>CM060957.1:85569670-85612170 GCA_030765055.1 Mantis religiosa
ATGGGACAGTAGGGTAACTGACAAGCATTTTATAGTGAAAGAATGGGGGAAAAGGGAAGACTATACCCCTGGAGCAAGCAATGTTAAGTATGTGCCTCCAGTAGACCCAAACAAAGTTCTTCTCCCCACACTTCACATAAAGCTCGGGTTAATGAAGAATTTTGTTAAAGGTTTGGACAAAAGTGGAAGTGCATTTGCGTATTTAAGGAGTATCTTTCCCAAAATAAGTGAATCTAATTTGTCGGTCCTCAAATAAGACTACTTCTTAAAAACAGTGTTTTTGAATCAAAGCTTAAACGTGCTGAACTGGCAGCATCGAAATCATTTAAATCATTGGTGGAAGGCTTCCTGGGCAATAACAAAGAAGAAAATTATGAAACTTTAGTCTCAGAACTATCAAGGAGCTGCAAAGAAATGGGTTGCCGTATGTCACTTAAAATCCACTTTTTGCACTCTCACCTTGATAGTTTCCCTACAAACCTAGGAGTTGTAGTAAGTGATGAGCAAGGTGAGCGTTTTCACCAGGACATTTCTGAGATGGAAGGACGTTACCAGGGTATCGCTGGGATTCAGCCATGTTCGGAGACTATTGTTGGTTCCTGAAACGGGAGAGTCAATACAAAAAAAAAAAAAAAAAAAAAAAAATCAACAGTGAAACACTTTTGAGATAATTCAGGTATTGGTTTTCATCGTCTTGTGTTTATTTATTTTAATAATAATTAATAATTATTATTATTTTCAATGTTATTTGGCAATAAAATACCTATTATTTTCAATTAATCAAATATGAGTTATCACATCACATTTCTGTAAGTTTTCATAAAAAATTATGAATACCTAAAAAACGTTACGTGATACAGCACTTTGAGGGGCATTTTTGGAATCAGCAGATCAGTTTACATAAGAATTTGCCTATTTTGTTTCGGGTATATAAAAATATTTTTTATTTGTTCCCCAGTGTAATGGGCCATGGATCTAAAAAAAATGATAATCGATGATGCGAGATCAGGGCTGTATGGTGGGTGTGGTGGCGTTCGATTGCTACCATTCCTGATTTTTTTTTCCATGTTTGCTCCTGCAGTATGGGGTGTTGCATTGTCCTATTGCAATAGAACTCTATTTTGGATAACTAATGCTGGGTATCTCCGTCTCAACATTTCATGAACTCGTTCCAGTTGTTCAGAATAAAGATCCGCATTAACTGCCCGCCAGTTCGGAACAAACTCCCAGTGCCTCACATCTTCAAAATTTCTCCAGACACACAATATTACTTTGGGACCGAACTGATTCTTTTTAACAATGACTTTGGCAGGTTGGGAGTATCAAGCCACTGTTTCTAGGCATCAGGATTTCGGTAATATATATATATATATATATATATATATATATATATATATATATATATATATATATGCATTTCTGATCTCTAGTAACAATTCTCCTGACAAATCTATCATCCATGGGATTACGGATAAGCTGACGACAGATATCTACTCTACGTTCAGCCTGTTGAGGTGTAGATCTGCATGATTTTCCAAGTGTCTTAATGTGGCGATGTATGGTGTCTTTTGATGCATCAAATTCTTCTGAAAGCCTATGGGTACCTTTTTGCTGATTTTCTCGCAAAACTTGGCGTGTATCCTTAATATTCCACACATTAGGTCTTCCAGAACATGCTAAATCTTTAGTGTTTTCGTCTCTATTGTTGAAACGTTGGAACCATCGTTGTGCCACAAGCTCACTAAGGACACCTCCTTCCACTTTACATATTCTTCCAGCTGCTTCAGCGGCTTTATAATGTTGTTTCCTGTAGTGTTTTGGAAGGACTTTTAAGTTCAAACTTTGTTATCTCCATTTTGTGATTGTTTATTAACAACTGAAGACTGATACGTGCTTGCAATGTACAACACTATCCTGTAAATAGCATAGCCAAAGCAAAGAAACCCAATACATTTTCCAAAACACGAAAATAAAAAAATAAAAAAATAAAATCGGTTTTACTTATAAGACCACGTAACAATAGAACGATGGAAATAATCTAAACATTTATTGATTAATAGTTTGCAAGTATTATTTAACTGAGATTCACATTCCTCTTGAATGAGACGATTGTGACATTCCATAAGAAACCAAAGTTGGCATTACCGTCGTGTGAAAAGCTTTTGAGCGCTGAGCGAAAGAATTTTCTACTTTTAACACAGTCATAGATTATTAGAACATCGGCGTCCGCACGCGCCAGCCCTCACGCTTGAAGAGAAGACTACCACAGGACCTACTTCTAAGTGATACATCAGATTCGAGTGATTCTAGTGCTTGATGTCTGTCTTACACCTTCAATATTGACATAATTTCTCAGAGAGTATTATTGGAGTTCTAACTTAATGTAGTTAGGGGGTGGCCTGTTAGCCTACCCCTGAGTGTTATTGTTCTTATTGTACTGTTACCTTCTTTTCACTCTGATCTGTAAAGCATTGCACTGCTGATCGATCAATAAAAAATTATAAAAAAAGATTATTAGAAGGCCCACTTTGACTATCAGTTGTCTAAAAAAACTAATTACTAAACACCTAAACATAGCGATGACATTTATTCATTTAAATATTTATTTAAATATTTATTTATTTAAATATTTATTTATTTAATTTAAATATTTATTTATTTAATTATTTAAACATTTATTTAAATATTTATTTATTTCATTTATTTATTCATTTATTTATTTTTGTTTTGTTTTCTAATTTACGTCCTCCAACGTTAAGTCATATCGGACGATGAATGGAATTGGTGAAATGATTCTCGAATGAGTCCTTAGAGCTTAGAGTTACCCGACATTTGTCTTTCAGGATAAGGGAAAACCCCGGAAAAAGCCTTATCCAAGTAACTCACCCTGACCGAGATTCGAACTCGGAACCTTTTGAACGTGCTACCACCGCGCTACCGAGGCGGGCATTTAGTGATATAAATATATAAACTCCCATAATTATTTCTAGCCCTTAAGCGTCACTTCCTTTGTTGTGGTAAAACGTTTTCTAATAACAACTGTTTTAGCTGAAAACTATTCAGTTAATCTAAATATAAGGCTTTTATTTAAAGAAACTCACTGTTAGCCACAATGGATCTATGATGTTCTATATGTGCGAGGTATTCCTTTTTGCTCTCTAACCTATAACTCAAAATAAAAAGTTAAGCTAAAATTATTGGCAGGGGCAAAAGCCACATCTCCCCCCTCCCCCCTCTTGCTGGAACGTGCTGTAAAGTCAGTAACTCAGCGGCATATTCCCTGGAGCAATAACGTGTGTATTTTTGTTTGTGTGGAACCAAGCCAGAAACATTAAGCAGATGCAGACGCAGGGGTCACTGTTCCTTATACAGAGAGATTGATACAAAGGTCAGCAGAAAGTGTTATCATCTTAATGATACCAACAAGAGGTTGGACATGTTGAATTAAGGCCAGTAACTTGCCGTCAGTGACCACAGTTACCGGCTATACGGTCCTAAGGTCAACTTGCCTTACACGCTGAATCTTAATGTAAAATTTACCCACTAATTTTCTTAAACAGGTCATAAAGCAACATGCTATAGATGCCACCTAGTGCTCACTTCTGTAGATGCCTGTAGGGATTTTACCACTTAGCATTCCAAATTATACATAGGCCTGCATACGAAAAAAAAGGGATAACCTTAGGGTTTTATTTATACGTGTTTTATTTACTGACTTAACACATATACACAACCCTCTGTTAAAAATAAAGAAAAGAAAAAGTTTATTTGCTGCGGGAAGTGAGCCCAGTACATCTCGATTACGAGTCATGACCCTACAGCATTAACCACCCCGCTTGACGACAAATTCACGTACATACAGTAAAAACTCGTTAACCCGCACCTCCTTAACCCAAACGTCCGGATAATGCAGACCAGTTTTGAAAAAATAAAATATGCTTACCGTAGTAAATGAAGTCTTCCACACATGATAAATTGCTATTGTCAGTAGGTACATTACTCGAATTCTCTTTGCCAGCGAGCTAATTCACCCACGAAATCACCCGAAATCAACTCAACTGCTTGGGACCAGTTTGGAAGAGAAACTTTGACAGAGTCATGGAAAAAGTTGTGACCTGGTAAGCCACGAAGTGTGGAAGACGATTTTATAGACATATTTACAAATATCGATGGCCGTTCCGATGTTGATGAAGAAGACATTGATAATGACGGAGGTTATAAATCTATTACAGGGAAAGGCATTATTGCATCATGCAATGTTACCGAAAATAAAACTGAAGAGTATTCAGTTGATGAACCAGCTGTGGTTATGACAACATAGAGAACATAGAGAAATTGATGCTGTATTTCGAGAGTCAAGGCGGAACATTGCCAAATGAACTTTTAATGTTAAAGCGGATGCGAGATTGTGCTGCACGTAAGCGATGCACTACACTGAAAAAGCAGCTCACCGATTTTTTTTAACTACCGAGTAGTTTGTAGCTAGATAATTGTTCCTTTTATACCTCGCCTTTAACTGAAATGGTTATATCGGCGGCCGTTCTTCTTTGGAACATGAAGGTGTTAATTCGTATTCGTTGGGTTTTAGTAATTAGATCACGCACACATGCGCACTCTCATTCATACTTACAGACTCTGGGGAACATGGGGAATCATCTTGGATGGAGAAAAATTCCCACCCCCACCGGGAATCAAAACCGGGACCCCTCGCACGGCAGGCAGATTCTCTACCTACTGTAGCTATATTGTGTACAGTGGAAATGCATAGGCTATTACAAGGTGAAACTGTGGTGATAGTAATTTCTAACTCCATTAAAAATATTTCGTTGACGTACATGTTTTTTTTTTTTTTTTTTTTTTTTTTTTTTATCGTTTTTATCTGGATAACCTGAATTTTCGTTAACTGGGATTGACCCTGGTCCGAGTAAATGAGGTTCCACTGTATATGCATACACATAATATTCATATAAAACCTGATATTTGCATCTGAGTTTTTCTCGATATAAGTTTACGTAAGAATGATTTCAAATTTTGCAATATCGACTTCGTTACATAAAACATGAGCAAATAGCATTTAAATTTTTATTCGTGGCAAAAAGCTCGTGATGGAGAGAAAGAAGAAGAAAAGAATGAAAAACCAAAATTCGCAAACTTTCACAGCAGTCAAATGAATCGATTTCTTTTTATATCATCCTTTTTGCTGCGCAGTTCCATTGTTTTCCTCGCAGAATTTCATCCTGCTCTTGAAATTCAGTGCCATCCATATTTATACCGGCCATTACGTAATCGATTATTCAGATCGAAGAAAGTACACGACTGCCAACATAACGAACCGATTAATTGAGCGACGCATCACGATAAATTGAAGTATGGCGTTATAATGCTATTGCCGTAAT
Source organism: Mantis religiosa (assembly GCA_030765055.1). Taxonomy (NCBI): domain Eukaryota; kingdom Metazoa; phylum Arthropoda; class Insecta; order Mantodea; family Mantidae; genus Mantis; species Mantis religiosa. The sequence goes on from CM060957.1 coordinate 85,575,067, forward strand.
ACGTTAATGACTTAAAAAGGCGTAATTAATTATATACAACTGACTGGACACGAAAACAGCGTTGGTGTATCAATGAAATGGCATTAACATTTTATCGTGCTAGTATAATGAAGTAGAACTTAGTATTTCATACTTCTGAGACTCTGTGATAAACATACCATGTGTAATATATGCTGTTTTTTTAATGGTGAATAAAAGGAAGAGGCCTAAAGCCAAAATAAAATTAATTACGTACTAACATCTGTTGAACAGTGGTTCCAGTGGTGAGGTCATTAACATATCCTCGGTGACGAACTGGTGGTATATTATCCACTCGTGGTTGTTGACCTCAAAATACATTAGCTTGCAGATCCTCGATGCTGCATGAATTAAATCGTAAACAAATATTTAAAAATAACATAAACAAACAGAAATGTCTCGAAAATGATTATCTCCACACACACGCACACACACATACACACACACTTAATTTGTACACTTACCGAGAAGTATGGCTCAGGGTTCGATTCCTGTGGCCGAACTACCTGATGCATGGTTTCTTTTTCGGAGGTTTCTCGGGTCGCCAGGCGAATGCTGGTTAATTATATCCCCCGAATTTCCTGTCCCGCCATTTCATCTCCATTATCATTTCACATAATCTCTCATCTGGTGATCTTTTCAGGGTGGAACTTCGTCGGGTGCCTCGACACAGTCGTGACCCGTTAGGTCGGCCGCCTGTGTACTCTCACCTCATCCTTCCTCCCGGGGATGCCCCACTTGGGGCTTAGATACAATAAACCATAGGTTTCGTTGCCGAATCCACTTCGTAGTAAACCTAATCCTTGTGCACTTTGAGGATATCACATTTTTGTGTAGTGAAACATCATCTATATATCTCCTTCGCTTTACCAGTTACGCAAAGAACTTCGGAGGCCATTCCCATAGAAAGTACAAAATATATATTTCATTTCTGTCGAAAATATTTCAAACATATGGCATGTTATTCGAAATAAAGCCATTTTTGAGAACATCAAAATTTTCACCAATTTTTCTATGTTAAAGGTAGTTTGGGGCATGAGACTTTCTAGAAACCGAGTTAATAGAGCATGGTCATCCATTTCTGAGCCCGTCTCTGTAGTGTGTCTGCCTCACATTCAAGAGGTCTCGATTTCGAATCTCGGCCAGGGTGAGTTAACTGGATAAGGTTTCTTCCAGGGATTTCCCTTATCCTAAAAAGCACAAGATTTAACTTGGCCCCTACTTATTAGACAGAGAAAGAAATACGTACTCACCATCTCTTTCTAACCCGCCCCTCTTTTATGGCCTGCCAGACAGGGCAGACACATCAGTGGCGGATTATCCTTCTTCGTCCTCCAAATTTGGTTTCTGTTCCCCTTCTTCACTGTCAGAAATTTCAAAATGTTCTTCATGTTCACTATCTGAATCATCTTCTAAATTAATTATGAACCTATCAATAATTTCATATATTAATCCATCTTTCTCCCAATAAAACTGTTCTATCTTTTCAACATGTTCACAAGCTCCCAGCCAATTTTGTTTGGACACTTTACCTACTGCACTATCAAACAACACTTTTTCCTCACTATGCTTAAATGATATGTTGTGTTTCGCGACATTTTTTTTTTATCTGTGCCCATGTAAGTTCTATAGCATTAAAGTCACACTGATACGGAGGTAGTTGTATTACAGCGTAATGGTGCATTTGCGCTATGCGAGACCATCTTTTTTGAGCTTTATTAATTCGTAAAGTGCAGCTTTGGTGGAGTGCGGATCAAACTCAATATTATTGTCACAGATCCATGATTCTATTACTGATTTAAGTGATGATGATATCGGAGCCTTGTTGATTTGAATAGAATGATAAGATGCGTTGAATATTACTATAGCACAATTGGGGGAGAATGTTGGGTAACAACGATTAATAAACCAATTTTTAAATGTTTCACTATCTATTTCTTCATGATAGCCTTTGCTTGATTTTGATTTAAAACGCAGAAGAGCGTTTGGAATGAAACCTGTCGAACTCGCCGCGTGTAAGAATATAAAACGCTGTGCTTTGCCTATTGGGATGAGTAGTGGAAATTCAAAATCGTCCTGTTCACTTTTCCACACTTTGTTTTTCGTATGATTTATATTGATCCAGGTTTCATATAAGTAAATAACAGGGGCACTCGAAGTCCTTACCTCTTTCATTTTTCTTAGAAACGCAAATCTTTTTCCAACAACGTCTGGCCGTTCCATCAGAAACTTTCCTCCGCCTGAGTTCTTTACAAATCTAAATTTCATTTGATGCAGTACTTATCGCAAGCTCCATAAACTCCCGTTGAACAATTTTTTTTTCGTTTAGAACTTTATTTATGTCTTCCAAGCTAGGCAGAAAATCAGTCCGACATAGTTATGAAATATATGGTTTTTATAAAAAGATACTGTCCTGTAACTCTAAGCTCTATGAACCCCTTAGCTCATTTGAGTATCATTTCATTCATCGACCGATATGACTTGATGTTGGAGAACGTAAATTTAAAAAATAAAATCCAGTTCTAAGCTATGTTTAATCTAGCTCATCGGGAAGTTAAAACTATCGATGGCAAAATTTGTAAGTATCGATCAGACATGTACACCCAGTAATAAAAACTAATAAAAAGGAGTAATAATCTAAATAACATTTAAATTAAGGATGGGTTGATACTAGTTTTTCTCGATTCTTCGATACTCGATACCGCTTTTTAGTTGTTGTTGTAATTTACGTCCTCCAACGTTAAGTCATATCGGACGATGAATGAAATGATCCTCAAATGAGTCAGGGGTCCATAGAGCTTAGTGCTACCCGACATTCGTCTGTCAGGATAAGGGAAAACCCCGGAGGAACCTTATCCAGGTAACTCACCCTGACCGAGATTTGAACACGGGACCTCTTGAACGTGAGGCAGACACGCTACCGAGGCGGGCTCTCGATACTAGCTCTCGGGCTAGTTTCAAAGCAGAATAAAATGTTGCGAGAATTTTGTAATGACAATAAAATTAAATAGGTGCACATATTTAATGAGACAATATTTAAAACCACCATTGTTCTTATTTTTAACCTCTAAACTAGACATTTAAAAGCAAAGACGTTCAATTTTATAGTTTTGTAAAAAAATACTAGCATTTTGCACTGTTTCGGGGTCAACTATTACTTCTTCTCTCACATCTGAGTCCTGCTAAGCTAAATGGTCTTTCAGAGATAACTGTTGCAGTTGGAAAAGCTAGTTTTTTTCTGGAAATTTTGATTTTGTTTTCTAGTAATCCAGTGCACTAGAAAGAGAAAGTGACAAATAGTCGTTGAGATATGCAGTAATTTCTTCTTGGGTACCGGTAACTGGCATTGAATTCGACACACGATTATTTTCGTGGATATTAGTGTGCAGGTATCACATTCCTAGCAATTTATCGGGTTTTGCAATGTTCTACTTGCAGCAAAAATAATACTTAGAAATTTTAAAATAAAATAAACATTGCAAAATTATTACGAACTATCAAAAAGGTACTGAGAAAATTTTTGTAAATATCGCTCGATGTCGATGCCATGCAAGTGTCGTGATTATTGCAAGTATCGAGGACTCATCTCTAATTTAAATTTTAAGCTTCATATCCAAAATAACAAGTGTATATAACGCTGTAGCCCACCTCTGTCGGTGGTAGGTGTATGCCTCACGTTCAAGAGGTTGCGAGTTCGAATCTCACAGTGAGTTATATGGATAAGATTTTTCCGGATTTCTTCGTTATTCTGAAGGCTGAATGTCTGGTAATTATAAGCTATATGGACCCTGGGCTCATTTGAGCTTCATTTCGTTCATCGTCCGATGTGACAGCGTTGGAGGACATTAAAAAAACTAACTGGCGAAAATACCTAATTATGACACAGTTATGTAAGAACTTCTGAGGAACCAGCATCCGTACGAGCAAATGTTTACTGATCATCACTTGGAAAGCTGGAAGCTCACTCCGCCCAGAAGGATACTTTTCTCGTGTGAAGACACCTACCTCATTTAAAGAACCATTACATATGGAAATGGAGTGAAGCAGTTAGAATGCGACCTAGAACATGGGCCAAGTGAAAACGTGTGATGTGAAGAAATCAGAGCGATACCACAATCTCGATGAACTGTACACAACAGAGCATGAAAACTGCCTCATTGTTCCACCACTCTCACGTTCTGCTAACCCTCTTCATTAACCAGCAATGAGACATAATCTGCGTTTCTCCCATATGTCACTCCGAAAGTTTTATAGCGTAGCACTTCCACCTGTGTGAAGCAACCAACGTCATTCAATTTTTATAGTTATTACACGAACAGATTAGATACGCTTTCATTTTGGTTATTGTGGTGCTTTCTGAAAACCATAATTGGCTAGTATCCAAATAATGTCCCATAAAGGAGTTTTTAAATGGCTAAAAACTTTATGTAAACCTTTCATCAAAAATAATCTCTCTTTTTTCAATTCTTTTAATTTATATCCTCCAACTTAATCATATCGGACGGTGAATGAAATATGTGAAATGGTACTCAAATGAGCCAGAATCGTCTCTGCAGCTGCCGGACAGCTTTGCAGAAATGCTAGTGGACGATAACACAGTAGTGGAGAAGGTTTTGAGATTCTTTTCTAGACTAGACTTTAGGATTTAGCAAATAGAATTTATGACTTTTTAGATTTATATTTCTTTTGTTTTTATAGTTTTTTACGTGCATGTAGTATTGGTAAGTCTATTTACATATTTATAGTGTTTTAGAGAAATTTATATCTGGCTTTTGCCATGACCAGTTTTTTAAAAAAGGGCGCTGATAATCTCTGCAGTTGAGCGCCCTTAAACTCATCATCTGAGCCAGGATCCATAGAGCTTATAGTTATCAGACACTTATCCTGAGAAATAAGCGAAAGCCCGGAAAAATCTTATCCAGATAACCCATCCTGACCGAGATTCGAACTCGGGACCTCTTGAATGTGAGGCAGACACGCTACTACGTACCCTTAAGAGGTGGGCAATAATAATAATAATAATAATAATAATAATAATAATAATAATAATAATAATAATAATAATAATAATAATAATAATAATAATAATAATAATAATAATAATAATAATAATAATAATAATAATAATAATAATAATAATAATAATAATAATAATAATAATAATAATAATAATAATAATAATAATAATAATAATAATAATAATAATAATAATAATAATAATAATAATAATAATAATAATAATAATAATAATAATAATAATAATAATAATAATAATAATAATAATAATAATAATAATAATAATAATAATAATAATAATAATAATAATAATAATAATAATAATAATAATAATAATAATAATAATAATAATAATAATAATAATAATAATAATAATAATAATAATAATAATAATAATAATAATAATAATAATAATAATAATAATAATAATAATAATAATAATAATAATAATAATAATAATAATAATAATAATAATAATAATAATAATAATAATAATAATAATAATAATAATAATAATAATAATAATAATAATAATAATAATAATAATAATAATAATAATAATAATAATAATAATAATAATAATAATAATAATAATAATAATAATAATAATAATAATAATAATAATAATAATAATAATAATAATAATAATAATAATAATAATAATAATAATAATAATAATAATAATAATAATAATAATAATTACTCTGCCTAGAGCGGTTTTTATCTAGAAAAAATCAAAATTTGAGTGGAATTTAATTGATTATCTCACCATTAAAATAAATTATATAGAGATTAAACGAAGTAAATGGTATAAAATAGTAATTAACAAGCCTTGTGAGTTAATTGAAATATAAAGAAGTTAGGTCTTACGAAAAAAAACAACATAAATGTGAAATTAAAATCTCATCATAAAGGGCTGATTGTGAGATAAAAATACTTTAATAAAATTTTGAATTAATTTTGATCCAAAATAGCCGTAAGCAACACATAGCAAATAAATTTAAAAATTGTAGCGTAAGTTGTAGCGTGTCCGCTTCACGTTCAAGAGGCCCCGAGTTCGAATTTCGGTTAAGGCTAGTTTTTCCGTGTTTTACCCTTATCCTGAAAGGCAAATGTCTGGTAATTCTAAGCTCTATGAACCCTGGACTCATTTGAACCTCATTTCACCCATTTCATACATAATTGGATATGAGTTTATGTTGGAAGACGTTAATTGAAAAAGCCAAATAATACAGGCCAAAGTATAACATGAAAAAAGACAATTTTACTGTGCAATTGTTTTGTGTGTGTAATTTTACGTCCTCCAACACTAAGTCATATCGGACGATGAATGGAATGGGCGAAATGATGCGCAAATGAGCCCAGGGTCCATACAGCTTAGGGTTACCCGACATTCGCCTTTCAGGATAAGGGAAAATCTCGGAAAAAACCCCTATCCAGGCAACTCACCCTGACCGAGACTCGAACTCGGGACCTCTTGAACGCGAGGCAGACACTACCACCACGCTACCTAGGTGGGCTTACTGTGCAAAATTAGAACAGTAGGTAATAAGAACATAATTTAAATAATGCAGTTCATGAATCAGATTTTTTTTTCTTTTTTTTTTTAAGGTTTAGTGTATTTTTAACCAGCAAAGTTATATTGGACGATGAATGAAATGGGTGAAATGATAATCAAGTGAGCCCATGGTCCATAGAGTTATTAGACATTCATCTTTCAGAATAAGGAAAACCGCGGGAAAAATCTCATCCAGGTAAGTCGCTTTAACTCTTGATTCGAACTCGAGACCTCTTCAGAGTGAGGGATACGCTATCACCTACGCCACAGAGGTGGGCTTCTGTAATACCTCAACTACCTGCCGGCCCTCATAGCCATGGTCGCTAAAGCGTATGTCTCTAGTGTTCCGTCGCGTAGAGGGTCGCGGGTTCGAGCTCCGCCTTGGGCATGGATGTTTATGTGTATAGTAAATATTTGTGAAACTAGAAAAATAGATAAGAAAATAAACGGAAATAATGAAAAATCGGTTAAATAAGAAAAATCTATGTACATAGATATACGTATGTTTTAAATATAAAAAAAGAAAAAAAAAAACTACCTCAACATTCTGATCTGTCTTTCGCGTTCTCCTGTAACTTTGCAATTAAACTGTTATTACTAAAATATATTTCAGCATATGTACAGAAGTGCTTTGGCAAACTTTGAATATACTTATGGGTCTGTACGATTTGTGACATCTGGGAATGAAAATATTCATAAACCTCAGCAAGAGAAACAGCTAGTATGTGGGTGAACATCCTTCAGAACACCTTTTAAGATCATACTCGTCCCACAACTTATGCGTAAATAGGTAGAAAGGCCCCTTTAATTGGATAATCAATTTACTTTACTGAGACCTGAGTCACAAACGTGAGCTGACGCTATAGCTTACATTGTCATTAAGATCGCAACTGCGATTGGTTTTCCTACGCTCAAAATAAAGAATAATTATTAATTATCCTGACTTCACGAACAAAGGAAACCGCTCCGATTTCCACGTTACCATTCCGCCCTCCAGAACGGTGCTGAACTACGTCAGAAGAACTCCAGTTGAAAAGTTTGTACATTCTTGAAGTTTCCACAATAATGAAAAAAGGTTTTTGCGTTCATATCGCCTATTAATACAGTTTTCGCATTTTGTCAAATTGTCAAAACACAAGAGTTTATTCTTTTTCATTAAAAAAGGTTATTCTATATATTTCGTGTCAATTCGAAAATACAAATTGCCTAAGAGTTGGTTTAAATGTGATGGCTTCAAATTCCGATCTCTTTGAAACATTATTTGAGAAAAGTGTATATATTTTAATTGAAACCAATAATAAGAAATAGTTTGGAAAATTTTTTGCTCCGCATAAAAGTGTATTTGACACAAAGTGTTGGCTATAAAGAAATACATATGTACCTAAATGTTTTATGTAGTAAGATTTACAGTTTATCATCTAAACCAAAATCATTCAGTATGAGGACTTCATAGTAGAAAATAGATTTACGTTGTATTTATCATGAAAATGTCTTAAACATGTGGTATTTTAATGATGACGGTTGGAGCCATTTTTTGAGAAAATAAAATCCCCGAAAATGTTTTCATAGTTTGAAGTGGAAAAATTTTCTTGAAAATTTTTTGTTTCATCCTTTAACATGCTGAACTTAAATGCTAAATTACATCTTTAACCGAGCTTTGTTTGTTTGTTTGTTTGTTTGTGTGTGTGTGTGTGTGTGTGTGTGTGTGTGTGTGTGTGTGTGTGTGTGTGTGTGTGTGTGAATACTATTTATTAGGGATTGGACTTTGATACTTGCAATCCCTCGATACTCACAAGTCTTGCATGGTATCGACATTGAACGATACTTCAGAAATTTCGCTTGATACTTTTTCGATACTTCGACTACGACCATGACCACGCCACTGAAGATGTCCACCATAGTTATGGACGAAACGTCTGGAAAATCCAACTCCAGCAGATCACGGCATAACAGCCCAGAAATAACTCTTAGTTATATTGACTCCGGCCGTGAAAGCCTACGCTCTCTTATAATTTTTATTTGATTTTAAAATCACAAAATATGATTGCCGCAAGTAGAACATTGTAAATCCCTAGAAATGTCCAGGAATTTGGTACCTGTGCAAGAAAATAATCGTGTGTCAAATTTGGTGTCATTTATCAGTTCCCAAGAAGAAATCTCTGTATATCTCAACGACGATTTGCATTTCCTCTCTCTAGTGCACTGGATTACTGGAAAACAAATTCAAAAATTCCGGAACTAACAGAAAAAAGACTGCTGATGTTTCTGTACTCCACCTGCAAGAGTTTTCTCTGAAAGACTATTTAGCTTAGCAGGACTTATATGTGACAGAAAAAGTAGACTTGACCCCAAAAGAGTGAGAATGTCAATATTTTAAAACAAAAACTTATAAATGTGCACTGCTCAGCTTTTAAATGACTAATCTATAGTTTAAAAATAAGAACACTGATAGTTTTAAGTTTTGTTCCGTTAAATATGTGAACCTATTTAATTTTATTGACATTACACGGTTTTTCCAACATTCTATTTTATATTGAAACTAGAAGTAGAAATGAGGTATCGATTATCGAAGTGCCCACCTTGGTAGCGTAGATGGTAGCATGTCTGCCTCACGTCCAAGAGGTTCCGAGTTCGAATATCGGTCAGGGTGAGTTACCTGGATGAGGTTTATTCCCCGGTTTTTCCATTATTCTTAAAAGACTAATGTCGGGTAGCTCTAAGCTCCATGGACTCTGGTCACATCTGAGCATCATTTCACCCATTTTAATTACCGTCCGATGTGACTTAACGTTGGAGGACGTAAAATTTAAAAAAAAGGTATCGAAGTATCGGGTATCGCAGAAAATATCATGTATCGGTATGGAGAATTGAGTATCGAGAAAACTGGTATCCACCCATCCCTACTATTCGTGGATAATGGACGTACACTCACAAATAGACGCATGTACAAGCGCCCGTGTGCCCCAGCTCGGGGATGCTGGAGGCATCAAAACATATGGACATCGAATTTTTGAGTGAATACAGTGTCTACTTCTCTCACCTATTGTACATAGTAGAGAGGATAACAATAGAATGCAATAAATAAGCCTTTATTAACATGTCAGGCCAAATCGCATAATTCCGTATCACGCACTTTCAGACTGTAACAATTTAGAATGTAATGAAAGGGTTGCTGACTATAGCCCAGTTTCGGTTTCCTGTAACTTTACTTGGTTGTACAAAAACCAGTGGCCTTTTCCGCTCCTTTCTCAACAGTTGTAGCGTTACCTACCCGCGCATCCTGTGGACCACAGATAACTGGAGAAATTCTCAGGATGTCGTGAAAACTCTCTGGGGTGAAATTCCGCCGGAACCAGCACATCGATGTTCGGGTAACAGAGAAACTTGTATGGGATGTTAAGTGAAGCAAGTTCCTCTTACAACATTCAGTGCATGTAGTAGGCGTATACTAACTTAATCAAAATGTAACATGTACCTACCGTAGGCCGGGGCTATTTTCGGCATACGTTTAATTTTTCAGAGTCTCAATAAATGAAGTGGCTCTATGGTAACGTAGGAAACTCGCATTTGAGAAGTCCCGGGTTCGATTCACTTCGGACTGGCTTTTGTGGTTGTTCGTGATTACCCCCAGGTCGATAGGCGAATGTTGAAGTGCTTCTCCTGCATCATTTCCTTTCATCTCGTGTGTATTTTACGATTGTATGACCGGGCGACGTTGTTAGTAAGTTGTGGAGGACGGTGCAATTTGTATTAAGGGGTCCCGTGACTCTCTCCATACGTGGAGGATGAAATTAGGCGCCGGGCATCAAAATTATACGCCAATTTACCAAATCATAGAAGCGCCCTTGTCAGATCCTTGGGAGACTATGACCCCACTAGACGCCGTTCTAGACAGCACCGGTTACCCCACATGGCTTGCGGGCACTCGAGATAACCCAGGAGCTAATCCGAACAGCAGCTAAAGCTGAGCTCCACATAATTTTTCTAAGCTGTTTGGCATCAAAATTTCCCCTCAAATTAAATCAAAATTAAAACACCAGGGTGCTGTCCTTCAACCCCTAGGTACAAAACTGTAACTTTATAATATAACACAAATCTAAAAACCTACATCTCATCCTACAACATCTCAAATTCAATACCTTAACGGGTGGGCACGCAGCAAAAACCTTCTGGCTAAATACAGCCAGCCAGCACCACATGGCATGGCATGGTCGTGACTCTCAGGAAGGATTGCCGGCATAGGATTGACGTCCTTCTGGAATAGTTAGGGATCTCATCCTTGCTAGCTACTTGGTTGTTCGGATCTGGTTTCTATTCATTTTCCAATTCGGCGGAGGAAGATTTTTTCCCCTTTTTTCCGAGCGTATATCATAACACGAGTAAACGAAAACTTTTTTTTTTTTTTTTTAATTTTACGTCCTTCAACGTTTAAAACTCTACCTGAGCAATGGTGGGTAAGATATTTTAACAATAAAGCGGTCTTTCTTTGCATGCTGACAATGCGTCTCCATAATAACCTTGAGGGAGATCGCACCTTAAAAACATTACTATAGGGTTGAGTGACAGAAGCAACGCGGCACGAATAGACAATGAAATATTCAAGCAACATTCTCTATCCGTGACAAATCCATCTGCATTTTATTACTGTACTTGAAATAAAAGATTCTTCTATGGACGTTACATTATTGTTAAGAGATTTTTGTCTTTGCTTCAAATTAAGCATTTACTTGCATACAACATGAAAAAAACAGCATTCAAACATTTCATCATAACAAGAAATTCTTCCAAGAGAAACCAATATAAAAACGAAACAAAATCGCAACGTTTAAGCGTGTCCGTCAGTTGGCGCTCTCAGGCAAGTGTAAACATGCTGCATGACGTATTAAGACGAATAGCTATGCTTCGGAAAATATGTATTGATCACAAAAATTGTGTATATTATTGAATTCTCAATATTTTCATGGTATATCTCATATAATTTTCCAGTTATGAAATGAAATAAAATCAGTACATAGGTAAGAATTTCGCAGGCTTTTGATGAAAAATCACAATAGTAATTTAATTTCTCATATTAGAGTCTCATATACATATGTGTAAATTGTTTAATTTGTATAGATTCCTTTAACTTCTTGCTAAGTGGATACCGGACCTATCCCTTAAAATATGCACCCCAATGGGTGGGATCGAAACTGGGCACCTTCCGTGGCCGGGAATCATAGCTCCACGCTCCATCTCATCGCACTATGACAGGACAAGGAGTATTATGCCTGAATCAATCCTAAATCGTTTTTAACATAGTTAAAAATAATGAAACATTTATCCATGCAAAAAGTACCTTTGTGAAATTCTTCTACTGGCATGCTTATACAGTGTCTGACTCAAAAATCTAATTTAGTGGTTATTCCACTTTTTAATTTTGAGTCACGCTGTTCCCAAATACGCGGGGAAACTTGATTAAAAATGAGTTTGAGTTCAATGAACATTAAGATGTATTTCGATATCGAATTTTTAAATTGTATACAATAGATACTTTTAACATGCTACCAACCTATTGTTCAACCTATTTTTTTTTTTAATTTACGTCCTCCAACGTTAAGTCATATCGGACGATGAATGAAATGGGTGAAATGATGCTCAAATGAGCCCAGAGTCCATGGAGCTTAGAGTTACCTAACATTCGTCTTTCAGAATAAGGGAAAACCTCGGAAAAAACCTTATCCAGGTAACTCACCCTAACCAAGATTCGAACTCGGGACCTCTTGAACGTGAGGCAGACACGCTACCATCTACGCTACCGAGGCGGGCAACCTATTTTGAGCTCGGGCTATAACTTGATAGATCCATCAATCCAAGTTTATGTTAATAGTTTATTTTAAAATTCAACTAAAGTATTATATAAATATTGGTACAGCATTCAATTATGTATAGATGTAGGCCAATATTTATAACCGTCTTAAAAGCAGTTATTATTTACCTTTTCGCTTTGAAAGAACGGCACATAAATTTGTAGGTTGTAAAAGCAATTATCATAAAAATTAAACACATTTAATTGTAACAGAAATACTTCTTATTACAGTGTTTAGTAAGAACAGTTCAATAAATTTTGAGACCCGTAATGCTAATTCTTTTCCTTTACCTATTTCTCAACGTCATCTATAATTTTCCATGGATACCGAAAAATTATGTAAGTATTAGCAAGATGTGTGTATGCATGTAAATGTTGAATGTCATTTACTCTTAAGAGCATTCATGGCTCACAATTTTTGCTCACAAAAGTATATGGAGCCACAGTGAATTTATGAATAATTCTGTGTTACTCTTCTCAGTCGAAAGAGGAAGACTGTAAAATTAACAAATGACTATCACGTCTTGTCTTTGATCAATATGGTGCAATATGAAATACCGTGTTTCAACAAATCATCGCTGCTTATCCCACATTTTATGCCTCCCTAGCATTTGTCCGTTTTTATCATCTCCCTAATTTGTTTATGATCGTCATTTGTTTTCCGCATAGATATTCAAAGTTGGCTTTACCAAAACAACACATAAAACATCAGAAGAAACAGAAACAGATGTGGAAGTAGTTCGATCACTTAACAATAAGTCAATATTTTATTGTATTTATTTCTTGTCATCTGTATATACCTTCTTTTAATCGTGAAATAATTAAATAAATGCCCCTCAAGTATTTTTCTCTAGATATTTTAAAAATTGTAGTAAGATTAGTATTGACAAATAGGAAGGGCTTAAATCCTGTTCTTATACAATCTTACACCACTGACAAGTATTATTTTGCGTTGTGTATCCTTCCCCTTTCCTATGATTAGCTAATGCACCTTCGAAGGTTAAACAAGCCGTGTGCAATGCAAGGACGGACCATAAAAGTGATGTAAATACTCTATCATAATAGATGACTAGTCATCCTGAGCGACGGCTTTAAACCGAAGGATCCTCCCATCTATTTATTGATAAGAATTTATATGCATTCCATTACGTAATATAATTAATTCCACTGTTATTACAATTAAATGTAATAATTATCTGCGAATATATTAAGATAAGTAGCCGTGCCAAATAAGTAACTATTTTGCACGTGACAGTTAAGAGATTCCAGCTAGGCAAAGATATATGGAACTATATTAGGATTGGCCACCCCTGTAGTATATAGGTGAGCAGTGTAGAATAAATCCAAAAGAAGGAAAGGAACAGAATGAAGTTAAAGTTAGAAAAAGAAGACAAGTGTTAAAAACAAATAGCGAAGAAAAGGTTTGAGCTACGAGTGCTCTAGTAAGAAAAATTGAAGACGTACAGCATAGCCAAGGTTTGAACGCGGAGATATCAGAGCTCATGAATGACACTAATGTGAGCAATGATTGCCAATTAGCGGAGTGAGAAAGGTTTTTATGGTATCCGGGAAAGAGGCTACGCGAGCCGGAAGTTAACCGGTTCATCTCGGCGGTTTATTCTCGGCCAACAACCTCCTTGCATCTATTGCACACGTTCTGTACCCGGCAAAAGCGAGAGGTGCGGCGCGGCTCGTTTGTTTTCTGGTAACTCGGCACTGAAATCCCGGTCAAAAGCACTCTATGACATCATTATTTCTATACTCTATGTAAATTCTCGCTGTAACTCCTTCGAAATAAGTGCATTAATTATGAGGGTTAAAGATTTTGTGCAAGTTTATATTTTTAAACAAGCCATAACCCATAAAGAAAGTATACATATGTAAATTTTCTAAATTCGTTTATGAATATATATATATATATATATATATATATATATATATTATTTACATTCATACGGCAAGTAACATCTATACAGATTTTCATTGAAATATATGCCTATTATGTGTTTCAAATGGGAAGGTGTTTGTCCTTGAGCGCTACTAGATGAGCAACCAATTGGAGTCGTACGGTGTTGTCGTATTGCATTCCCGCTAAGTGCTGTGTGAGGAGCTCCAACCTAATCAATCTGTATGAACTACTTTTCGCGCTAAGACAAAAATTCAGATTTTGCCAAAACTGATATATGTGGAAGGTAGAGAGTAATGTATCTAACATAACCATGAAAACCCCATACTTTTAGCTCAAATAGTTTTTCTAATACAAATAAATAAACCACTATTACGTGTATTATAAAAATAAATCGCGACGTAAGCACTGTATGAATATCATTATTGGCTTGCATGTATGCGTTCACGTATATTTTCAATTACTCAGAATTGAAACGTAAATGTTTGACATGACGTGATAAAAGAATTGCTTTGAATAAACCAATTCTAGCGACAGGAAACGATAAATTTCCTGCTGCCCTGGCAGAACCCGTCTGGTCACATTATATCTTTGTTTATGAATGGTTCGTAATCTCTATTTACTCTACAGAGCTCAAAGTGGTTGGTGTGTGTGTATGTATGTACGTATACCTTTAATTACTCAGAACTGAAATTTAAACTACTGACATGACGGATAAAAGAATTACTGTGAATATGTCAAGGTGTTAAATTCGAGAAAGAGCAAACACTTCATTTCCTGTTAGCCTGTGGAATGCTGTATGCTTATGTTTATGAATGAATGCTGGATAAGAAGTGTTTATTTACTCAGAAGAGTTCAGATCATTCAATATCATTCAGTTATTCTTTACACAACAGTAGAGTAAGAGTTAAATAGTGCAATGGCTTCTTGCGGTAAATTTAGTGGCGAGTCAAAAAGGCTGGTATTGCGAAGTCAGGCTCGGAGTATTATTTTTAAGGTGTACACGTTCTTCAAAAAATTTTCGGAAACAGAAACTAAAAATGAGTTATTGCAAAGAGTACTTCCGTTTAAAAACACGGAAAAAGTGTATCAGCTGGATCAACTTGCAATTGAAACGGGACACGAGGTAATGCGGCTCCCACCTTACCACTGCCAATATAATCCAATTGAGTTGGTATGGGCTCAAATAAAAGGAAGGATTGCAAAAATAAACAATACTTTTAAACTGACGACGTTAAACGACTTGTTTACGAAGAAATTGACAAGGTAACACAACAGGGCTGGGAAAACTGCGTGAGGCATGCAGAAAACCTCCGAGAAGACGATTTTAAAATACAAATAGCACGTGACGACATCTTGGAACCTATAATCATATATTTGCAAGACTCAGACGATGAAGACAGTGACAATGAGGAATTGTCTGTTAATGGAAGTGACATTGACAGCGATATGGATGAGCCACTGGCAGTTCCATTGGATTAGAAAAACAGGTAATTCATAAACTATAGTTATAGTATTTTAAAATATACATAATTTGCGAAAATGCTTTTTCCAATTTTGATTTTAGCAACTGCATCATTGTAAAAGTTTGTAAAATGTAATTTGCTTACCCTTACATCTGCGCCAAGCAGACCTGCATGTTGTATGAATGTGCGAGAGAGAGGGAAATATAAAAGGAGTGGGGTAACAAGCTGGCAACGCTGAGCGTGATACGGCATCTGATTAGCTGGACTCCAGAACCCTCCCCATTTGAAACACATAGTAGCTATTCATTACATAATTAATTATTTAAATAACAAACAAAACTAATTAATACCACTAAAAGGTTATACATATTTGTACTGGAATAACTGGAATATATATTTAGGAAAACATGTTGGGGAGAGACTTTTAATTTGGGGGTAGCATTATTAACTAGTGAGAAACAATTTTTTTTATTAATTTCAGTGTACTAGATATTCAGGTTACACCTCTCACCTCATCTCAAGGCGATGCGGGTTCGATCTCAGAAGACTGCGTATGGGTTTGTGATGGACAAAGTTGATGTGGGTGGGTTTTCTCCGGGTACCTAGGTTCCCGCCGCTATTCATTTCGCCGCCATTCATTTCGCCGCCATTTCATATTTGTAAGTTCTGAGTACAAAACGGAGGTAAATAGAAGAATAATAATTAGATATTGTATTAATATTTTTCTAATAATAACCAATGAAGACATCACTCTCGACATTTTTATAGTTACAGTTTCGGAAGTTTCTCTACAAATTTTAAAGGTAATTATTAATTAAACGTTATTTGGGAGTTTTCGTGATTGGTAAGCGAATGCTGGTGTGTTTCCCTTCCACTACGAATTTCTTATCCATCATGATTTTCTCTCATCTGTTTCAGGGTTAAGGACTAGGCGATGGCGGTTGGTGCGTTGCTGCAGGCTGGCGGCTGGCGGCATTGTTATGTTGATCGTTAGCAATACTGCTGCGCCCTTTCCTTTCTACAGACTATCTCGCTTATTGCCGTGACCGCCAGGTTGTGGATGACTTCGCCTGGTCAGGACTGCTGTCAAGTTGGAATCGTTAGTGGTCCTGTCTGTCGCTAGCCCACATCGCCATCCCGGTCGGTCGGTCGGTCGTTCTTCGTATCTTACTTTAATCCTATCCTCTGAGAGGCGCATTGCAAGCTAAGGACTAAATGTGAAATACTATCCATCACTTACTGGAGGTCCCTCCATTGGACTACTCTTAACTAGTCCTCATAAAATTTATATCAACACTACTATCAAAACTTTAAGTTTTGCCTTCTACGTTTTGCATTACTAATGTTAAATTCCTTGTCTTAGAATTTAGTGATGTTTTATTCATTACTATAAATAGGTTTCCTTAATTCGTGCAGTAACATTTTTATTTATATCTGCAATGGTCACAAAAAGATGCAATAAATTTGAAGTTGCAAAATACTTACGTTTTCAAATTAAAACATATGATATAATTTAAATTTTACATTAGCCAATTTATTATTGGCTAAAATTAATTTTACATTCTATAAACCTGCCCTATAATTTAAACCTCTAGTAACATTTTGGGATATTTCCTCCCTATGGAGTCCTCAACTTATTCTCTGCTATGGCTGACGAACGCTAGACATCATAATCACTTTGCGGCTAAGTAACGTGCGGACGAATATCGTAAAACTTTTTTCATGCAAAAAACAAATTTTGATATATTCGATATAAATAAGTGGATTTCTTTAAAACATTTTAGCAATAGATAAAACATCTTCAACACAGAAGCATGTCCTATAGTACTTTTACTTCACACTGCGGCCACTTAATGGCAGAATGCACTTCCGCAGATGCACCTTAGACTACTATCGCCCACACTCAACGCATAGCGCTTGTTTGTGGTTCACAAAAGGATTATTTCATCACTACCTAGAGCAGGTTTTGCTGCAGCCAAAATTTGACATTGATATTTCACAGGAAATAAATATTTACAAAATCCTTGATTCCCTCGGATACAAAGAAAGAAAAGAACATTGTTTTCCGCACGAGGACGTTCTTGAACAGATTAAAACCATGTTCAACAAGTGTCAAATTTGGATTTCAGTTCATTGCTTTCAAAACTGGGACACGATTTTCAAGAAATTCCCCTCTCTCAAAACTACCTTTTACATAGAGGTCCTGTGTGATTTTTAATTTTGTATGGCTAACGATTTGGACTAAAATATTAAACATTTAAGTTTTTCATGATTAATAAAACTCACTCTGTAGTTTTCTTTTAATATCATGTTATAATATTCACTACTGGTAAACCATAAAAGATGGACAAAAACGTACCGTACAAAAATGCAGGTCTTGTAAAAACACACTCTTTAGTAAACTATTGTCGTGAATCCATTTTTTCGACTGGCGGCGTACGCGTACAAAGTGTACGGCGCGGAGTGATAACAGACATAGCGCAGTGTGGAGATAAAGAGCCTGAAAAAACAGATAAATATAGCCCGTAGATAAAAGACCTGCCGTCACAGATAAAGTTAGACGTCTGGAACGTTAGTGTTGTGTCTGGTGACGTTCGATTATCGATTATTCGATTATCTACCATGAAATCGTGTACAAAAAGAAGCCGCGGCTAGTTTATCGACAGTCGTAAACAGAGTGTACGTAATCGGAACTGAGTAGCGTGTGCCTGCAACTGTATTTTGAAAAGTGAACTCTTTGTTTGTGGGTGTGGCAGACGAACTGGAAGATTGTAATTTTGTATGTGACGTAATTCTGCTCCTGTATGTATTGACCAGAGTGTATATCTACGGAAATAAACAAGTTTTGAATTTCTGCAAATTGCACTTTTAATTCTATGAACCCACAAAGTCACAATATATATTTTGCAGCATTAGCCATTTCCAAAAAATCCATTGCTATTAGAATACTGATCGGAATTTTTCAATACTTTCACTTTTTTGTAGTGCTAAGGCACTTCTTTTACTTCTTATGATGATGTGGAATTTAAAATTCAGTTTAAAGCAACCAATATTCTAAACGCAGGCCTTGTATATGCGATAGCCTTTCGTAAACAACTTCTGTTGTTTTCCAATATGCCTCCACGCTTTGCCATGTAGTAGAGGAGAAGAGGGTATTATGGAATAATCGGGACATTTGGAATACCAAGATTTCGGCTCTGTTTGCTGCTGTTATCATGTGGGAGTGCCACGAAGTAGTCAAGAAGACTCCCATGATGCACGCAGTGAAAGTTTATTTATCTATGTGAACATTACAGGTTTCCCCAATTACAATGTTCACTATAAAGTTACAATATGAACCAAAGGTATAAAAAACACAAAATTAATTACAAAATAAATAGTAACAAAGCATAAACACAAAAAAGTTGGTAACATTGGTTCACATGTACAGTAAGTCAATCATTCTACTTTTGATAATAATTACATGATAAAGCAAAGCTCCTGATTTTCATATTAAATATATCAATGTTTAAAGGATGTAAGTTATTGTATAATGACTGCATTCTATGCATAGGTGAATATTTATAGGAATCAGTATTAATCTGAGGAAGAAAAATATTACAAAATTTATTAGGTGCAATATCTGGAACGTAAAAACGTATTAACTGTCTTAGGTTGGAGTTATCAATCATAAGAAGTAATTTGTAAAGGAAAAGCAATAACTGACAATTTCTCCTATTTAATAGACTTCTAAAGTCAAATAAATGAAGCAATGAATTATATGATATAACCATTGGAAAATAATGAAAAGTTTTGAAAAACACATACCTTACAAATTTGTATTGAACACTTTCGATAAGTTTAATAAATTTGACGGTATAAGGACTCCATACTAGTGAAGCACGTTCGGGTCTGGATCTTATAAATGAATTATATAATGCAACAAAAAGTCTAATATCCTTGAAGTTGGATGAGGTACGAATAATAAAACCCAGATTTCTATATACTACACTGAGTAATGTGTTAATGTGTTTATTAAAAGATAGATCCTTAGTAAAAATAACTTCTAAATCAGTTTCTGTTTCTAAAATTTTTAAATTAACACCATCTATTTCATAGTCAAAAACAATATTCTTTTTTAAGTCTAGAGAAGACCATATCTTGGCATTTTGATATTTTAAAAGGAAGATTATTGTCTTTGCTCCATTTATTTAATGCATTTAGTTCTTGTTGAAGTTTTGCACAATCAGAGATAGATTTTACGGAACTAAAGATTTTTAAATCATCCGCAGCTTGTTGCTGTCATTGCACTAGCTACAGAATAACATTTGTTTTGTCATATAAAGTGTTGACAAGTAGATTTTTTTTTTTTTTTTTTTTTTTTTTTTTTTTTTTTTTTTTGTAATTTGCGTCCTCCAACGTTAGGTCATATAGGACGATGAATGGAATGGGTGAAATGATGCTAAAATGATCCCGGGGTCCATAGAGCTTAGAGTTACCCGACATTCGTCTTTTAGGATAAGGGAAACCCCCGGAAAAAACCTTAGCCAGGTAACTCACCCTGACTGAGATTCGAACTCGGGACCTCTTGAATGCGAGGCAGACACGCTACCACCACGCTACCGAGGCGGGCAACTAGATTTTCACGCATTTTAAACCTCTAGTACGCATGTGACTTGAACAATGATGTTAAACGTAAGGAACACTAAAAGAATTGTAGTTTGTTATATTGTGGTCGTTTTCAGCTAGCAGTGTTTAACCATTACTTTAAAGATTCATTGTCCAAGTAGCCGTGTCGGGTATCTTTTAATACCTGACGTAAAAATATAATGTTCCATACAACTGTATTAAATAAACTAAATAGAATTAAAGTTAAAACTGAGTTTTGAGTATAATGTTAGTGACTAAAGAATAATTATTATTAATATAAATAGGAATATAAAATAATTTAGACCCAAAGTATATATTTTAAAATTAAATTGATTGAAATAAAACAAAACCTATGTTTTGCTGTTATTCTAGACTTGGTCTATGGTCTAGGCCAGAGGTGCCATCGAGTGTAGCTGAGGGTGACTGCCCTCCTTTTCCAATTCTTCAGTTTTTCATCAAGTGGCGCGGGGTGCAGAACAGCTGACTGGCATTGGCTATTGCGGTACGTCTACACCCCTTTGGGTTTTAAAACAAATGCAAGTAAGCGCGGACAGTTAACATATCCCGACATCGACAAATTAATAGCTAAGAAGAATAAGAACTCAACTTAAATTATGAATTAATAATTATTTTGACATGTAGCTATAAAAGTATAATTCACAACACGCATTATGCACATATAAATATTAATAAATAGTTCAACAACCAGCCACTCAATCTTCCACACGCTCTTCCTCACCCCAATATCTATTATGTCACCTGCGAAGGTTAACTAGGAGGGGAAAAGGTAACCACCCTATTTCCCCTCAATGGCACCACTGGTCTAGGCCCATAAAAGTTAAAACAAATTTTGTTTATAGATGCTTTGCATATTTTAAATCAATCATGTTTCATGTTTTATTGCATAACATCAATTTTTCAATATTTTAAACCAGTATTCCGTAATACCCGACTATTTCATATTAACCTCCATTTGTAACATTTTTCTAAATACATTTTTACAACAAAAAATGAATAGCAGGTTTTTTACAAGTGACAGTTCATCACAATTATAGTTAGTTATATACTATTAGTTATATTTATTAGTTATATACTCATGATGATTTAGCAATTTTTATTTAAAAACCATTTAAGTTACTTTTAGAAATATAAACGGTATTCCATAATACCCCCTCTCATCTACAAATGTGCTACAGTTCACATAGAAGGCTACACTAGTCCATAACGAGAAGGCATGCTTTAAGAAGTATGAAGGAAGGGCTGAGTATGTACACCAAATATTAGCAATTATTGAACTGTTTAGATATTTAGGTTTACCTGAACGTGCTATGTTTATGTACAATAAATATAGTGAACTAGTAGAAGGCAGTCGAAGGAAATTTCAAGGAAAATGCTTATGGAACATCTTAAGAGAAGCAGATTATGCACATTTAGAAAATATGTCTCAGATAATAAGATAAGGCGTTACAGGAATATATGACCACGACAAAAAATTTCAGGGAAGAAATAGAGCAACATTTTAATCTACGGGAAAACAATATTATTTAAGAGATCGTCGGAAGGAAATAGTAGGACCAAGAAAAACTGAAGAGACAAATTACCAGACTTGAGAAAACCTGATTTAAGACACACGACCGATTAATAGAAAACGCCAGTTATGGATATCAGAAAGAAAATCAGAAACCACCGAAAGAAAAAGAATTCCAGGAGAGCCAGAGGGAATATATGGAGGGAATCAGAGGAAACAGACACAGATGATTATATAGAAGAGGAAAGATGACAACCCGGATATCTGGAACTGACGAACCAGCTCCATCTACTGATGCCAGTCCCTTTAGATGGAGAAACCTTCGGTCTCAAGCCAGATCAGGTCTAGGTCCTCTATTGGCAGTGTAGTGTTTTGTAAGGAAGAATAATATAGGCAGAAGATGAGGTTGAAGTTATGTATAGGCCATCTGATGTGTTATTTTATGTGCCTAGAAGCAGCCTCGGATACCGGTAGGAGGAATCTTTGCATAACAGTTGCAGAAGAGGAAATTTAAAATTGTAGGAAACAATCTTTCATAGTTTGTCATACATAGTAACTAAAGCTGTGGTAGAAATGTAGATTTGAACTATATTGTTGGAGTGGAAGTAAAGTAAAAGAGAGACTGTTTTTAGATAGATTAGGTGAGTGGATTTGCATGGTTACTGGAATCCAATAACCTATAGGATTAGTTAGTTCGTTAAGGTATCAAGTAGATTATATCTGTAAAATTTGTAAATTGTTTTGTGTAATTGAATTAAAAATGAAGTTTGCTTAATAACGCCTGGAATAGATTCCAGAAACCGGGATATTAGATGTGCAGATTTTATTTTATTGAAGGAGCAGGGATTAGCAACTGAGTAGGACAGCAGGCGCCAGACTTAGGGTACAGTGTGTTTGTTGACATCTGAATTAACGTATGGCTCGATCCAATATAGATAGCAAACGAGATCTCACTAAATTGTAAATAACAAAGTTCCTTGGCAGCGTTTCTTGTCTCGATCGTTGTATCATTTGACCCAAAAATACTGGCTGGCTATTACATGTGTGTGTTGATGTAGGTCAGCCAAAGGCTATATACGGGCCCCTCACCTTGTTTAGGCCTTGAGCATGTGATGAACATCTGCACCCACATCATCCAATGAAACAAATTGGGAAGTGACGTGAAGGGTTCAGGCAGCATACAACAACGTAGGGTGAAACGGTTCAGTAGTTGCGTATCGCGCGTTATTTCAGGATGTTAAAAAGTTGGAGATGTTTTGTGAACAATTTTGTCACTGCTTGAATTAAAAACAAAAACTGAATATGTAAATGGTTTTACTTTATTAATTACGTACAGTAAATATGGGCAAGTATTACATTTCATACATAAGTATGATCTCGAAAAACAGATTTTGGACACACTGAATCTAAAAATAAAATTCATTTTCTCCATATTGCCCTTTATATGGAACAGTTTTTAAAAAATTTATTTACTCAAAAATGGCTTAGTGATTTTGGTTAAAACACCGTGGCATTATATATATGCAATCTTGAATTTTCTTGTAATGCCTTCAGAAGTCTGAAACATTTTTCCATAACTCGGAAACCGTGAGAGATGGACAAAATCTTACTGCACAAAAAATATAGAGCTCGCTTAAACACAGAATTTATGTCAAATACTTTTCTCTAATGGGAACACCCACCTCTGGTTTGGAAGTTGCGTGACGCCTCATGTTCAAGAGGTCCCAGTCCGTATCTCGGTCAGGATGGGTCATCTGGATAAGCTTTTTCCGGGTTTTCTCTTATTCTGAAAGATGAATGTCGGCAAAATCTAAGCCCTTGAAAGCCTGGACTCATTTAGCAGCATTTCATTTATCGTCCGATATGACTTAAGGTTGAAGGATGTTAGGAGTATGTATGACTGAAATTTCATGAACATTTTCAAGAAATTACCTTTTCCTCTTTTTAGTCTATGAAATAGTATAAGCCTTCCTGAATCCAAAGAATGCTTAGATAGCATCTGCAAGTCATTTTTAAATGCTCTAGTCTAACTTGAAAGTTACGTGAATGCTATTGTTAGATATGAATTCGAATTCTTTATCCTTGTTTTCTCGCTATTGAGATTTCAGCATTTTTCATCATTTAAGATGCTCCTTGCGTCGCAGTTTTAGTGTTAGGCTAATGAAAGTTGCTACACACTTTCATAGAGACACAGTGAATTGAAATTGCCCTGGGTTTTTATTGTGAGATGCATTTAAGCACACTTTCTTTACTTCAAAACACTTACATTTCAATTTCTGGGCAAAACAGCCATATTCATAGCTTTAAAAATTTCTGGAGCCCAAAGTTATTGAGACACGAGAAACCTAAGACAACTTCAAAAAATGAATGTATTGGGAACCTGTTGTTAAAATATTAGACCAAAATTTAAGTTATTTTGTCACAAGGAACTTTCTAAATGATGTAACCAAAAATAAATTAATTTAACTATATTTTCCAATCCATCAAAGTGAAATTGATAAAATTTGGACTGTATCATATTTGCAGTAAGTTACATCTATGGTATAAATATTAAAAAGCTAGCGTTATTAATTCAGTACTTCAAATGTTCAGTCATAGGTATCCTTAAATATAAACTAATAATAATAATAATAATAATAATAATAATAATAATAATAATAATAATAATAATAATAATAATAATAATAATAATAATAATAATAATAATAATAGAATATCTTTTGTGAAATAAACAAACACCAAAATACATGGAAACCAAATATGGAAAAATTAAACGAGTTTCATAATTTAAATATCTTGGGGAAGTAATTAAGGAAAATGGAAGCGAAAGTAAAGCAAAAAAAGCAGATGCCAAAAAATGGAAGAACTTTCGGAAGTACTGAACATTTCTTTGGGTGCCACCCACACGTTGGTGACAGAAACATTACACATGAGACGTGTTTGTGCACGATGGCTTCCAAGACTGTTGATTCCCGAACAAAAGGACATTCACATGCACGTCTGCATACAGTTAAAGTTCATGTTAGAGGAAGATCCGGAGTTTCTTTCAAACGTAATCACTACTGATGAAACTTGGCTACATCATTTTGATCCTGAGAGCAAACAGCAAAGCTCAGTGTGGAAATCTTCAACACCAACCCCCCAAAAAAGCAAAAGTGGTTGATTCTCCTGGGAAAGTTATGGTAATCTCATTCTTTGATATTCATGGAATGGTTTATCAGCATGTTGTACCTGCACACACATCAGTAACTGGACAATACTACAGGGATGTCTTGAAAACATTGCAAGTCCATATCAGACGCAAAAGACCACATTTCCGTGAAGCAGGCTGGATGCTGCACCACGATAATGCGCGGCCGCATATTACCAATGTTGTTGCAGAATATCTTGCAAAAATCAACGTCAAGTGCATCCCTCACCTTCACTATAGTCCGTATTTAGCCCCATGTGACCTTTTTTCTTCTACTCCCTAAACGCTTTCATGGGAGACATTATCCATCATCAGAAGCAGTGGTGAAGGCTGCGGAGGCTATTTTGAAGGATCTCTCAAAAATGATTTCCAGCATGTCTTTGAGGACTGGCATAAACGCTGGGACAAGTACATCGCATTCAGGGGAGACTATTTTGAGAAAGACCATCAAAATTATGAGAATGAGTAAAGGTACGTTATATATATATATATAAAGTGATCATTCTTTATTGAACAGCCCTCGTACTTCTGTGGAACGAAGTTCCGATACACCGACGGCGCAAATTTCTTCAAACTACTTTCTCGATTAACACGAAATGGAAAACAAATCTACATTTATAGAATGTTTTGACTTTATTAAAAGAGCGCAAATTCGGAGATTTATAGATGAAAATGAAATGTCAATTTGTTGAACTTGACACCTTTTAAGAAGAAACAGAATGTTACCATTTTCGTTGCACAGTAAACGGTGTTCATGCACGTAGTTTCCAGTTATTATGCGAGGTATGCCTGCGCGTGTTTCCGGAACACAGGCCGCTGAACCAGCATTCCTACACATTCCTTACCAAGTGTTGCAGAAGAATGCCTTTGTACGGAAGCTCATCAAACAGCGTTCTTTTGTTAAATGTAAACGTCTTCACTTGGAGTAGCACACGTTTCAGTAAACGGTGTGACACTTCGTTTTAAGCTAGTTCTTTTTTCGGCTCTTTTTCTTCTCTCGCCTCATCCTTCCTCCTGGAAAGCCCAACACAGGGCATAAGTACAATAAGCCAAGTGTGGTTGTCGAGTCGAATCCCCTTCGATAAAATCCAATACAATTTTACAGTCAGCAGACACTAAAGTGGTTCAAACTTGCAAGAGCGTCTGTAAATAAAGAGGAAGGGAAGAAAAATATCGGTAAATCGAGGGAAAAAATCGGTATTTTTAAAAACTATGATTTCATTATTAATTAAAGAATATGAATATAATTATAAGATATATTTATTTTTCAACTCACTTCTGTATAGTGTGCTGGAGTGATTTTTACCAAGCATCAGCATCATGTAGGTGTAGTACCCATTTGTATTACTCCGCCAGACAACTGACTACTAATGATGAATGTGAATGAATACTACTGAAGGTGTGCAGCATAATAAACAGAAATTCGGCGATGTTTAAAAATAAAACGTTGTTCCTGTGCTGTTGACAAGGAGAGGAAACACGAAAGAGTCGGAGACATTTCATGTTAACTTGTTGCAAATCAGTTATATCCCTTCCCCATTCACTTAGCTTCATACGACATTGCTTCACATAGCTTCACTGACGAAATTGCTTTGTCAAGTACAAATAAATAAACCCTGGCGCGAAAGCCCTAAGAAGGCCAAGGCCTACCAACCCGACTGCCGGTCTCACGCTCACTTACGCACGGCAGAGGTGGGCGACCATCCCACCGATACGGGGAGGAAATGTGGTCAGCATCTCGGCATCCCCCAGCCTGGTTTTCGTGACCAGGGCCGCTTATCTATCGTAAGCTCCTTACATTCCTCACGATGCTGAGTGGGCACCTGTTCTATACCCGGGAGTTGAAATCCGCACCCCATGGGTGGTATTGAACACAGGGCGCTTTCCGTGGCCAGGAACTAAAGCATGCTGCCTTAGCCCGCTGCGCCACGGCGCAGGACTTTGTCGAGTATATAATATAAATAATAGAACGGATTGTATCTCACGATGGTTTTGTAATGCAAATTAAAACAAAGCAAAAATCGGTAGAAAGAAATAGATGTATGTATTTCAGTAGATCGGTAGCTAAAATACGATTTCAGGTCATAAACCGTAAAACGGTAGTGTTGGCAGCATTGTGCACGCTGCTGCATGAATGCGCAGTATTTTTATAATCATAGTATAGCATTTTCTGTTGCCTTTCTGTTTCCCACGAACGCATCCTTGCCCACTCCAAGTATTTTCTCCACTCAGCAGGGGTTGCTAAAATGGTGGAACTGGCAGCCCTTCAAACGATGTTGACGGACAGCACACTGCAGAGGCGCCATCCATCACCCACAACTACCTACAACCACCTCACTCAATAATCCAGATGCATCCTTCACTACTTTGCAAGGGCGTAAGCAGGGCTTCGGTCATGCTTACGTCCTGCCACCTACCTTACCTTGGACCAGGCTTCGGCCTGGCCAGTACATCCCTTCCTCGAATCCGCAGGTGCTTACAGCGGAACTGCCACAGCACCACTCCTGAATACTCACCGGTGGACTTTTTTTTAGTGGGTAGGGCTGGCGGTTCACTCAGAGGAGTCCCACACTCCAATCCCAGGGTTAGTGCGTAACATGCATTTTTCCTCCACTTGAAAAAAAATGGCTAAACGTTTCATAACGGGGCCCACATTAACCGTCAGGGCAAAGTCATCTAAATAGGAACAATAAACTCACAGAAAGGAGATGCAGACTATCACATAATAGTACATATATTATGCAACGAGATTATAATGGTAGTAATTAAAACTTGAGAATTAGTATTAACCGAGCGAGCGAAGCGAAGCGTTGATACGAGCGTTTTAATTAACCATTACAGTCAAGTTTCATACGACTGTTTATGCTCAATTATACATCTAAATTAAAGGTTTCATTTCAAAGTATTTATTTCTGGTTTGAGTGATATGTTACAATCGTATAGTGAGACGTAGTACGTGGTGCGCAGGCGCAGAAATATTGATTACTTCCCTATAAACAGCTGTTAACGTGTGGCGCAGTTTAACCTAAAAGAAAGTATAGACAAACTGGAACGAATTGAATTTATGGAAATATCACTTGCAATTAATGCTAATAATAATATGGACAGATCAGACTTTGTTTCAAATATAGGTTATTTATTGTACAATTAGTGAAATAAATCAATTTGAGTGTTGATTTCAAAATAGAATAGTGAGTCCGCAAGGTCGATAATTTCATATTTTGAAACTTTTTCTAAATACACCAGGAATACATTTTATGAGAACGAATTTATACCTTTTGATATTTTCCAATCCATGAATTGTGAATAGATTTTTTTGGCAACAATTTATTGGTAACATTGAGTGCTTTTGCCGTAATTTCTGGGGCGTGAGTTCAATGTAACTGTTGCTAGCGTCAGACATTTTGACTTTTTTTCTAAACTGGCGCTAGTACTGTTATCGATCGAAACGAGAATAATCGGCACTTGTGCTTTCACAATATTACGTGGCCACTTCTGATTGGTCGAACTTTAATGAACAGGTGTAGTTTAATGAGGCCCATTATAGCATTGATGCCAGTCGTATAAATACTGAAGTTTGGCATGGTCGAGCCTATAATTTCCATATTTGCTTACCTTTACAAGAAATTTTGCAATAAAGTAATGTTTAAGTCGAGGAATAGGCGTTTGCAAGAACAGTTTGTACAGAAATAGATAATCTTGTACATGAGTGCAAGACTTCAGCATTTTCTGCATACTTTTGTTTTATTTTTGTTTCATTTATACAGCCCCCCTCTAACTGGCATGAGAAATAATTGATGGTATTATTGCTCGCTGAACAGTAGGGTTTCTTAACGTTGATAGGAAGTTATTCCGCTTAAAGAAAATGACCAACCGCAGACGGGAAGCGAACCCGCAACTTCTAGAGAACTCTCGCGTTTGATTGCAGAGGCAGTCTGCATAATTGGTATCAGTTTGGAATTAAAATGTTCATATTGTCAAAAGCTTTTTTTTTTTTTTTCCTTTTACTTTCACTTACATATGTTTCAAATTTTTTGCATTACTCGGCTAGGATTAGAAAGTAACTAACCCCGAGAGAGAGAGAGAGAGAGAGAGAGAGAGAGAGAGAGAGAGAGAGAGAGAGAGAGAGAGAGAGAGAGAGAGAGAGAGAGAGAGAGAGAGAGAGAGAGAGAGAGAGAGAGAGAGAGAGAGAGAGACGGTAAACGTTTGTCGAAATTAAGCGAACATTCCATAAACGTGATTTTAATTTGCATTTATATAGCATAATTTTCGCATTTTGAGTCAATTCCAAAACACGTTATACAGCGGTTTATAGGTCGTGAAACAAAATTATAGAGGAATACAAGCCTTTAGGATCATTTTGCGCTTTAATGCATTTCCGAAAGATCGCCATTTCTATCTGTATTTAAAAGGTAGTAAATTTACTACTGATATAACAACATTTTCACTCATGATTTTGTTTTACTGCCTGGTGTTTTATGTAACTATAAAATAATTACATTTCAGAATTTAAAAAAAAAAATAACTGTTTAAAATCTACAACTAAACTTTTAACATTTTAGCGTTTCCCTTTCTTTTAATCTTTCTGGACACTAAAAATCAAAGATGCAAAGATATAATTTTCATGAAGAATTTTTGTTACGTTTTATTTTAAAAAAAAACCACCTCTATCGATTTTGATTAAATATTGGCATGCCAAATAGTGTTTATGTTCAAATGTTTGGAATAGCTTAAGAAGTCTCTTCAGTTAAATTAAGTTTTGTGTAATTAGGAAACTGTAAACTACAAGGAAAATATAGAACTAGTTAAAATATACAGTTTGTCATATAAATATTTTCATAGCGTTAGCTGTTTCCTGAATACTCCACGTTCTAAAGTTTAGACATTTCCTAAGCGTTACCTAATGGATATACTTGGAAGTTTACCATTTTTAATAAAAAAAAAAAAAAATGTGTAGACATGTGTAGTAAGAGAGCGTAGGCTTTCACGGCCGGAGTCAATATAACTAAGAGTTTTTTCCGGGCTGTTATGCCGTGGTCTGCTGGAGTTGGATATTCCAGACGTTGGTCGTGGTCGTAGTCTCCTCGGAGAAGTTCGAGTAGCGTCAGACGCCACTGAAGATGTCCACCATAGCAGTGGACGAAACGTCTGGAAAATCCAACTCCAGCAGACCACGGCATAACAGCCCGGAAAAAACTCTTAATGACATGTGTAGTGTTTAACGCCCGCTTTTACTACATACGGCACCGCAGGCGGTGACACTGATGATACATGAGATGAAGATGGAGCACCGGTGGAATGAAATGGCGGGGGAAACCGGAGATCACGGATGATACCCGCCCCAGTACCGTGTTGTCCACTACAAATCTCACTTTGCGATCGCTTGGAATCAAACCTGGGCCGCCTTGGTGAGGGCCAAGCAGTCAAACCACTTACCCAAGGTGCGATTCCTTTCTATCAAAAGGGCATCTTACCGGGAACAAACATTTGAATAAATAATGATAATGATGATGATGATAATAATGATAATAATAATAATAACAACAACAACAACAACAACAACAACAACAACAACAACAACAACAATAATAATAATAATAATAATAATAATAATAATAATAATAATAATAATAATAATAATAATAATAATAATAATAATAATAATAATAATAATAATAATAATAATAATAATAATAATAATAATAATAATCATAATCATAATCATAATCATCATAATCATAATCATAATCATAATCATAATCATAATAATAATAATAATAATAATAATAATAATAATAATAATAATAATAATAATAATAATAATAATAATAATAATAATAATAATAATAATAATAATAATAATAATAATAATAATAATAATAATATTAATAATATTAATAATATTAATAATATTAATAATATTAATAATAATAATAATAATAATAATAATAATAATAATAATAATAATAATAATAATAATAATAATAATAATAATAATAATAATAATAATAATAATAATAATAATAATAATAATAATAATAATAATAATAATAATAATAATAATAATAATAATAATAATAATAATAATAATAATAATAATAATAATAATAATAATAATAATAATAATAATAATAATAATAATAATAATAATAATAATAATAATAATAATAATAATAATAATAATAATAATAATAATAATAATAATAATAATAATAATAATAATAATAATAATAATAATAATAATAATAATAATAATAATAATAATAATAATAATAATAATAATAATAATAATAATAATAATAATAATAATAATAATAATAATAATAATAATAATAATAATAATAATAATAATAATAATAATAATAATAATAATAATAATAATAATAATAATAATAATAATAATAATAATAATAATAATAATAATAATAATAATAATAATAATACATTCCAAGGATGCAACACTAAGATTTTCATGTAAATCCACCTATCAGAGTTGTCCGTAATATGGAAAAATTTTATTTTGTATTTTCTCAAAAATAGTTGTGTAATGTGTAAATATGCATTCAAATTTAATCTGACATAATAATAAGTAAATGGAATCATAAGAATACTTGGAGTGTGTATTAATACAGAAAGCTATGTGAATACAGTAGGATTGTTTATATATGAAATGACAGTTCTAGAATACCAGTTGATAAAAGCGAATTAATTCTTTAAAAAGCACTAGCACAACACAATTTGTTGTTCCTTTTCCTTATATTACAACACATAACGTCTTCTTATAATGTATAGTAATGCATTCCTATATTGTTAGTCTTTTTTTTTTCTGCTTCTCTGTGGATTTTTATCAGTGGCCATAATTCACGAACTGTATTAGAGGAAGCCATGCCACGTCATTGCCTAAAACGCCATCTGAAATTAACCCTCACGCAATAGCTTCGCAACCCTAACGAACGTCATGAGTTGGCGATCTAAGTGCAGATGAAGTAATGAGCAAGAAATCCCTGATGACGTCAGCTTCTTCGATGACGCTCTCAAACCTGGCAGGTGAGGCAGGCGCGTTGTGCTGCTTCAAGGCCAGCCGGCACCTGGGCGATTCTTCAACCGTCTTTGCGTGTCTAAGACGTGAGACAGCCAAAGTTCTATTTTTAGTAGCGATGCTAGAATGAAATTCTTCCAGCACAGAGGCCCATCTTGACAGCTACCTCACGTTTCTTGGTGGCTGAGATGCGGAGATTTAGGTAAACAAACAAGCGGTTGTTTAATGCGCTTTGGGAAATGCAAAATAAACAGTTTATTTTCTCTCAGCAACCAATTTGCATAATGTAATCTCTTTATACCAGGCACCGCGTTGCATTTACTGACAAGTGAAGGAGCGCTGTAAGGGAAGTGCAAATTTATACTTTCATCTAGGTTAGTGTCTAGATTTCGATTATATAATGATTATGAGGAATCTTGAAATAGATTGAATCTTGAAATATGTTTATCTCCAAACTTTGTAGATCTACAGATCATAGTAATACCAAACTAAGATGAAAATCACTGTAAAACGAATAAAGATCAATGCCGACGAGCAATTGTTCTAAAACTAAAGAGCCACCGATATTTGCTGACGTATTAAAGTTGGC
Organism: Mantis religiosa; assembly: GCA_030765055.1. NCBI lineage: Eukaryota > Metazoa > Arthropoda > Insecta > Mantodea > Mantidae > Mantis > Mantis religiosa. The sequence goes on from CM060957.1 coordinate 85,607,851, forward strand.
TTATAAATGTAGCAAAAGGAATAGTTACGCAAATTAATTAGATGATTACATGCAAGCGCCTTTCAGCCCATGTACGGTCTCTTGCACCCATATTTACTAATCAGAAACGAACCTAATTGATAATTTTTAAACATGCTACTCAAGAACTAATAACTGATAGTGTTTTCGCCTGCATTCATTTTTTATTCCTATAAACTCTGCTTAGATTCGACGAAGGCGTCAGACACCTTGGGAATCTAAAACATAACGAATCTTGTCGTCCAGTATTTATAAAATTGAAACTTCTAACACTTCCTAGCTTATACATATACCACACAATAATGCACCTTCGGAAATTTAACCTACACCTTGAAACCAACTCTGATAGGCACAATCACAACACTAGACATAAGACGACTTAGCGATTCCTACCCATAGACTGCACTTTTATGAGAAGGCACCTAGTTTTATGGGCATAAAATTTTATAACATACTACCAGTCACTATCAAGAATTGTAAAGATAATAATTTTAAATCAATGCTGAAATGTTTTCTAACTGACAACGCCTATTATAGTGTGGATGAGTTTATTAATACTAGTTAGAACTTTATTGTTATAAAGATTATTATTATTATTAATCATTTATTATTATTATTATTATTATTATTATTATTATTATTATTATTATTATTATTATTATTATTATTATTATTATTATTATTATTATTATTATTATTATTATTATTATTATTATTATTATTATTATTATTATTATTATTATTATTATTATTATTATTATTATTATTATTATTATTATTATTATTATTATTATTATTATTATTATTATTATTATTATTATTATTATTATTATTATTATTATTATTATTATTATTATTATTATTATTATTATTATTATTATTATTATTATTATTATTATTATTATTATTATTATTATTATTATTATTATTATTATTATTATTATTATTATTATTATTATTATTATTATTATTATTATTATTATTATTATTATTATTATCATCATCATCATCATTATTATTATTATTATTATTATCATTATTATTATTATTATTATTATTATTATTATTATTATTATTATTATTATTATTATTATTATTATTATTATTATTATTATTATTATTATTATTATTATTATTATTATTATTATTATTATTATTATTATTATTATTATTATTACTATCATTATCATTATTATTATCATCATCATTATCATCATTATCATTATCATTATCATTATCATTATTATTATTATTATTATTATTATTATTATTATTATTATTATTATTATTATTATTATTATTATTATTATTATTATTATTATTATTATTATTATTATTATTATTATTATTATTATTATTATTATTATTATTATTATTATTATTATTATTATTATTATTATTAGTGTGTATGGATTTATTAAAGCAAGTTAGTATTCTATTTATATCACACAACCTGTATAGTTGTGTTCTTAAATTGACTAAGGCTATAATAGTGTGGATTAATTTATTAATAGTCTAGTTAGTACCTCGCTTGTATCATACAATCTGTATAAATTCATATGACATGGTTCTTCTGTGTATTTAACACTATACTGAACTGAAAAATAAATAAAATAAAATAAATAGGGCTCTATACCGGCGCCGTGCTTAATTTATGGGGAGATGTAAACAAAGCGGGAAAATTTATTACTCCGTTAGCGACTGTGATTGGAGGGAATATTCGCGCTATTTTATTTTCACGTGGCAAAAATGTGCAATGTGAACGAAGTTTTATGCAGAGTTTTTCTTTAACGTTTTCGATGTTTTGAGTAGCTCATGCGGTAGAACTTTTACGTTAACAATAAATTCAAAGGTGAGTCTACTGCGTAAATATATTTTCCTTTTTCTACGCTAAAAAGTGACTGAATGCTTACAAAAATTACTCAAATATTTGATTTCTTCATGTAACCTGGCCTTATTTATGAATTAAAAATTAAGGCACATGTCTCTTTGTAGAATAATAGTGCTAAGTAACTGTGTGTAGTCACATTGAGAATGACTTGAAAGCTCTAATGGCACGTGCCTAATTGGAATCTGATAACGGACGAATTCCTTAAACGACTTCCACTTACGAACTTTTCTTTGATATTTCCTTGACCACAACAATATATCTTCACGCTCAACAATTGTAATTTTTTCTGTTTCTGTTCACATATTCAAAACCTATGTCACGAAGAATGGCGTAGAAGCTCGTTTTTCTAAAGCTTGGCTAATCGGAATCATTGTTTACTGCTTGAAGCTATTATCCTTGCGACGAATAATACGTACTTTTAACAAATTCATCATATTCACCTTCCACAACTAGCTTCTTTCTTTTTCGATGTTTTCCTGGAGTGAAAAGCCTCACTTCGAGGGGCATTAATACCTGGCACTGAAATACTTGTAAATTCTGCTGACAAATTAACGTCCTCCATTGCTAAAGTCGGATGTTTTTCACACAGCTTGCAAAACACGTTCAATATAATTAGTTTTTTTACCGCTATTTAACGGTCTCCCCCTATGATGGTTACATATTGCACGGAAACAGTCATGTTGTACAACTTCCTTCTGCGTTTAAACCGCACAAGCGCACGTGCATTCTGATTAATACATACAAATTACGCTTACTATATCAAATAAAACTAATTACTGTTTGACTATTGCATCTGTTGCATCTGTAATAATGTGAAGTTGTTTATATATTTTGCATTAGATGTAAATTCTTTAAAAATGATATGCGAAATATACTTTTCATCCCCATAGAGCTACAAGGCCAAACGGGCAATTAGACCACACAAGTACACGTGCTTTTGTTTACAGCGTCCCATAAATAAGGACGGCACCGATACAGAGACAAATTCTCACGCTTAGATTCGAGGAAGGCTCTAAGAAGCAATTCTCGTGCATTTTCGTCGTTACTGCTGGCGATTGGTACCTACACATGTAAAAATGGTGATATTTGGTGATCTGCAAATTCAAAATATGGAAGAAGCCGTAGCAGATCTAAAGGTTAAAAACCAAGATGGACACAGCGCAATGCGAATCGTGGTGACAAGAAGAAATCACGTAAAACCCAAGTCAAAATGTGCGATCGATAGGGATCAAACCACGATCTATCTCTAGAATGCGAGTCGCACACGTTAATGTGGCGCCACCTGTCTCTGTGGTGGAAGAGTTGCATGAGTTGAAACAGGTAAGCCACTGCAGTAATGAAAGCTAAAATATGTACATATTCTATTTTTTAATCTCCCATTGTAATTATTTGTTCGGCATATATTTTTACTTCTGTAATTTAATTGAGCTTTCAAACTTATATTTAATGTCATCAGATAAATTGTTTCAAGACCGGAGGTCAACAAGCATTCGTTAACCTCAATTAAGTTACCGAAAAAACTATCAGTACTGCTAAATCACTGAAGAAAATGCCACGATATATTTATACAATTCAAAAATCTAAGATAGCGACCAATACTGTGTTACATGTAGGACACGAATTTGTAGGTATTAAACTCATATAAATTATGCCAAAATAGAGATCTTATATCGAAGAAACAAATCGTTAGGGAAGACAGATGAAACTTACATAGAAGTTTGAAACTTGATGTACATATTTGTTAATGATATCATTGTAAACACTCCCATTAATTTTAATCCAGTTCAGTGCAAGTTTTATTCCCACAAAACGTGAAATAATTCGAAAATTGATAAATATAAACATTTTAACAATAACAAAATTAAATTAGAGGTAAAAAATCTGACCATATTTTCACGACGTACTTTTGCCTTTAAATTTCAAAATCTTTGGTATCTGTAGCTTATTTTTTTGAAAAAGATTGAAATTAAAATTAAAATCTTTAATTTTAAAATGGAGAAAACTAATATGAAACTTTAGATTCCTTGTATTAATAAGAAATATTAATTTATAAATATGAATATTAAATCGACTGATAGGAGTACAATTACTAAACTTTCTGAAAATATTATTTAAACTTCGCTGTATAAGTTTTTACAAAAAAAGGAAAACTGATAAGACAATTTGTTCACTGTCTGTCCCTAAAATATATTAAAAAATTAAAGGACTACGCATTTAAAAAACTAAATAACCGTCTCCGTGCGTGTTCTGCAGCACGTTTGCCTCACGTTCGAGATGGGTCCCGAGTTCGAATCTCGGTCTGGGTGAGTTATCTGGAGGTTTCTTTCCGGGGTGTTCCCTTATCCTGAAAGATGAATGTCGGTAATTCTAAGTTCTATGAATCCTGGAGTCATTTGACCATTATTTCACCC
>CM060957.1:85617170-85636808 GCA_030765055.1 Mantis religiosa
TACAAAAAATGAGATACTGACAAAAAGAGGCCGAATTTCTGCCAACAGTCCTTTAAAAGCACCGTGTTGAAATCCTTCACTTGTAATCCATAATCACATACTTACATGCACATTAATGTTATAAGAGTTTTGAGGTGAAGTCTTTGTACGTTTGTCTGTGTACATTTATGTAGAAGTGATTAAACATTGTCATTGTTAGTTTAATTCATATTTATGTTTGTGGCAGTTAAAACCAATAAAATAAAGAAGAGCAAGAGAAAAAAAACACCAAAGTGTATAAAAGCTTCCTAAAAAGCTTCCATGGCAGTTTCCAAAAATTCAAAGTGGTCAACTTTACACTTAAGTACTGCCAACCTTACAATAAGTATGCAATATCAGTTAGTAAATCAAATGAGGTTTTTAGGCAATACAAGTTGATAATTCGATAGCCTGGACAGAGCTAAAATTTATCAGATAATGAGAGAATTCGGAATACTGTGACTTTGTGGGTTCGTGAAATGATAAAACGAGATTACGAAACACAAAAACTACACTTTATTCTCCTAGCAAATACATTCGTCACCATTACAGTTTGCTAGCTCAACTAAAACTGTTTATTTTTCCTAACAACTACCCTCAACTGTCTCTCACTTCCGGTAACGATCGGCCATCATTTTTCATCGGCTTCGCGAGCCTACCACCAGGGTGACAATACCACCGAAACTGGTGAGATTGACAAGAATGACTGTGGAATTGTCAAGATGCAGGGTTAGAATGGAACAAGATTTATCAGGTATGTTTATCGTGGAGAAGGAGTTGAGACAAGGAGATGCGCTATCCACACTGCTGTTTAATTTAGCATTGGAAAAACTAATCCGACAATTACCCATAAACCCTGGAGGAACCATATTTTCCAGATCAGTACAAATAGTGGCATATGCTGACGATGTGGCAATTCTCGCAAGGAATATAAGAGCTCTTGAGGAAAGTTATGTAGTGTTGGAAGAGAAAGCACAGGATCTAGGATTGGTAGTGAACGTTAGTAAAACCAAATATATGAAGATGGGAGGTGATGGGTATGCAAGAAGAAGAGAACCTACAGTTAAATTACATGAGAAAGAATATCAAAGAGTGGACAAATTTAAATACCTGGGATCTATAGTAACAGTAGATAGTAAACCATCAGTGGAAATTCAAGAAAGAATAGTAAATGGTAACAGATGTTTGTATGCCTTGCAGAATATGTTTGAATCAAGGAACGTCAGTAGGAATACTAAAACTAAAATATATACAACTGTACTGAGACCAATAGTAATGTATGGTTCAGAAAGTTGGGTGTTGACAACCAGAGAAGAACAGTGGTTATTACGGTGGGAAAGGAAGATTTTGAGAAATATATTTGGAGCGATAAGGGACTTGGACGGATGGAGAATGCGGACTAACTTGGAGTCACAGTGCCTATTTGGACAACCAAATATAGTAGTGAAAATTAAACAAGGAAGAATAAGGTGGATTGGCCATGTGCAGAGAATGCCGGAAACCAGTGTAGTTAAGAAGATATTCATAGGAAACTGGATGGCAGAAGGAGAAGAGGAAGACCCAGGAAAAGATGGGTAGATGATGTAGAAGATGACTTGAGAAAGTTGGGGGTTAAAAGCTGGAGGAAAAAGCAGAGGACCGAGTAGTATGGAAGAGGGTGGTTAGGGAGACCAAGGGTCTACATGGCCTGTAGTGCCAACTATCATCATCATCATCATCATCATCAAGTTGATAATTCGCTTCATATGACATTGTACTTATCGAGAAATTGTGAAATAAAAGTAGCGATTAAAAAGTGTGGACTCTTTATGTAAGCACTAAAATTTTATTAAGCATAGCTATATTTTAGAAGCTGTTGCTGGCACTGATGACAACTGAACAAACAGAATTTCACCAAACGTTATTAGAGAGCGTTATAATGCAGTTATGTCGCAGTTGGACTTGGGTGAATACTAATGGCTTGATTTCACCCAAAAAGCGATTACGAAATTACCAATATTACATATTCACCAGAGATACTCGTACATATCATTTCGATTAAAATATCACTTGTTTGAAATACTGAGATAAAAGAAATTATATATTGCATTTTCTACATTCTGAGTCCTCTTCATTTGTATTGAATTTTATGTAATTCACAGGTAGAAAAGAATAACGTAGATAAAACGTATTCCTAAGAAAATATTCAGCTCGATACAATTATCAAAATTTCCTTTCGTAGCATTATCTATTTCTGAGATATTCCACGTTGGTTTTTCTTTTTCAAATTCTCAGTATTTTAAACAACTCCTACTAATGCAAAGATCACGTAAACCTATAATGTCTGCAATTTGTTTAAATAAAATTCATGTTTCGTTTCTTACATTTCAGGGTAAATGCATCTCCAATTGAAAACCTACCAGTTTATTAACACTGTTGTTATTTTTATTAGCGTATGAATTTCATTAAGAAGTCCACAAATAATTCATTAAGAAAAAAACAACTTTGGCTATACAATTGCGTGAATTACTTTCTGCTCTGCTGACAACCAAATAGCAATATATCAGCTTTTCAACTGTGTCCTATTGCATGAGATTAGTCATGTTTCTTCGCAGACGGCACGATATTATTCTTCACTCTGCTTTGGGGCCCGCCTCGGTAGCGTAGATGGTAGCGTGTCTGCCTCATGTTCAAGAGGTCCCAAGTTCGAATCTCGGTCAAGGTGAGTTACCTGAATAAGTTTTTTCGGGGTTTTCCCTTATCCTGAAAGACGAATGTCAGGTAACTCTAAGCTCTATGGACCCTGGGCTCATTTGGGCATCATTTCACCCATTCCATTCATCGTCCGCTATGACTTAACGTTAATTAAAAAAAAAACACCTCTGCTTTGGGGGAATAAATACTTCAAAAACTAAAGTTCACTTGTTCCTTTCTTTCCCAGCTCAGCATTCTTATGGCATCTTATTACTTTTTGTATATTATAATATTGATTTTATTTATTAATGAAATTAAACCTAAAGTGGACGTTAATTCAGTCATGGAAACTGAGATGTTAGGAGGAGCAGTGTAATTTGAGCAGTTGTACATAGATGACTCCACAGATAATTTTAGTATGCTTTCTAACGTTTCATTTGGCATTACTTTTGCCAAACTCAACTTCTTGTTTGTTAATACTATGAAAATCGCAATTATTACATTCACATGGCTCTTCTGTCCGCTCTCGTTTATTAATACGAGGGCTGTACAATAAAGAATGATCATAATTTTTACGGTCATAATTTTTCGGACTAAAATTCAATCTTATTATATTCTGTTAGCTTAATGTGAAACAAACACGCCGTAGAGTTTCATTGTTGGTACTCCTGGTTCCCGCCTGTGAGAACCAGTCAAGTTCATACATGTTCAGTATCGCCTACCGCTGCAATGGAGGTAACATGCAGTTAAAGTTGATGTTAGAGGAAGATCCGGAGTTTCTTTCAAACGTAATCACTGCTGATGCAACTTGGCTACATCATTTTGATCCTGAGAACAAACAGCAAAGCTCTGTATGGAAATCTCCTTCATCACCAACCCCCAAAACAGCAAAATTGGTTCCTTATGCTGGGAAAGTTATGGTCATCTCATTCTTTGATATTTATGGAATGGTTTATCAGCATGTTGTACTTGCACACACATCAGTAACTGGACAATACTACAGGGATGTCCTGAAAAGTGAAAACATTGTAAGTCCATATCAGGCTAAAAAGACCACATTTACGTGAAGCAGGCTGGATGCTGCACCTCGATAATGCGCGGCCGCATATTGCCAATGTTGTTGCTGAATATCTTGCAAAAATCAACGTGAAGTGCATCCCTCACCCTCCCTATAGCACGGATTTAGCCCCATATGACTTTTTTCTATTTCTTAACTTGAAGAAACGCCTTCGTGGGAGGCATTATCCATCATCAGAAGCAGTGGTGAAGGCTGCGGAGGCTATTTTGAAGGATCTCTCAAAAATGGTTTCCAGCATGTCTCGCTGGGACAAGTGCATCACATTCAGGGGAGACTATTTTGAGAAGGACCATCAAAATTATGAGGATGAGTAAAGGTGCTTTGTCAAAAAAATTAGTGATCATTCTTTATTGAACAGCCCTCGTATGTTTACGAAAATTTGGTTTTCTTTCTACTTCATTATATATTGATATAAACCTTTGTAGAAATAGCTACAATAACGATTTCGTTGTAGATACAAGCCTTAGTCAATTGTTTGCTGAGTGGAATGGCTCAGGCGGTTTCGTCTGTAACCCGCATTTGGGAGGTCTGGGTTCGATTCCCGTGGCCGACCTAACTGAGCCATGGGTCTTTTCGGGGTTATTTCCGGGTCACCAGGTGAATGATGGGTAGGTTAATTACATTCCCCGCATTTCCTGTCCCTCCTTTTCATCTCTATTACGCCAGACCTCATAGAAGTGGTGCTAGTGTGTAATTTCTAGCTCCCTCCGCGTAGGGGTCGCGAGTTTGAGTCCCTTCTTGGGCATGGGTGCTTACGTGAATAGTGTATATGTGTAAAAGTAGAATAAAACGGTAAAATAATGAAAAGAAATATATCTATAGATATAGGTATATATTTTTATAATATTAAAACAATTATAGTTTCACACCATCTCTCATGTGGTTGTCTCTTTCAGGGTGGAATTGTCGAGGGGAGTCTCGGTGTTGCATGGCAGGATGATATTATCTTGGTAAACACTTCCTCCTCCGGTAGAGCGGTCTACGGTCTCCGAACCTGATATAGTGGAACCGTTTCCGGACTACATTAGAGTGGGATGCCGGTTGTTTTGGCCTGCAAGGGAGTTCCCCGGCTAGTAAAGTGTAGGAACCCTACCCTTTTCACTGTCGCGGCTCCTTGGGACTGCTGCCCTTTGTCTACTCTCGCCTCACACTTCCTCCCGGGCGTGCCACACTTGGGGACATAGGTACAATAGATCAAGTTTGGACCTCCGTGCCGAATCCCTGCCGTAGCGTAGTCCAGTTCAGTACATGAAAAAGCCAGAAACAAATAAAAATCGGTGGGAAGTTTTAGTGACAGGTATTGAAAATTGGAACCATTAATATATCGGAAATGATTTATGTCACAAAAAGAAGTTCATTGAAATAAATCATGTTTTAAACAGATTTAAACTTTTTGTGTAGTGTATTTTCCCTTAATGTATATTAGTTATACAAATTTATACAAAATTCGTTCCAAATGATGAGGATTTCAGCGTCTATTCCCAGAAAACTCAAGATATACATTTGATTAGACATACAAAGATACTTAATGTATGGCATTTTAATAAAAATGCTTAAAGTTTTTTTTAGAAAATCTTTGGAAGATTTGGTATTTGGTATTTAACTGACTTCTTTCTGATTTACCTATAGTATTCACATACATACACGTGCGTGCGAGAACCTTTTTCTAAACACAATTCTTTTGGTGTATTTAGAGTTCTCAAAAATGTATTTCTGACGAAATCTCATAGTTAATTTTTGTAGGAACAGCAGTTTTACTATTTGCTGTGGTAAAATAAAAATGACAGACCGTGGCGGTAGATTGTCACGTTATGCACGAGAGGATACCTAACGACAATGATTAGTGGGAGCTGGTAGTAATATCGAGGCCATGCACTCAATGACCGTTTGTTATTCCACTTTCTTTGCCTTAAAGGAAAAATAATAGACACTACGGAAGAGGCGGCAGCTAAGTCAGGTTCGACCACTTGACAGAGCATAGACCTTATCGTCACATTAGGCAAATCATGACCGTCTATCTGTTTTAAAACACGCAAATATTTGCATTAAAATGGAATCTACATCTATCATCATCATCATCATCATCATCATCATCATCATCATAATCATTATTAGAGATGGATCCTCGATACTCTTAATACTTGCATAGTATCCACATCGAACGATGCTTCAGAAAATCCGCTCGGTACTTTTTCGATACTTCGATGGTGATTCTCCAATTTTTATGTTTAAATCACGAGATATTATTGCCACAATTACAACATTTTAAAGAATACCTTAACCAAATAGAAGGCGACTAATGTATGACACTGTCTCCTCGAAAGAGTTTTTTCTGTTGCTGATAGTTACAGCAGCCACAAGCACTGGACGAGCTTTAACTTCCTGTTCTTCCATAGCACATAGTCTTAAAAAATAGATCAATTTACAAAACTTTCTTTATTTTACTTTAGGGGTCACCTACGCGACAAATTGCTAGGAATTTAGTCTGTGCATAACATTTTGCACGAAAATAATCGATTCATTGCCAGTTAACAGTTTCCAAGAAGAAATAATGCATATCCAAACGATTTGTCACCTCCTCTTTCTAGTGTACTGGATTACTGGAAAATAAATTCAAAATTTCCAAAACCAAAAGAATTTGCCGCTAAATATTTGTGTATTCCACCTGCAGTGGTTTTTTCGGAAACACTATTTAGCACAGCAGGACTCATGTGACAGAAGAAGTAGATCCCAAAATAGTGAGAATACTAGTATTTTTGAACAAAAACTTATGAAAGTGGACTATTTTGCTTATATATGTCTATGTAGAGTTTAAAAATAAGTACACCGATGGTTTAAATTTTGTCTCATTAAACATGTGCAAATTTTAGGATATTAAATATATGCTAATATCCTAAATAGTTTCATTGGCATTAAACAGTTCTCCCAATATTCTATTTTGTAGTTTTTTTCTTTTTTTTTCTATTTTGAGGGAAAAACTGGTATCGACCCATCCTAATTAGTTTGTTATTATTATTATTATTATTATTATTATTATTATTATTATTATTATTATTATTATTATTATTATTATTATTATTATTATTATTATTATTATTATTATTATTATTATTATTATTATTATTATTATTATTATTATTATTATTATTATTATTATTATTATTATTATTATTATTATTATTATTATTATTATTATTATTATTATTATTATTATTATTATTATTATTATTATTATTATTATTATTATTATTATTATTGTTATTGTTATTGTTATTGTTATTGTTATTGTTATTGTTATTGTTGTTGTTGTTGTTGTTGTTGTTGTTGTTGTTGTTATTATTATTATTCGTTTTATTGTTCGCTTTATTTCTCTTCGTCCCTTGACCATTTATTTAAACTATAAATGAATATGAAAGGGTAGAGCCAGACTGAAAAATTCAATGCCATAGCCGGGATTTGAACCACGGATCTTCTGGTTTCCGTCCAGGACGCTCTAACCATTTGAGCTACAAAAGCCAACGTGCCAACATGGCATTAAATTCTCCAACTGACTCGTGTTTCCCCCGGTAAAGTACTTACTAAAGTACTTACCAAAGTACTTACAGCATAGTAAGTCGCCATTAAGGTAGTTGTCTCATGTGTTTATGAGAACTCCTAGTGGTTTACCGGGAGAAACACGAGTCAATTGGAGAATTTAATGCCATGTTGGCACGTTGGCCATAGCAGCTCAATGGTTAGACCGGCTGGACGGAAACCAGAAGATCCGTGGTTCAAATCCTGGCTATGGTATTGAATTTTTCAGTCTGGCTATTATAAATAATTAATAATTTACTAATTATTTATTATTTATTTAAGATAGTGAATCAAGACGTATTTTATACACGAGTGAAAGGCTTGTTAATTTTCACATTAACAATATTAACTTACCCGCCTCGGTAGCGTGGTGCTAGCGTGTCTGCCTGACGTTCAAGAGGTCCCGAGTTCGAATCTCGTTCAGGGTGAGTTACCTGGATAGGGCTTTTCCTGGGGTTTTCCCTTACCCTGATAGACGAAAGTTGGGTAACTCTAAGCTCTATGGACCGTGCGCTCATTTGAGCATCATTTCACCCATTCCATTCATCGTTCGATATGACTTAACGTTGGAGGACGTAAACTGACTGAATTTGGGGTTCGTAGAATTAAAAATCCAATTTGCAGAAATTCTAAATATTCTTTATTTCCGAAGAAATACACTGATCAATTCTCACGTAACAACATTACGTCACATACATACCACAAACAACATTCTGATTAGCTCTCGTTACAACAACACTCTTGTTACTGGCTCATCACCAGTCATGGCTTCTTTTTATACACCCATTCATGAATTCCAGACTGGTATCGAATTTTCTTTAACATGTCACTAGAAAAAACACGAATGTTCTAGAATGTAACTATATCGGTGCCGGCAAGTCTTTCACCTCTATGATAAAGTATCCATCTCTTGTTTATCGGCGCTTATCTTATGTATCGTTAATTGAATGTTTGTTACGGTTTATAATGCCATATCATTTGGTGCCTAAGTTTTCCTAATGACAATTTGTCAGACGAAAAAAATGTAACTTTTCTCGTTAATTGTCCCCATCTTCCGCTCTCTTGCAACAGGGCAGCCACCGTGTGCACGCATTGGTTCAGCTCATACGCCTTCTAAAACCGTACGCCGTATAAGTAGGTCTAGTACAGTTATTAATATAAATGTTTATAATTATGAAGAACAAATTATGTTGATTTTAATTTCAGAAAGCTACGTTGACGAATATATTGCCAGTAGAATGTGAACATATAGAAAAATGATTGTTAATTACTGAATGAATAGAACTTACGAATTTACATTTCCTTACTAAAGTTAAAACTACAATAAATATTACACTTGAAATGTAGGCTTAGTGATTGTATTTTATTCATACAGTGCTTAAAGTGCAATTTTATCCATCCTTAATATTAAAGTGTAGCTTTAGTAGGTAAGTTTTGTAGTAAAGTATAACTTTATGACCCGCCTCGGTAGCGTAGATAGTATCGTGTCTGCCTCACGTTCAAGAGGTCCTGAGTTCGAATCTCTCCGTTAGGGTGTCTTACCTGGATTAGGGTTTTCCCGCGGTTTTCCCTTATTCTGAAAGATGAATGTCAGGTAATTCTAAGCTCCGTAGACCCTGGACTCATTTGAGCCACATTTAACCCATTTCATCCATCGATCGATATGACTTAACGTTGGAGAACGTAAGTTACGAAAAAAAAGTACAGCTCTATAAGTAAGGTTGGATAAAACACTGTATAATAATAATAATAATAATAATAATAATAATAATAATAATAATAATAATAATAATAATAATAATAATAATAATAATAATAATAATAATAATAATAATAATAATAATAATAATAATAATAATAATAATAATAATAATAATAATAATAAGGGATGGGTCGATACCAGTTTTTCCCTATACTCGTTACCGATACACGGTATTTTCCCCGATACTTCGATACTCGATCCCTCGAACCTTCCATTCGTGAATAAAACACACCTTAATTCACTAGTACCATGAATGCTATTGTCATTTTAGCAAACAAAGGAGTTTATTTTATGCAAAAGTTTCAGAAACAAACACATATACCAAAGTTATTTTAATCACTTAAACAGCCTTAAAATATAATGAATGTTGTAGGTACATATAAAAATATAGAATTAACAGGTAATATTTGTATATATTATTCCCCGCTCCCGAGATCTGGGAAATCTTGTAATGGTTGTGAATACTCATATTATAAAACATGTACATATTTTAGCTATTTATCGTTCTAGACCAGCCTCCATCCTGGATGCAGTTCCTGCAAGAGGTTGAGAACGAGTGCAACGAAGCTGTTCAGAACAGAATGGAAACCCTTATGGTTTAATACTTCCCCTGAAATCTTCGTTTCTTACTTGTGCGACCGTTCGTTCAGCCCCACATTCCAGAAGTGTGTTCCTTCTCCCCAAAGCCTCAGGGTAGCGGCGACAAAGTTAGGGGCGAATGGCGTGGTGAGTGGCTTCTTTCCTTTGTGTTTGTAACAGGACCTGTCAGACGTCTACTGGAAAGAGATGGAGAGCTACCCTCCATTCAAACACACCCTTATTGTGGTTTATGAGTTTTGCATCGGCCTTTCAACAATGCTGTAATTATCCTCAACCAAACGTGATACACAAGCACTTCATTTCAATATAAAATCTGATTCTACGTTTGTTTAAACCCTATTCCATCTTTCACACCCTCCATTCAATTTTCATTTCTTCCTTCTGGTTCCTATTGCAAAGCTACCACCACGCAATCTTCTCTTTTTACGTTCTCTGTTACATATGGTAGGTACTGGAAATATTGCATTCCACCCATAAATTGGAAGTAAAGGTTTCACCACCGAGCGGGATGGCTCAGGCAGTTTCGTCTGTGGCCCGCTTTCGGGAGGCTTCGGTTCGATTCCCGTGGACGACCTACCTACTGGTTTTCCCGGGTCGCTAGGCGAATGCTGGGTAGATTAATTACATCCCTCGAATTTCCTGTCCCTCCATTTCATCTCCATTATCATTTCATATCATCTCTCATCTGTTGGTCTCTTTCAGGGTAGAAGTGTCGGCGGGTGTCTCGGCGGTGCATGGCACGATGATATGCTCTGAGTGAACCAATCCCTCCTCCGATAGGACGGTTGCCGGTCTACGAACCCAGGTCTCGTGGTGGGACTGTTTCCAAAACACAGTAAGGTGAGATACCCGTTGTCCTGGCCTGCGGAGGGAAGTCTCCATCTAAGTAAAATTTAGAGACCCTGCCCTCTGCAACGTCGAGGTCCCTTGGGACGGCCATCCACTGTCTCCTCTCCCCTCATCCTTCCTCCCCGGAGTACCTCACTTGGGGGCATAGGTACAATAGACCAAGTTTAGATCTTCTTTCCGAGTCCCCTCCGAAATAATCCAGTTCCAGTTCCAAATGTTTCACGGAAATATGTTTTGAATCTCCCTCAAAAAGGGATTTTAGAAAAACGCCGATGTTAATAAAAACACGTACGAACAATACAGAACAATACAATCAAACAGGCATAAATATGATTCAAGTTATTTTTTAATTAGTCCTCCAGCATTAAGTTTTATGACGATGAATGAAATGGGTGAAATGATGTTCAAATGAGCCCAGGGAAAATTATTATTATTAATTATTTTTATTATTATTATTATTATTATTATTATTATTATTATTATTATTATTATTATTATTATTATTATTATTATTATTATTATTATTATTATTATTATTATTATTATTATTATTATTATTATTATTATTATTATTATTATTATTATTATTATTATTATTATTATTATTATTATTATTATTATTATTATTATTATTATTATTATTATTATTATTATTATTATTATTATTATTATTATTATTATTATTATTATTATTATTATTATTATTATTATTATTATTATTATTATTATTATTATTATTATTATTATTATTATTATTATTATTATTATTATTATTATTATTATTATTATTATTATTATTATTATTATTATTATTATTATTATTATTATTATTATTATTATTATTATTATTATTATTATTATTATTATTATTATTATTATTATTATTATTATTATTATTATTATTATTATTATTATTATTATTATTATTATTATTATTATTATTATTATTATTATTATTATTATTATTATTATTATTATTATTATTATTATTATTATTATTATTATTATTATTATTATTATTATTATTATTATTATTATTATTATTATTATTATTATTATTATTATTATTATGTTTGAAATCCACTTTATGTTTTTTAAATTTATTTGCCAATGCTTACGTTAGTTTTTTCTCCTACCGAAATATTTTCATGATTTACTTAGGGAAAACAAGTGTTCACGGTTGTAAAAGAATATGTTTGAAATTTTTAGTTTCAGAGAAGGTTATATTCCTAAAACGTATCAAATATTAATAAACTTAATATAACTGTACAAAAGCACAATTTTTTATAAAAGTACTTGCAATTAGTCACTTTAGAAAAAGATAAAGCAGTGTGATCGCTGTAGTGAATTTAAAATTGAAACAACCTTATTCCTTGCCCACCTCGGTAGCGTAGATGGTAGCGTGTCTGCCTCACGTTCAAGAGGTCTCGAGTTCGAATCTCGGTCAGGATGAGTTACCTGAATAAGGTTTTTTCCGGGTTTTCCCTTACCCTTGAAGACGAATGTCGAGTAACTGTAAACTCCATGGATCCTGGACTCATATGAGCATCATATCACCCAATTCATTCATCGTCCGATATGACAACGTAAATTACAAGGGAAAAAAAACTTATTCCTGATGAATGTATGCAATGACAATTCCCAAAACTTGTCGACCCAACTCCCTTAAGGGTGCGGTCTATTTACTCTCACACCCCTGGCAACGCCCAACCCCTATCCGTGGAGAGAGAGAGAGAGAGAGAGAGAGAGAGAGAGAGAGAGAGAGAGAGAGAGAGAGAGAGAGAGAGAGAGAGAGAGAGAGAGAGAGAGAGAGAGAGAGAGAGAGAAATTCTGCTTGGATTATTATAGTGCATTGAAATAGGTCATAGCCGCCTTTCATGGTTCGTTTGATGTTCATCAAGTCAATGCCGGTTGAAGATTCAAACCATGTCACGTAGATTCATTGTAAGCCTCTCTCTCTATTCTCGGCTGCTCCAGGCTTGATTGCCAAAATGGAAGCGATATATTCTTATATACTTGTTAAGGATGTTTGAGTCATCTAGCACATTTAGAGCATGCGCAGGTGGATGGATAAAGTCAGAGTTCCGGTCGCATATAACAAGACAAATGAAAACCGCGCTCTTGTCATTTGTTTGCTTTGGACCACATTTGCACTATGCAGCGAAAGTTGGCACTAAGCCCCGCCTGTATATTCCTTAAGTATAATTAAAAACAAAGACTAGGGATGTATTTTAAAAGTTGTAATTTATTTATTTATTTATAGTCTGTAATTTATACTTACTTGCACTTAAAGCAAACTGTTCGAAGGTTTGTGAAAACTGACAATTTGAGCTACATAAAGGAATGAGAGCAATGAGGTAACTTTTTGAGGTTATGTGTAATCATATAATCTTTGTGTCCTATGTGCTCTAGTTGACCAAGAAGTATAGTTTTATCTGTAAGGAATATAGAATAAAGTAAAATAAGGTTTTAAAACGCGAACGTAATTTTGATATAAACAGTGCAGATGATTATATTATGGTTTGAAAATACAAGTAGTTCTTTAAAATTATAATGTAGCTTATAAATTCTGCGTGTTCATAAAATATAAGCACTTCAATGAATTCTAGGTAGATACAGAATTCGAATAGACCAACTATGTTGAATTGTAGTTATGGGTTAAAAATAGGGTTTGAATGTAAGGGTAACTTTCGTCAGTTTCTAAAATTTAAACTTATTTGGTTAAAAAAAAAAAAAAAAAAAAAAAAAAAACAAGAATTAGTAAAACCTGAGTGAAATATGAGGGGAATGGTGGTGATATGAATGATATACACAACGCCTCCTAACTACTCTTTCGTAAAGTAATTTTAAGCTTTTGCATTTACCATGTTGGGCTCGAAGTCATTAAAATCTGCCATATTTGCAATAAAGTGTCAAAGGTAGACAGTGATATCCATATCCAGCGAATGGGATTGAAATTTAATGACATGAATACGAAAATGGAACCCCTAACACTCCAATTGCATATTTTTGCAAATATTATATAGATTTTTAAATGCATTGTCGAACTCGATTGAAGAGTTTAGATCAACACACATACACAATTTTCTATCTCTGTTGTAGATTAGATTTGCATTCAGTGTGTTAACTAGTAGCCACAAAGGCCTGTGAACATCGTGAATGTTAAAGAAATATAAGTTTAATAGTATATATACTTGAACATTAAACATAAAAGACACATTATATACAGGAATATGAAAAACAAGGCAGGGATAATTAACTATATGTGAAACAAAATCAATCTCAGACCAGCAAATGTGTATATGCAAATGCAAGTTTCATTTTTTATTTTATTATTATTTTTAAATATATTAACTTTAGCCAGTACGTCTCAGAATTTTATATTGGTTTACAATGGATACCATTTATTGTAATTTCTTCAATACATATACATTAAAATAGCCGCTGAACAAGCATCAAAGGTAAATTGACAATGATTTGTCATTAGGGCTAGATTCTGCTTACAGAGCTACATAAGCATTATCAGTATAATTTGCCATTCAGATAAACAGATGCTATTCATTGTACAGAGTAAAATGATTTTGAGCATAGGTGCTCTCTAACAGCAGTTTCAAAAACGCTAAAATTATCAATTTTTCCTTTAAGATCATTAGGAAGAGCTTACATATTTTGATGGTTTCATAATACACATCTTTCTGGAAGCAAGGAAGTTTTACTCTGTAATGATGAACGTTACGCTTTGTATAGTGTTTATTCTATGGATTTCATTGTTGTAATAAATGAGGCCTGACTGCATACCGAGAACTTTACTAATATATACATATTAGTAGAGTTATAGATTTTCGATGGTGGGTAGAGAAAGTCATATAAAACACATATCATATCAACACATACACAGTTTCTCTGTCTCTATCAGTGTTAGTAGAATCTGTATAGCATAAGGTAAAAGAGCCAGACAGATCCGTTTGGCTACAGAGGCAAGAAATAGGGGAACGATTCTCGGAACGCTGGTGCATCTTAGTCATCACGGTAAATCCCGCTTACACACACTGGGCGATCCCTTGAGACGGCCAAGTTTATGACAGACCCTTCATTTGTATACGTGTTTATTTGGTGATTGGAACACGTGCTTCACGTGTGTACAGAAAGAAAACAGACAGAAACTGTTAAAACTGGGCGTCACCACAAGAGTGTCAGTAAAGAAGTGCGAAAATAAAAAGGGAAATGCTTTTCTGCACCTAAAGAGTCAAATGTCCTCAAATTTTGGATAGTCAACAGCTATGAAGAACATTCACACTTCCTCAGTTGTCTGCTATGTTCGCTTATCTTTTATTTGCTAAAGAAAAAAAAAAATAAACTCCAATAATTTCGACAAAAAAAACCGTAGTCTTAATATATTTGGATGCATAATAAAATGTTTCTTTATCCTTTAAATATCTTTTATCCCCAATGAATTTTATTTAATTTTTGATAGCTGACCAAACTTACTAAATGAAAGAGGCAGATCTGATTTTAACACACAATTTATGTTAAACAAAAAATGTTTCTAGCTTTAATCGTTTCCGACATATTTTAATCTTCTTTATCGTGTATTTTTTCTTTCTCTGCGTTTCATTCCACCTAAAAATTCGATAGCGAGATTTTATCGAAAATAGATGTTTTGAAGGCCCATAACTAAACAAAACATGAGAAATAAATTGTGGTATATGAGAAAAGACAGAAAAATAATTTTTTGCAAAATTAAAAAAAAAAAAAAAAAAAAAAAACAGCTTGTATAAGACAGAGAGTAGAAAATCACGTGAATGTAACACATTAAACATTTTTACAGTCGATTTCAAATTCTGTTTCAAAATGAGATCATAATTTCGGTTTTCTTTTGGGGGGGGGGGGGGGGGAGTTAGAACTCATTACTTCTATTCGTGTATTGTCTAAGAGGTAAAGAAAATAAAAATTTGAGATATTAACATTCACGTGACATTTTCTCCACATTACTAATACACAACTACATAATTCCTCTCATGAAAAAAAAATGCTTATTGCACGTTACTCAGAGTAAATATATAGCTGGGTATTAAGTAATTATGTTAGGTAATTTGAAATTGAGTGCCTGAGAAGACAACCCACTGTTTATATTATTGATTTTTTTTTTTTTTACTTGCAGTGTTTCTATTGCTCCACAGTAAGGCCACGCCCACCTACGTGGTGCAATTACCTGTCGCCTTCCAAACTTCGCCCCCAGTTCAAATCTGTTCGTGTTAATTGCCAGAAATTATAATTTTACAGAGCTTATGGTAATATTATAAGAAATTTTAGGGTAACTCTCAGATTATTGGGCTATAATAGTACCGAACATCATAAATTTCCACTCATTTAATTTACTGTCTTAATTGATGCTTTTACGAGAAGATTCACACCTTTTCAAATAATTCATTACATCATAAATAAGTACCAGGCTTTACCTTAAACTTAAACATCTGAATACACAATAGGGAATATTTTGGAAACGGTGGGTGCTACGTAAAACGAACTAATAAACTCTATTTTATGTATAATATTCCCTGTTTTTATGCTTTCCTAGATTTAAAAAAAAAAAAAAAAAAAAAAAAAAAAAAAAAAAAAAAAAAAAAAAAAAAAAACGTAAGAAAGAAGAGAACTATGCAAGCTGTTTATAAAAATTAAAGATGTCGATTTACGTTTGTCATCCAGGGTCACATATTTCTAACATTCCTAACATTTCCATTTTTGCGCAAATAGAAAATTCTGAGCCTTGTAATGCAAAATAATGCTTCTGGCTTAAATAATTATATAAAAATCCGTTTAATATATGGCGTTTCGTTTCTACTTTTGCTAAAGTAAATCAAATATTGCATTCCACTAAAAAATTTAATTCCGGGATAGTTGTCGAGGTTACCTGAGTGAACAATAACCATTTTTTAAAACGCCTCTATGTGTGTATGTATGTGTTAAGTACCAAAGTTTCAGCATCTTTTAAGGGTGCAACATTTTTTTTTTTGAAAATTTTTAATTTTTCAAAAATGGCTAACGATTTTGATTAAAATACAATATATTATTTTCGTGTCAAATGAAACGTATATCTTGAATTTTCTGGGAATATCCTCGTAAGTTCTCTTCAGTCTGAATTACTTGTATGAGATAGTCATGCTATCAAAACAAAGATTTGTTTATGTCCAATAAACTTTTTACAGTGTTAGTCATGTCCAAATATTCTTTGCTGTTGGTCTGCATTTACAGAACTTTTGCTTCTCTTCAATTCGCTCGTCGGTATTCGGTTTTCTCGTGAAATTTCAATGTGAAATGTGTACATGTATACTGAACGTTTATCTCGATATATAAATAGATGGAAGAATTTTGTTTTGTTTTAGAAGAAAACGAGAAGACAAAGCCATCCAATTTTGCCTCCGCTGCCTTGCGCGACAGAAAACGGTAACGAGTGGTCATGCTTCCTTCTGGATCTTCCACAATCAAAGACATTGCTTCCGAATTAGTAATGCACATGGTTCAATGGAAGTGCGTTGTGAGTCATTGTTATGATTCCAGCCTCGTGAGTCATCTTGGGCAAGTGAGGTCATTGAGGAATTCGTGCCCCTACTACATCTTACGCCACAGAAATCAATAAAAATGCCAGAGGAGAGGTATCTTTGTGCAAAAACTACATCAGCCAAATTATCAACTTTTCTCATTTTATCACAAAAAGATTATAGTAATACAATCACTGTTTTATGAATATTTTGTCAATAATTTCAGTCCCTAATAGCAGGAACATTCAAGTGTTCTACCTCTTGTTTCGGAACACTTTCACTACCCGAGAAAAATGTGAAATTAGGAATGGGTCGATACCAGTTTTCTCGATACTCGATTCTCGATACCGATACACGATATTTTCCAATATATCCGATACTTCGATACTCGATATCGTAATTTCTACTTCTAGTTTTAATACAAAAGAGAATGTTGGGAGAGTTATGTAATGCCAGTAAAATTAAATATGTGCACATATTTAATGAGACAAAACTTAAAACCATCAGTGTTCTTATTTTTTAACTCTACCTTAGATATTTAAAATCAGAAATTCACTCTTTCGGGCTCAAGTCTACTACTTTCTCTGTGCTAAAAGTCCCGCTGCGCTAAATAGTCTTTCAGAGAAGACTGTTGCAGGTGGAATACGCAAATATTTAGCGCCTAATTCTTTTTAGTTTTGGAAATTTTGAATTTGTTTTCCAGTAATCCAGTGCACTAGAAAGAGGAGGTGACAAATAGTCGTTGAGATATGCAGTGATTTCTTCTTGGGAATTGATAACTGGCACTGACTTTTGACACACGATTATTTTCTTGCATAGTGTAACTTAGCAGGTACCACATTCCTGGCAATTTCTCGGGCTTTGCAGTGTTCTACTTGCGGCAATAATATTTTGTGACTTTAAAATAAAATAAAAATTGCAGAATCACCACCAAAGTATCGAAAAAGTATCGAGCGAATTTTCTGAAGTATCGTTCGATTTCGATACCATGAAAGTATCGTATCGAGGTATCGCAAGTATCGAGGTTCCATCCCTAATTTTAGTCAAAATCGCTGGGGCCACTTTTTAGAAAATCAATATTTTCGGCACATTTTTCCTGTAAAGGGGTAGTTTGAGGTCAGGGATCTTCATGAAAATCTTCATGTCATATTTTGGAGAACGCTTAATTTAACCGACTATTTCTTCTGGAGTTCCACACACATATGTTTCTTGTTCTTCTAAAAGCTATTTTTTAGACAGTTGATAGTAGAAGTTGGCCTTTTAACAGTTCATGACAGTGTTAAATGTAGAAAATTCTTTCACTCAGTGCTCAAAAGCTTTTAACACGCAGGTAATCCCAACTTTGGTTTCTTGCGAAATGTGACACGCCTCATTCAAGAAGGCGGTGAATCTGAGTTAAAATAATACTTGTATAAAATGGCGGGTCATTTAAATGTGAATATGGACTATACTGAAACCTTTGAAATTTTACAAACAGCACAGAGAGTGAAATTAGAATTGTTATCCCAAAAAATCAAGAAACAAATCGATGCTGATGCAAGGTAAAGAACATTAAAAATAATTATACTGAAAATGTGTTTTTAACGTTTTTTGAAGAAAATGTAAACAGCATGTAACGAATAATTCATTTTCCATTTCTTTCACCCAAGGAATAACTCTTTCAAATTATAATAATTGTACAATCAAAATTTCAGTTTTTTAAAAGATAAGTAAGTTTGGAAAAATTTGTAATCTATTAATTAATTTTTGTTACGTTATTTTCATCTGCCTCCCTTATGTACAATGTTGTGGTTTTCTAAACGTCATGTGTGTAGCAGGATTCCTATTCTGCTAAACATGCGATGATTGAAGACGACGAACTATAAGCCCTGCGTTGTGAAAATCATGTTGAAACAGAGGTTTTTGGTGCTGGGGGGATGGTGCGATGTTAAAGATGCTATGAGCCCCACGTTGTGGCCACATGTGTAGCAGGATTCCTCCGTTGTTGTGGGTTTCGATACCCCAAAGTTGCGGCAACATATATAGCAAGATTCGTGCCTGGTATCTCGTTTCCCGTCCGTTGGTCTTACTTCATCGATCTTACCTTCGTCCAAAATACTATGACTTGAAAGAGATGTTCCCCGAAGTTACCAGGATTTATTATTATTATTATTATTATTATTATTATTATATTATTATTATTATTATTATTATTATTTTTTTTTTTTTTTTTTTTTTTTTTTTAATTTTACGTCCGCCAACGTTAAGTCATATCGGACGGTGAATGAAATAATGGGTGAAATGATGCTCAAATGTGATGTGTCCATGGAGCTTAGAGTTACCCGACATTCGTCTTTATGATAAGGGAAAACCCCGGGAAAACCTTATCCAGGTAACTCACCCTGCCCGAGATTCGAACTCGGGACCTCTTGAACGTGAGGCAAGACATGCTACCATCTAAGCTACCGAGGGCGGGCAAAATCCTTAATTATACCTCGGCTAGCTTTTAATATCCTTCTGTTATATTCTTACTTACGAGCAATGAAAACTCTTAAGTTACAAGGTGG
>CM060957.1:85637808-85690308 GCA_030765055.1 Mantis religiosa
AACAAATAATTACAATGGGAGATTAAAAAATAGAATATGTACATATTTTAGCTTTCATTACTGCAGTGGCTTACCTGTTTCAACTCATGCAACTCTTCCACCACAGAGACAGGTGGCGCCATATTAACGTGTGCGACTCGCATTCTAGAGATAGATCGTGGTTTGATCCCTATCGATCGCACATTTTGACTTGGGTTTTACGTGATTTCTTCTTGTCACCACGATTCGCATTGCGCTGTGTCCATCTTGGTTTTTAACCTTTAGATCTGCTACGGCTTCTTCCATATTTTGAATTTGCAGATCACCAAATATCACCATTTTTACATGTGTAGGTACCAATCGCCAGCAGTAACGACGAAAATGCACGAGAATTGCTTCTTAGAGCCTTCCTCGAATCTAAGCGTGAGAATTTGTCTCTGTATCGGTGCCGTCCTTATTTATGGGACGCTGTAAACAAAAGCACGTGTACTTGTGTGGTCTAATTGCCCGTTTGGCCTTGTAGCTCTATGGGGATGAAAAGTATATTTCGCATATCATTTTAAAGAATTTACATCTAATGCAAAATATATAAACAACTTCACATTATTACAGATGCAACAGATGCAATAGTCAAACAGTAATTAGTTTTATTTGATATAGTAAGCGTAATTTGTATGTATTAATCAGAATGCACGTGCGCTTGTGCGGTTTAAACGCAGAAGGAAGTTGTACAACATGACTGTTTCCGTGCAATATGTAACCATCATAGGGGGAGACCGTTAAATAGCGGTAAAAAAACTAATTATATTGAACGTGTTTTGCAAGCTGTGTGAAAAACATCCGACTTTAGCAATGGAGGACGTTAATTTGTCAGCAGAATTTACAAGTATTTCAGTGCCAGGTATTAATGCCCCTCGAAGTGAGGCTTTTCACTCCAGAAAAACATCGAAAAAGAAAGAAGCTAGTTGTGGAAGGTGAATATGATGAATTTGTTAAAAGTACGTATTATTCGTCGCAAGGATAATAGCTTCAAGCAGTAAACAATGATTCCGATTAGCCAAGCTTTAGAAAAACGAGCTTCTACGCCATTCTTCGTGACATAGGTTTTGAATATGTGAACAGAAACAGAAAAAAGTACAATTGTTGAGCGTGAAGATATATTGTTGTGGTCAAGGAAATATCAAAGAAAAGCTCGTAAGTGGAAGTCGTTTAAGGAATTCGTCCGTTATCAGATTCCAATTAGGTACGTGCCATTAGAGCTTTCAAGTCATTCTCAATGTGACTACACACAGTTACTTAGCACTATTATTCTACAAAGAGACATGTGCCTTAATTTTTAATTCATAAATAAGGTCAGGTTACATGAAGAAATCAAATATTTGAGTAATTTTTGTAAGCATTCAGTCACTTTTTAGCGTAGAAAAAGGAAAATATATTTACGCAGTAGACTCACCTTTGAATTTATTGTTAACGTAAAAGTTCTACCGCATGAGCTACTCAAAACATCGAAAACGTTAAAGAAAAACTCTGCATAAAACTTCGTTCACATTGCACATTTTTGCCACGTGAAAATAAAATAGCGCGAATATTCCCTCCAATCACAGTCGCTAACGGAGTAATAAATTTTCCCGCTTTGTTTACATCTCCCCATAAATTAAGCACGGCGCCGGTATAGAGCCCTATTTATTTTATTTTATTTATTTTTCAGTTCAGTATAGTGTTAAATACACAGAAGAACCATGTCATATGAATTTATACAGATTGTATGATACAAGCGAGGTACTAACTAGACTATTAATAAATTAATCCAAACTATTATAGCCTTAGTCAATTTAAGAACACAACTATACAGGTTGTGTGATATAAATAGAATACTAACTTGCTTTAATAAATCCATACACACTAATAATAATAATAATAATAATAATAATAATAATAATAATAATAATAATAATGATAATGATGATGATGATGATAATAATAATAATAATGATAATGATGATGATGATGATAATAATAATGATAATGATAGTAATAATAATAATAATAATAATAATAATAATAATAATAATAATAATAATAATAATAATAATAATAATAATAATAATAATAATAATAATAATAATAATAATAATAATAATAATAATAATAATAATAATAAATGATTAATAATAATAATAATCTTTATAACAATAAAGTTCTAACTAGTATTAATAAACTCATCCACACTATAATAGGCGTTGTCAGTTAGAAAACATTTCAGCATTGATTTAAAATTATTATCTTTACAATTCTTGATAGTGACTGGTAGTATGTTATAAAATTTTATGCCCATAAAACTAGGTGCCTTCTCATAAAAGTGCAGTCTATGGGTAGGAATCGCTAAGTCGTCTTATGTCTAGTGTTGTGATTGTACCTATCAGAGTTGGTTTCAAGGTGTAGGTTAAATTTCCGAAGGTGCATTATTGTGTGGTATATGTATAAGCTAGGAAGTGTTAGAAGTTTCAATTTTATAAATACTGGACGACAAGATTCGTTATGTTTTAGATTCCCAAGGTGTCTGACGCCTTCGTCGAATCTAAGCAGAGTTTATAGGAATAAAAAATGAATGCAGGCGAAAACACTATCAGTTATTAGTTCTTGAGTAGCATGTTTAAAAATTATCAATTAGGTTCGTTTCTGATTAGTAAATATGGGTGCAAGAGACCGTACATGGGCTGAAAGGCGCTTGCATGTAATCATCTAATTAATTTGCGTAACTATTCCTTTTGCTACATTTATAAGCCAACTTTAATACGTCAGCAAATATCGGTGGCTCTTTAGTTTTAGAACAATTGCTCGTCGGCATTGATCTTTATTCGTTTTACAGTGATTTTCATCTTAGTTTGGTATTACTATGATCTGTAGATCTACAAAGTTTGGAGATAAACATATTTCAAGATTCAATCTATTTCAAGATTCCTCATAATCATTATATAATCGAAATCTAGACACTAACCTAGATGAAAGTATAAATTTGCACTTCCCTTACAGCGCTCCTTCACTTGTCAGTAAATGCAACGCGGTGCCTGGTATAAAGAGATTACATTATACAAATTGGTTGCTGAGAGAAAATAAACTGTTTATTTTGCATTTCCCAAAGCGCATTAAACAACCGCTTGTTTGTTTACCTAAATCTCCGCATCTCAGCCACCAAGAAACGTGAGGTAGCTGTCAAGATGGGCCTCTGCTGGAAGAATTTCATTCTAGCATCGCTACTAAAAATAGAACTGTGGCTGTCTCACGTCTTAGACACGCAAAGACGGTTGAAGAATCGCCCAGGTGCCGGCTGGCCTTGAAGCAGCACAACGCGCCTGCCTCACCTGCCAGGTTTGAGAGCGTCATCGAAGAAGCTGACGTCATCAGGGATTTCTTGCTCATTACTTCATCTGCACTTAGATCGCCAACTCATGACGTTCGTTAGGGTTGCGAAGCTATTGCGTGAGGGTTAATTACAGATGGCGTTTTAGGCAATGACGTGGCATGGCTTCCTCTAATACAGTTCGTGAATTATGGCCACTGATAAAAATCCACAGAGAAGCAGAAAAAAAAAAAGACTAACAATATAGGAATGCATTACTATACATTATAAGAAGACGTTATGTGTTGTAATATAAGGAAAAGGAACAACAAATTGTGTTGTGCTAGTGCTTTTTAAAGAATTAATTCGCTTTTATCAACTGGTATTCTAGAACTGTCATTTCATATATAAACAATCCTACTGTATTCACATAGCTTTCTGTATTAATACACACTCCAAGTATTCTTATGATTCCATTTACTTATTATTATGTCAGATTAAATTTGAATGCATATTTACACATTACACAACTATTTTTGAGAAAATACAAAATAAAATTTTTCCATATTACGGACAACTCTGATAGGTGGATTTACATGAAAATCTTAGTGTTGCATCCTTGGAATGTATTATTATTATTATTATTATTATTATTATTATTATTATTATTATTATTATTATTATTATTATTATTATTATTATTATTATTATTATTATTATTATTATTATTATTATTATTATTATTATTATTATTATTATTATTATTATTATTATTATTATTATTATTATTATTATTATTATTATTATTATTATTATTATTATTATTATTATTATTATTATTATTATTATTATTATTATTATTATTATTATTATTATTATTATTATTATTATTATTATTATTATTATTATTATTATTATTATTATTATTATTATTATTATTATTATTATTATTATTATTATTATTATTATTATTATTATTATTATTATTATTATTATTATTATTATTATTATTATTATTATTATTATTATTATTATTATTATTATTATTATTATTATTATTATTATTATTATTATTATTATTATTATTATTATTATTATTATTATTATTATTATTATTATTATTATTATTATTATTATTATTATTATTATTATTATTATTATTATTATTATTATTATTATTATTATTATTATTATTTTATTATTTTATTATTTTATTATTTTATTATTTTATTATTTTATTATTTTATTATTTTATTATTTTATTATTTTATTATTTTATTATTATTATTATTATTATTATTATTATTATTATTATTATTATTATTATTATTATTATTGTTATTATTATTGTTATTATTATTGTTATTATTATTGTTATTATTATTATTGTTGTTGTTGTTGTTGTTGTTGTTGTTGTTGTTGTTATTATTATTATTATTATTATTATTAATTATTATCATTATTATCATCATCATCATCATCATCATTATCATTATTTATTCAAATGTTTGTTCCCGGTAAGATGCCCTTTTGATAGAAAGGAATCGCACCTTGGGTAAGTGGTTTGACTGCTTGGCCCTCACCAAGGCGGCCCAGGTTTGATTCCAAGCGATCGCAAAGTGAGATTTGTAGTGGACAACACGGTACTGGGGCGGGTATCATCCGTGATCTCCGGTTTCCCCCGCCATTTCATTCCACCGGTGCTCCATCTTCATCTCATGTATCATCAGTGTCACCGCCTGCGGTGCCGTATGTAGTAAAAGCGGGCGTTAAACACTACACATGTCATTAAGAGTTTTTTCCGGGATGTTATGCCGTGGTCTGCTGGAGTTGGATTTTCCAGACGTTTCGTCCACTGCTATGGTGGACATCTTCAGTGGCGTCTGACGCTACTCGAACTTCTCCGAGGAGACTACGACCACGACCAACGTCTGGAATATCCAACTCCAGCAGACCACGGCATAACAGCCCGGAAAAAACTCTTAGTTATATTGACTCCGGCCGTGAAAGCCTACGCTCTCTTACTACACATGTCTACACATTTTTTTTTTTTTTTTTTATTAAAAATGGTAAACTTCCAAGTATATCCATTAGGTAACGCTTAGGAAATGTCTAAACTTTAGAACGTGGAGTATTCAGGAAACAGCTAACGCTATGAAAATATTTATATGACAAACTGTATATTTTAACTAGTTCTATATTTTCCTTGTAGTTTACAGTTTCCTAATTACACAAAACTTAATTTAACTGAAGAGACTTCTTAAGCTATTCCAAACATTTGAACATAAACACTATTTGGCATGTCAATATTTAATCAAAATCGATAGAGGTGGTTTTTTTTTAAAATAAAACGTAACAAAAATTCTTCATGAAAATTATATCTTTGCATCTTTGATTTTTAGTGTCCAGAAAGATTAAAAGAAAGGGAAACGCTAAAATGTTAAAAGTTTAGTTGTAGATTTTAAACAGTTATTTTTTTTTAAATTCTGAAATGTAATTATTTTATAGTTACATAAAACACCAGGCAGTAAAACAAAATCATGAGTGAAAATGTTGTTATATCAGTAGTAAATTTATTACCTTTTAAATACAGATAGAAATGGCGATCTTTCGGAAATGCATTAAAGCGCAAAATGATCCTAAAGGCTTGTATTCCTCTATAATTTTGTTTCACGACCTATAAACCGCTGTATAACGTGTTTTGGAATTGACTCAAAATGCGAAAATTATGCTATATAAATGCAAATTAAAATCACGTTTATGGAATGTTCGCTTAATTTCGACAAACGTTTACCGTCTCTCTCTCTCTCTCTCTCCCTCTCTCTCTCTCTCTCTCTCTCTCTCTCTCTCTCTCTCTCTCTCTCTCTCTCTCTCTCTCTCTCTCTCTCTCTCTCTCTCTCTCTCTCTCTCTCTCTCTCTGTCTCTCTCTCTCTCTGTCTCTCTCTCTCTCTCTCTCTCTCTCTCTCTCTCTCTCTCTCTCTCTCTCGGGGTTAGTTACTTTCTAATCCTAGCCGAGTAATGCAAAAAATTTGAAACATATGTAAGTGAAAGTAAAAGGAAAAAAAAAAAAAAAAAAAAAAAAAAAAGCTTTTGACAATATGAACATTTTAATTCCAAACTGATACCAATTATGCAGACTGCCTCTGCAATCAAACGCGAGAGTTCTCTAGAAGTTGCGGGTTCGCTTCCCGTCTGCGGTTGGTCATTTTCTTTAAGCGGAATAACTTCCTATCAACGTTAAGAAACCCTACTGTTCAGCGAGCAATAATACCATCAAGTATTTCTCATGCCAGTTAGAGGGGGGCTGTATAAATGAAACAAAAATAAAACAAAAGTATGCAGAAAATGCTGAAGTCTTGCACTCATGTACAAGATTATCTATTTCTGTACAAACTGTTCTTGCAAACGCCTATTCCTCGACTTAAACATTACTTTATTGCAAAATTTCTTGTAAAGGTAAGCAAATATGGAAATTATAGGCTCGACCATGCCAAACTTCAGTATTTATACGACTGGCATCAATGCTATAATGGGCCTCATTAAACTACACCTGTTCATTAAAGTTCGACCAATCAGAAGTGGCCACGTAATATTGTGAAAGCACAAGTGTCGATTATTCTCGTTTCGATCGATAACAGTACTAGCGCCAGTTTAGAAAAAAAGTCAAAATGTCTGACGCTAGCAACAGTTACATTGAACTCACGCCCCAGAAATTACGGCAAAAGCACTCAATGTTACCAATAAATTGTTGCCAAAAAAATCTATTCACAATTCATGGATTGGAAAATATCAAAAGGTATAAATTCGTTCTCATAAAATGTATTCCTGGTGTATTTAGAAAAAGTTTCAAAATATGAAATTATCGACCTTGCGGACTCACTATTCTATTTTGAAATCAACACTCAAATTGATTTATTTCACTAATTGTACAATAAATAACCTATATTTGAAACAAAGTCTGATCTGTCCATATTATTATTAGCATTAATTGCAAGTGATATTTCCATAAATTCAATTCGTTCCAGTTTGTCTATACTTTCTTTTAGGTTAAACTGCGCCACACGTTAACAGCTGTTTATAGGGAAGTAATCAATATTTCTGCGCCTGCGCACCACGTACTACGTCTCACTATACGATTGTAACATATCACTCAAACCAGAAATAAATACTTTGAAATGAAACCTTTAATTTAGATGTATAATTGAGCATAAACAGTCGTATGAAACTTGACTGTAATGGTTAATTAAAACGCTCGTATCAACGCTTCGCTTCGCTCGCTCGGTTAATACTAATTCTCAAGTTTTAATTACTACCATTATAATCTCGTTGCATAATATATGTACTATTATGTGATAGTCTGCATCTCCTTTCTGTGAGTTTATTGTTCCTATTTAGATGACTTTGCCCTGACGGTTAATGTGGGCCCCGTTATGAAACGTTTAGCCATTTTTTTTCAAGTGGAGGAAAAATGCATGTTACGCACTAACCCTGGGATTGGAGTGTGGGACTCCTCTTAGTGAACCGCCAGCCCTACCCACTAAAAAAAACTCCACCGGTGAGTATTCAGGAGTGGTGCTGTGGCAGTTCCGCTGTAAGCACCTGCGGATTCGAGGAAGGGATGTACTGGCCAGGCCGAAGCCTGGTCCAAGGTAAGGTAGGTGGCAGGACGTAAGCATGACCGAAGCCCTGCTTACGCCCTTGCAAAGTAGTGAGGGATGCATCTGGATTATTGAGTGAGGTGGTTGTAGGTAGTTGTGGGTGATGGATGGCGCCTCTGCAGTGTGCTGTCCGTCAAACATCGTTTGGAGGGCTGCCACTTCCTCCATTTTAGCAACCCCTGCTGAGTGGAGAAAATACTTGGAATGGGCAAGGATGCGTGCGTGGGAAACAGAAAGGCAACAGATGATGATGATTATAAAAATACTGCGCATTCATGCTGCAGCGTGCACAATGCTGCCAACACTACCGTTTTTACGGTTTATGACCTGAAATCGTATTTTAGGTACATCTACTGAAATACATACATCTATTGCTTTCTACCAATTCTTGCTTTGTTTTAATTTGCATTACAAAACCATCGTGAGATACAATCCGTTCTATTATTTATATTATATACTCGACAAAGTCCTGCGCTGTGGCGTAGCAGCATACCTTGGTCCCTGGCTTGGGTTCAATCCCACCCATGGTGTGCGGATTGTAAGTCCCGGCGGGTATAGGACAGGTGCGCACTCAGCATCGTGAGGAATGTAAGGAGCTTACGATAGATAAGCGGCCCTGGTCACGAAAACCAATGTTCCGGCTGGGGGATGCCGAGATGCTGACCACATCTCCCCGTATCGGTTGGATGATCGTCCACCTCTGCCGTGCGTAAGTGAGCGTGAGACCGACAGTCGGGTTGGTAGGCCTTGGCCTTCTTAGGGCTGTCGCGCCAGGGTTTATTTATTTATTTATACTTGACACAGCAATGTCGTCAGTGAAGCTATGTGAAGCAATGTCGTATGAAGCTAAGTGAATGGGGAAGGGACACATTTGCAACATGTTAACATGAAATGTCTCCGACTCTTTCGTATTTGCTTTCCTTGTCAACAGCAGAGGAACAGCGTTTTATTTTTAAACATCACCGAATTTCTGTTTATTATGCTGCACACCTTCAGTAGTATTCATTCACATTCATCATTAGTAGTCAGTTGTCTGGCGGAGTAATACAAATGGGTACTACACCTACATGATGCTGATGCTTGGTAAAGATCACTCACTACAGCACACTATACAGAAGTGAGTTGAAAAATAAATATATCTTATAATTATATTCATATTCTTTAATTAATAATGAAATCAAAGTTTTTAAACATACCGATTTTTCCCCTCGATTTACCGATATTTTTCTTCCCTTCCTCTTTATTTACAGACGCTCTTGCAAGTTTGAACCACTTTATTTAGTGTCTGCTGACTGTAAAATTGTATTGGATTTTATCGAAGGGGATTCGACTCGACAACCACACTTGGCTTATTGTATCTATGCCCTGTGTTGGGCTTTCCAGGAGGAAGGATGAGGCGAGAGAAGAAAAAGAGCCGAAAAAAGAACTAGCTTAAAACGAAGTGTCACACCGTTTACTGAAACGTGTGCTACTCCAAGTGAAGGCGTTTACATTTAACAAAAGAACGCTGTTTGATGAGCTTCCGTACAAAGGCATTCTTCTGCAACACTTGGTAAGGAATGTGTAGGAATGCTGGTTCAGCGGCCTGTGTTCCGGAAACACGCGCAGGCATACCTCGCATAATAACTGGAAACTACGTGCATGAAAACCGTTTACTGTGCAACGAAAATGGTAACATTCTGTTTCTTCTTAAAAGGTGTCAAGTTCAACAAATTGACATTTCATTTTCATCTATAAATCTCCGAATTTGCTCTCTTTTAACAAAGTCAAAACATTTTATAAAAGTAGATTTGTTTTCCATTTCGTGTTAATCGAGAAAGTAGTTTGAAGAAATTTGCGCCGTCGGCGTATCGGAATTTCGTTCCACAGAAGTACGAGGGCTGTTCAATAAAGAATGATCACTTTATATATATATATATATATATATATATATATATATATATATATATATATATATATATATATATATATATATATATAACGTACCTTTACTCATTCTCATAATTTTGATGGTCCTTCTCAAAATAGTCTCCCCTGAATGCGATGTACTTGTCCCAGCGTTTATGCCAGTCTTCAAAGACATGCTGGAAACCATTTTTGAGAGATCCTTCAAAATCACCTCCGCAGCCTTCATCACTGCTTCTGATGATGGATAATGCCTCCCATGAAAGCGCTTCTTCAAGTTAGGGAATAGAAAAAGAAGTCACATGGGGCTAAATCCGGACTATAGGGAAGGTGAGGGATGCACTTAGGTTGATTTTTGCAAGATATTCACCAACAACATTGGCAATATACGGCCGCGCATTATCGTGGTGCAGCATCCTGCCTGCTTCACGGAAATGTCGTCTTTTGCACCTGATATGGACTTGCAATGTTTTCAGGACATCCCTATAGTATTGTCCAGTTACTGATGTGTGTGCAGATACAACATGCTGATAAACCATTCCATGAACATCAAAGAATGATGACCATAACTTTCCCAGGAGAAGCAACCACTTTTGCTTTTTGGGGGGTTGGCGATGAAGATTTCCACACTGAGCTTTGCTGTTTGCTCTCAGGACTGGGCAAAGTACTTAGAGACATTTCATAGCTTTTATGAATCCAAAGTTCCCACGTTCTTTGCCTGTAGACTTTCTTTTTCTCGTCTGTTCAGGTTGTTCCAGTCTTTTTCTTCGGTTTGTCCTCTTGGTCAGCTTGTCACTTATGCACCTTCATTCTATAGACGTCCCTGTCTGGGATATCGTTTCGAGCGACTCCTGCCAATTTTAAGTCACTTTTTACTTCACCAATCCATTTCATAGTGCCTAGTTGTACTTTACTTCCATTTTCGTAAAATTCCATAATTTGTTTTGTGAGCCTATTTGAAGTTAATCGTTTAATATGTCCATAAAATGTTAACCTTCGTTTCTTAAAGTTACTATGGATGCCTGTATATTTTATTTCCTTTTTACTTTTAAGTCTGAATTCTTTACCTACGACTTGTGGACCTAACATTTTTCTAATAATTTCATGTTCTTTTTCTAAATTTTCGATTATGCTTTTCTGTTCAAAATTAATGTGTATGCTCCATAGAGGTACTCTGGTTTAATGACAGTGTTATAGTGTGTTAATTTTGTATATTTAGACATGCATTTTTATATGTTTTGAGTAAGCTGATATGCTGTTTCCATTTTTTGACATCTGCATTTGTTTGCTTTACTTTCGATTCCATTTTCCTTAATTACTTCCCCACTTCTCCCACTCGTTTAATTTTCCCATATTTTGTTTCCATGTATTTTGGTGTTTATTTATTGCACGAAAGATATTATTATTATTATTATTATTATTATTATTATTATTATTATTATTATTATTATTATTATTATTATTATCATTATCATTATCATTATCATTATCATTATCATTATCATTATCATTATCATTATCATTATCATTATCATTATCATTATCATTATCATTATCATTATCATTATCATTATCATTATCATTATCATTATCATTATCATTATCATTATCATTATCATTATCATTATCATTATCATTATCATTATTATTATTATTATTATTATTATTATTATTATTATTATTATTATTATTATTATTATTATTATTATTAGTTTGTATTTAAAGATAACTATGACTGAAAATTTGAAATACTGAATTAATAACGCTTGATTTTTAAGATTTATACCATGCATGTAACTTACTGCAAATATGATAAAACCCAAATTTTATCAATTTCACTTTCATGGTTTGGAAAATACAGTTAAATTAATTTATTTTCAGTTACGTCATTCAAAAAGTAGCTTGCGACAAAATAAGTTAAAGTTTGAACTAATATTTTAGCAACAGGTTCCCAATACATCCATTTTTTTGAATTTGCACTAGGCTTCTCTGTGTCTCAATAAATTTAGGCTCCAGAAATTTTTAAAGCTATGAATATGGCTGTTTTGCCCAGAATTTGAAATGTATGTATTTTGAAGTAAAGAAATGGTGCTTAAATGCATCTCACAATAAAACCCAGGGCAATTTCAGTTTACTGTGTCTCTATAAACGTGTGTGGCAAATTTCATAGTCTAATACTAAAACTGCGACGCAAGGACCATTTTAAGTGATGAAAAACAGTGAAATTTTCAATAGCGAGAAAACAAGGATAAAGCATTCGAATTCATATCTAACACTAGCATTCACGTAACTTTCAAATTAGATTAGAGCATTTAAAGATGACTTGCGGATGCTATCTAAGCATTCCTTGGATTCAGGAAGGCTTATACTATTTCATATACTAAAAAGAGGAAAAGGTAATTTCTCGAAAATGTCCATGAAATTTCAGTCATACATATTCCCAACATCCTTCAACCTTAAGTCATATCGGACGATAAATGAAATGCTGCTAAATGAGTCCAGACTTCTAAGGGCTTAGATTTTGCCGACATTCATCTTTCAGAATAAGAGAAAACCCGGAAAAACCTTATCCAGATAACCCACCTTGACCGAGATACGGACTGGGACCTCTTGAACATGAGGCGTCACGCAACGTCCAAACCAGAGGTGGGTGTTCCCATTAGAGAAAGGTATTTGAAATAAATTCTGTGTTTAAGCGAGCTCTACCTTTTTTGTGCAGTAAGATTTTGTCCATCTCTCACGGTTTCCGAGTTATGGAAAAATGTTTCAGACTTCTGAAGGCATTACAAGAAAATTCAAGATTGCATATATATAATGCCACGGTGTTTTAACCAAAATCACTAAGCCATTTTTGAGTAAATAAAATTTTTAAAAACTGTTCCATATAAAGGGCAATCTGGAGAAAATGAATTTTATTTTTAGATTCAGTGTGTCCAAAATCTGTTTTTCGAGATCATACTTATGGATGAAATGTAATACTTGTCCATACTTACTGTACGTAATTAATAAAGTAACACCATTTACATATTCAGTTTTTGTTTTTAATTCAAGCAGTGACAAAATTGTTCACAAAACATCTCCAACTTTTTAACATCCTGAAATAACGCGCGATACGCAACTACTGAACCGTTTCACCCTACGTTGTTGTATGCTGCCTGAACCCTTCACGTCACTTCCCAATTTGTTTCATTGGATGATGTGGGTGCAGATGTTCATCACATGCTCAAGGCCTAAACAAGGTGAGGGGCCCGTATATAGCCTTTGGCTGACCTACATCAACACACACATGTAATAGCCAGCCAGTATTTTTGGGTCAAATGATACAACGATCGAGACAAGAAACGCTGCCAAGGAACTTTGTTATTTACAATTTAGTCAGATCTCGTTTGCTATCTATATTGGATCGAGCCATACGTTAATTCAGATGTCAACAAACACACTGTATCCTAAGTCTGGCGCCTGCTATCCCAGTCAGTTGCTAATCCCTGCTTCTTCAATAAAATAAAATCTGCACATCTAATATCCCGGTTTCTGGAATCTATACCAGGCGTTATTAAGCAAACTTCATTTTTAAATCAATTACACAAAACAATTTACAAATTTTGCAGATATAATCTACTTGGTACCTTAACGAACTAACTAATCCTATAGGTTATTGGGTTCCAGTAACCTTGCAAATCTACTCACCTAATCTATCTAAAAACAGTCTCTCTTTTCCTTTACTTCCACTCCAACAATAGAGTTCAAATCTACATTTCTACTACAGCTTTAGTTACTATGTATGACAAACTATGAAAGACTGTTTCGTACAATTTTAAATTTCCTCTTCTGCAACTGTTATGCAAAGCTTCCTCCTACTGGTATCCTCGGCTGCTTCTAGGCACATAAAATAACACATCAGATGGCCTATATATAACTTGAACCTCATCTTCCGCCTATATTATTCTTCCTTACAAAACACTCCACTACCAATAGAGGGCCTAGACCTGATCTGGCTTGAGACCGAAGGTTTCTACTGGTGTCCATCTCCTAAAGGGACTGGCATCAGTAGATGGAGCTGGTTCGGCAGTTCCGGACATCCGGGTTGTCATCTTTCCTCTTCTATATAATCATTTGTGTCCGTCTGCTCTAATTCTCTCCATATATTCTCTCTGGCTCTCCTGGAATTCTTTTTCTTTCGGTGGTTTCTGATTTTCTTTCTGATGTCCATAACTGGCGTTTTCTATTAATCGGTCGTGTGTCTTAAATCAGGTTTTCTCAAGTCTGGTAATTTGTCTCTTCAGTTTTTCTTGGTCCTACTATTTCCTTCCGACGATCTCTTAAATAATATTGTTTTCCCGTAGATTAAAATGTTGCTCTATTTCTTCCCTGAAATTTTTTGTCGTGGTCATATATTCCTGTAACGCCTTATCTTATTATCTGAGACATATTTTCTAAATGTGCACAATCTGCTTCTCTTAAGATGTTCCATAAGCATTTTCCTTGAAATTTCCTTCGACTGCCTTCTACTAGTTCACTATATTTATTGTACATAAACATAGCACGTTCAGGTAAACCTAAATATCTAAACAGTTCAATAATTGCTAATATTTGGTGTACATACTCAGCCCTTCCTTCATACTTCTTAAAGCATGCCTTCTCGTTATGGACTAGTGTAGCCTTCTATGTGAACTGTAGCACATTTGTAGATGAGAGGGGGTATTATGGAATACCGTTTATATTTCTAAAAGTAACTTAAATGGTTTTTAAATAAAAATTGCTAAATCATCATGAGTATATAACTAATAAATATAACTAATAGTATATAACTAACTATAATTGTGATGAACTGTCACTTGTAAAAAACCTGCTATTCATTTTTTGTTGTAAAAATGTATTTAGAAAAATGTTACAAATGGAGGTTAATATGAAATAGTCGGGTATTACGGAATACTGGTTTAAAATATTGAAAAATTGATGTTATGCAATAAAACATGAAACATGATTGATTTAAAATATGCAAAGCATCTATAAACAAAATTTGTTTTAACTTTTATGGGCCTAGACCAGTGGTGCCATTGAGGGGAAATAGGGTGGTTACCTTTTCCCCTCCTAGTTAACCTTCGCAGGTGACATAATAGATACTGAGATGAGGAAGAGCGTGTGGAAGATTGAGTGGCTGGTTGTTGAACTATTTATTAA
The DNA here is from genome assembly GCA_030765055.1 of Mantis religiosa. Lineage (NCBI taxonomy): Eukaryota > Metazoa > Arthropoda > Insecta > Mantodea > Mantidae > Mantis > Mantis religiosa. The sequence continues at coordinate 85,652,872 of CM060957.1, forward strand.
TATTTATATGTGCATAATGCGTATTGTGAATTATACTTTTATAGCTACATGTCAAAATAATTATTAATTCATAATTTAAGTTGAGTTCTTATTCTTCTTAGCTATTAATTTGTCGATGTCGGGATATGTTAACTGTCCGCGCTTACTTGCATTTGTTTTAAAACCCAAAGGGGTGTAGACGTACCGCAATAGCCAATGCCAGTCAGCTGTTCTGCACCCCGCGCCACTTGATGAAAAACTGAAGAAGTGGAAAAGGAGGGCAGTCACCCTCAGCTACACTCGATGGCACCTCTGGCCTAGACCATAGACAAGGTCTAGAATAACAGAAAAACATAGGTTTTGTTTTATTTCAATCAATTTAATTTTAAAATATATACTTTGGGTCTAAATTATTTTATATTCCTATTTATATTAATAATAATTATTCTTTAGTCACTAACATTATACTCAAAACTCAGTTTTAACTTTATTTCTATTTAGTTTATTTAATACAGTTGTATGGAACATTATACTTTTACGTCAGGTATTAAAAGATACCCGACATGGCATCTTGGACAATGAACATTTAAAGTAATGGTTAAACACTGCTAGCTGAAAACGACCACACTGTAACAAACTACAATTCTTTTAGTGTTCCTTACGTTTAACATCATTGTTCAAGTCACATGCGTACTAGAGGGTTAAAGTGCTTGAAAATCTAGTTGCCCGCCTCGGTAGCGTGGTGGTAGCGTGTCTGCCTCACATTCAAGAGGCCCCGAGTTCGAATCTCAGTCAGGGTGAGTTACCTGGCTAAGGTTTTTTCCGGGGGTTTCCCTTATCCTAAAAGACGAATGTCGGGTAACTCTAAGCTCTATGGACCCCGGGAACATTTTAGCATCATTTCACCCATTCCATTCATCGTCCTATATGACCTAACGTTGGAGGACGTAAATTACAAAAAAAAAAAAAAAAATCTACTTGTCAAAACTTTATTTGACAAAACACATGTTATTCTGTAGCTAGTGGAATGACAGCAACAAGCTGCGGATGATTTAAACATCTTTAGTTCCGTAAAATCTATCTCTGATTGCGCAAAACTTCAAAAAGACCTGAATGCATTAAATAAATGGAGCAAAGACAATAATCTTCCTTTTAAAATATCAAAATACCAAGTTATGGTCTTCTCTAGACTTAAAAAGAATATTGTTTTTCACTATGAAATAGATGGAGTTAATTTAAAAATTTTAGAAACAGCAACTGATTTAGAAGTTATTTTTACTAAGGATCTATCTTTTAATAAACACATTAACACATTACTCAGTGTAGTATATAGAAATCTGGGTTTTATTATTCGTACCTCATCCAACTTCAAGGATATTAGACTTTTTGTTACATTATATAATTCATTTATAAGATCCAGACTCGAACATGCTTCACTAGTACGGAGTCCTTATAAGGCCAAATTTATTAAACTTATCGAAAGTGTTCAATACAAATTTGTAAGGTATGTGTTTCTCACAATTTTTCATTATTTTCCAATGGTTATATCATATAATTCATTGCTTCATTTATTCGACTTTAGAAGTCTATTACATAGGAGAAATTGTCAGTTATTGCTTTTCCTTTACAAATTACTTCATAATATGATTGATGACCCTAACCTAATACAATTAATACGTTTTTACGTTCCGGATACTGCACCTAATACATTTGGTAATATGTTTGTTCCTCACGTTAATACTGATTTCTATAAATATTCACCTATGCATAGAATGCAATTATTATAAAATAAATTACATCCTTTAAACATTGATATATTTAGTATGAAAATCAGGAACTTTGCTTTATCCTGCAGTTATTTATTACCAAAAGTAGAATGATTGACTTACTGTACATGTGAACCAATGTTACCAACTTGTTTGTGTTTATGTTTTGTTATTATTTATTTTGTAATTAATTTTGTGTTTTTTTATACATTTTGTTGATATTGAAACGTTATAGTGAACATTGTAATTGGGGAAACCTGTAATGTTCACATAGATAAATAAACTCTCACTGTGTGCATCATGAGAGTCTTCTTGACTACTTCGTGGCACTCCCACATGATAACAGCAGCAAACAGAGCCGAAATCTTGGTATTCCAAATGTCCCGATTATTCCATAATACCCTCCTCTCCTCTACTACATGGCAAAGCGTGGAGGCATATTGTCAGGCAACAGAAGTTGTTTACGAAAGGCTATCGCATATACAAGGCCTGCGTTTAGAATATTGGTTGCTTTAAACTGAATTTTAAATTGCACACCATCATAAGAAGTAAAAGAAGTGCCTTAGCACTACAAAAAAGTTAAAGTATTGACAAATTCCGATCAATATTCTAATAGGAATGAATTTTTTGGAAATGGCTAATGCTGCAAAATATACGAGGCATGTTTTTTAAGTCAGTACCGTTTTGGAATTAAAAAAACACGTGCATAGATATCGCAATAATTTTATTTTTACATGAAAGCCTGTACCTTAATCTACTTTTCTACATAATTCCTGTGAATATTGAGGCACTTGTCATAACGTGGCACCAGTTTTTGAATACCCTCATAAAATTATGCCGCCTGACGTGTTAACCACTATATCACAACTGTTTTGACGTCGTTATCGTCTTGAAGACGCTGACCGCCCAGATGTTTCTTCAAGTGCAGGAACAAATGGTAGTCGCTGGGCAATAGATCAGGGCTGTATGGAGGATGATCTAGAGTTTCCCATTGAAAAGATTTGATGAGGTCTTTGGTCCGATTAGCCACATGTGGACGGGCATTGTCATGCAGCAAAACGATACCCTTACTCAACTTGCCACGTCTTCTGTTCTGGATTGCACGGCGCAGATTGTTCAATGTCTCACAATAAGACGCTGCATTGATTGTCTCATTACGAGGCAGAAACTCCACTAGCAATATTCCTTTTCTGTCCCAAAAAACATGCACATGATTTTCCGGGCAGAAATTGTTTGCTTAAACTTCACTTTTGTGGGTGATGATGAATGTCGCCATTCCATGGATTGTTGTTTCGATTCTGGTGTGACGTAGGCCACCCATGTTTCGTCACCAGTAACAATTTGGTCTAAAAAATCTTCACCTTCATTGTGGTACCGCTCAAGGAAAGTCAATGCACTGCCTAAACGTTGGGTTTTGTGCAAATCCGTCAACATTTTCGGAATCCAACGTGAACACAATTTCCGGTACTTCAAGTTCTCGGTCACAATGCGATAGAAAACACTACGAGAGTATTGAGGAAAATAGTCGCACAATGATGAAATTGTAAAGCGTCTGTTTTCTCTCACCTTTTCGTCCATTTTCTGCACCAAATCTTCAGTAACGACCGAAGGACACCCACTCCGTTCTTCACCATGCACATTTGTGCGGCCATCTTTAAATGCTCTCACCCATTTCCTTACCATTCCATCACTCATAATGTTTTGTCCGTAAAATTCACAGATCTCACGATGAATATCGATCGGTTTTACGCCTTTAGCACTAAGAAATCGTATAACAGCCCGTACTTCACAATCGGCGGGACTCACGATTGTCTGAGGCATCTTAAACACTCAGTAACCAACGTATACAATGAAGAATCAGACTGTAATGGCGTCAGTGCGTAGACAAGAGATGTAGGTAACCAGCGCGCATGCGCGGAACGCCGACCGTAGCGCTGCGGCGGCGGAATCGCAAAACGGTAATGACTTAAAAAACATGCCTCGTATATTGTGACTTTGTGGGTTCGTAGAATTAAAAGTCCAATTTGCAGAAATTCAAAACGTTCTTTATTTCCGTAGATATACACTCTGGTCAATCCATACAGGAGCAGAGTTACGTCACATACACAATTACAATCTTCCAGTTCGTCTGCCACACCCAAAAACAAAGAGTTCACTTTTCAGAATACAGTTGCAGGCACACGCTACTCAGTTCCGATTACATACACTCCGTTTACGACTGTCGATAAACTAGCCGCAGCTTCTTTTTATACACGATTTCATGGTTCCAGAAGATAATCGAATGTTCTGTAAGACGTCACCAGACAAAACACGAACGTTCCAGACATCTAACTTTATCTGTGTCGGCAGGTCTTTTATCTCCGGGCTACCTTTATCTGTTTTTGCAAGTTCTTTATCTCCACACTGCGCTGTCTGTTATTGCTCTGCGCCGAGCCCTTTGAGCGCGTACGGCGCCAGTCGAAATAATGGATTCACGACAATATTTTACTAAAGAGTGTGGTTTAACAAGACCTACATTTTTGTACGGTACGCTTTCGTCCATCTTTTTTGTCCATCATGTTTTTAATCTATTCAAGGACGCGCGCGTGCGGAGCTTCATATAAAACAATGTTCTTTTCTTTCTTTGTATCCGAGGGAATCAAGGATTTTGTAAATATTTATTTCATGTAAAATATCAATGTCAAATTTTGGCTGCAGTAAAACCTGCTCTAGGTAGTGATGAAATAATGCTTTTGTGAACCACAAACAAGCGCTATGCATTGAGTGTGGGCGATAGGAGTCTAAGGTACATATGCGGAACTGCATTCTGCCATACAGTGGCCGTAGTGTGAAGGAAAAGTACTATAGGACATGCTTCTGTGTTGAAGATGTCTTATCTATTGCTAAAATGTTCTAAAGAAATCCGCTTATTTATATCGAATATATCAAAATTTGTTTTTGTATGAAAAAAGTTTTACGATATTCTTCCGCATGCTACTTAGCCGCAAAGTCATTAAGAGGACTAGCTTCGTCAGTCATAGTATAGGAATATGTTGAGGACTCCATAGGGAGGAAATATCCCAAAATGTTACTGGAAGTTTAAATTATAGGGTGCGTTTATAGAATGTAAAATTAATTTTAGCCAATAATAAATATGTTAATGTGAAATTTAAATTATATCATAAGTTTTAATTTGAAAGCGTAAGTATTTTGCAACTTCACTAAATTCTAAGACAAGGAATTTAACATTAGTAATACAAAACGTAGAAGGCAAAACTTAAAGTTTTGACAGTAGTGTTTATATAAATTTTATGAGAACTTGTTAAGAGTAGTCCAATGGAGGGACCTCCAGTAAGTAATGGATAGTATTTCACATATAGTCCTTAGCTTGCAATGCGCCTCTCAGAGGATAGGATTAAAGTAAGATACGAAGAACGACCGACCGACTGACCGGGATGGCGATGTGGGCTAGCAACAGTCGGGACCACTAACGATTCCAACTTGACAGCAGTCCTGACTAGGCGAAGTCTTCCACAACCTGGCGGTCACGGGAATAAGCGAGATAGTCTGTAGAAAGGAAAGAGCGCAGCAGTATTGCTAACGATCAGCATAACAATGCCGCCAGCCGCCAGCCTGCAGCAACGCACCAACCGCCATCGCCTAGTGCTTAACCCTGAAACAGATGAGAGAAAATCATGATGGATAAGATATTCGTAGTGGAAGGGAAACGCACCAGCATTCGCTTACCAATCACGGAAACTCCCAAGTAAGGGAGTAAGAATTACCTTTAAAATTTGTAGAGAAACTTCCGGAACTGTAACTATAAAAACGTCGAGAGTGATGTCTTCATTGGTTATCATTAGAAAATTATTAATACAATATCTAATTATTATTCTTTTATTTACCCTCCTTGTACTCAGAACTTACAAATATGAAATGGCGGCGAAATGAATGGCGGCGGGAACCGAGGTACCCGGAGAAAACCCACCCACATCAACTTTGTCCATCACAAACCCATACGCAGTCTTCTGAGATCGAACCCGCATCGCCTTGAGATGAGGCGAGAGGTGTCACCTAAATATCTAGTACACTGAAATTAATAAAAAAAATTGTTTCTCACTAGTTAATAATATTACCCCCAAATTAAAAGTATCTTCCCAACATGTTTTCCTAAATATATATTCCAGTTATTCCAGTACAAATATGCATAACTTTTTAGTGGTATTAATTAATTATGTAATGAATAGCTACTATGTGTTTCAAATGGGAAGGGTTCTGGAGTCCAGCTAATCAGATGCCGTATCACGCTCAGCGTTGCCAGCTTGTTACCCCACTCCTTTTATATTTCCCTCTCTCTCGCACACTCATACAACATGCACGTCTGCTTGACGCAGACGTAAGGGTAAGCAAATTATATTTTACAAACTTTTACAATGATGCAGTTGCCAAAATCAAAATTGGAAAAAGCATTTTCGCAAATTATGTATATTTTAAAATACTATAACTATAGTTTATGAATTACTTGTTTTTCTAATCCAATGGAACTGCCAGTGGCTCATCCATATCGCTGTCAATGTCACTTCCGTTAAGAAACAATTCGTCATTGTCACTGTCTTCATCGTCTGAGTCTTGCAAATTTATGACTATAGGTTCCAAGATCTCGCCACGTGCTTTTGTTTCTTAAAATCGTCTTCTTGGAGGTTTTCTGCATGTCTCACGCAGTTTCCCCAGCCCTGTTGTGTTACCTTGTCAATTTCTTCGTAAACAAGTCGTTAAACGTCCGTCAGTTTAAAAGTATTATTTATTTTTGCAATCCCCCCTTTTATTTGAGCCCACACCAACTCAATTGGATTATATTGGCAGTGGTAAGGTGGGAGCCGTAATTGAAACGAGTACCGTTTCAATTGAAAGTTGATCCAGCCGATACACTTTTTCCATGTTTTTAAACGGAAGTACTCTTTGCAATAACTCATTTTTAGTTTCTGTTTCCGAAAATTTTTTGAAGAACGTGTACACCTTAAAAACAGTACTTCAAGCCTGACTTCGCAATACCAGCCTTTTTGACTCGCCACTAAATTTACCGCAAGAAGCCATTGCACTATTTAACTCTTACTCTACTGTTGTGTAAAGAACAACTGAATGATATTGATCTGAACTCTCCTGAGTAAATAAACACTTCTTATCCAGCATTCATTCATAAACATAAGCATACAGCATTCCACAGGCTAACAGAAAATGAAGTGTTTGCTCTTTCTCGAATTTAACATCTTTACTTATTCACAGTAAATCTTTTATCCGTCATGTCCGTAGTTTAAATTTCAGTTCTGAGTAATTAAAGGTATATATACATACATACACACCAACTCTCTTGAGTAAATAGAGATTACGAACCATTCATAAACAAACATATATGACCAGACACGTTCTGCCAGGGCAGTAGGGAATTTATTGTTTCCTCTCGTTCGAATTGGCTTATTCAAAGTAATTCTTTTATCACGTCATGTCAAACATTTACATTTCAATTCTGAGTAATTACAAATATACGTACACACATACATGCCAACCAATAATGATATTCATACAATGCTTACGTCGCGATTTATTGTTATAATACAGGTAATAGTGATTTATTTATTTGTATTAGAAAAACTATTTGAGCTAAAAGTATGGGGTTTTCATGGTTATGTTAGATACATTACTCTCTACCTTCCACATGGATCGGTTTTGGCAAAATCTGAATTTTTGTCTTAGCGCGAATAGTAGTTCATACAGATCGATTAGGTTGGAGCTCCTCACACAGCACTTAGCGGGAATGCAATACGACAACACCGCAGGACTCCGATTGGTTGCTCACCTAGTAGCGCTCAAGGACAAACACCTTCCCGTTTGAAACATGTAATAGGCATATATTTCAATGAAACTCTGTATAGATGTTACCTGCCGTATGAATGTGAATAATATATATTCATAAACGATTTAGAAAATTTACATATGTATACTTTCTTTATGGGTAATGGCTTGTTTAAAAATATAAACTTGCACAAAATCTTTAACCCTCATAATTAATGCACTTATTTCGAAGGAGTTACAGCGAGAATTTACATAGAGTATAGAAATAATGATGTCATACAGTGCTTTTGACCGGGATTCCAGTGCCGAGTTACCAGAAAACAAACGAGCCGCGCCGCACCTCTCGCTTTTGCCGGGCACAGAACGTGTGCAATAGATGCAAGGAGGTTGTTGGCCGAGAATAAACCGCCGAGATGAACCGGTTAATTTCCGGCTCGCGTAGCCTCTTTCCCGGATACCATAAAAACCTTTCTCACTCCGCTAATTGGCAATCATTGCTCACATTAGTGTCATTCATGAGCTCTGATATCTCCGCGTTCAAACCTTGGCTATGCTGTACGTCTTCAATTTTTCTTTCTAGAGCACTCGTAGCTCAAACCTTTTCTTCGCTATTTGTTTTTAACACTTGTCTTCTTTTTCTAACTTTAACTTCATTCTGTTCCTTTCCTTCTTTTGGATTTATTCTTCACTGCTCACCTATATACTACAGGGGTGGCCAATCCTAATATAGGTTCCATGTATTTTTGCCTAGCTGGAATCTCTTAACTGTCACGTGCAAAATAGTTCCTTATTTGGCACGGCTACTTATCTTAATATATTCGTAGATAATTATTACATTTAATTGTAATAACCGCATAATTAATTATATTACGTAATGGAAGTTATATAAATTCTTATCAATAAATAGATGGGAGGATCCTTTGGTTTAAAGCCGTCGCTCAGGATGACCAGTCATCTATTATTTATCGTCTATCCTTGCATTGCACACGGCTTGTTTGACCTTCGAAGGTGCATTAGCTAATCATAGGAAAGGGGAAGCCCGCCTCGGTAGCTTAGATGGTAGCATGTCTGCTCACGTTCAAGAGGTTCCGAGTTCGAATCTCGGTCAGGGTGAGTTACCTGGATAATGTTTTATCCGGGGGTTTCCCTTATCCTAAAAGACGAATGTCGGGTAACTTTAAGCTCCATGGACCCTGGACTCATTTGAGCATCATTTCACCCAATTCATTCACCGCCCGATATGACAACGTTGGAGGAAGTAAAGTTACAGAAAAAAAAAGAAAAAAGAAAAGAAAAAAAGGGGAAGGATACACATCGCAAAAAATACTTGTCAGTGGTGTAAGATTATATAAGAAACAGGATTTAAGCCCTTCCTATTTTTCAGTACTAATCTCACTACAATTTTTAAAATATCTAGAGAAAAAAACTTGGGGGGCATTTAATTAATTCACGATTAAAAGAAGGTATATACAGATTACAAGAAATAAATACAATAAAATATTGACTTATTAGTTATTAAGTGATCGAACTACTTCCACATCTGTTTCTGTTTCTTCTGATGTTTTATGTGTTGTTTTGGTAAAGCCAACTTTGAATATCTATGCGGAAAACAAATGACGATCATAAACAAATTAGGGAGATGATAAAAACGGACAAATGCTAGGGAGGCATAAAATGTGGGATAAGCAGCCATGATTTGTTGAAACACGGTGTTTCATATTGCACCATATTGATCAAAGACAAGACGTGATAGTCATTTGTTAATTTTACAAAGTCTTCCTCTTTCGACTGAGAAGAGTAACACAGAATTATTCATAAATCCACTGTGGCTCCATATACTTTTGTGAGCAAAAATTGTGAGCCATTAATGCTATTAAGAGTAAATTACATTCAACAATTACATGCATAAACACATCTTGCTAATACTTCCGTAATTTTTCGGTATCCATGGAAAATTATACATAACGTTGAGAAATAGCTAAAGGAAAAGAATTAGCATTACAGATCTCAAAATTTATTGAACTGTTCTTACTAAACACTGTAATAAGAAGTATTTCTGTTACAATTCAATGTGTTTAATTTTTATGATAATTGTTTTTAAAGCCTACAAATATATGTGCCGTTCTTTCAAAGCGAAAAGGTAAATAATAACTGCTTTTAAAACAGTTCTAAATATTGGCCTACATCTATATATAATTGAATGCTGTACTAATATTTATATAATACATTACTTGAATTTTAAAATAAACTATTAACATAAACTTGGATTGATCGATCTATCAATCTATAGCCCGAGCTCAAAATAGCTTGCCCGCCTCGGTAGCGTAGATGGTAGCGTGTCTGCCTCACGTTCAAGAGGTCCCGAGTTCGAATCTCGGTTAGGGTGAGTTACCTGGATAAGATTTTTTCGGGGTTTTCCTTTATCCTGAAAGACAAATGTCAGGTAACTCTAAGCTCCACGGCCACTGAGCTCATTTGAGCATCATTTCACCCATTTCATTCATCGTCCGATATGACTTAACGTTGGAGGACGTAAGTTAAAAACAAAATAGGTTGAACAATAGGTTGGTAGCATGTTAAAAGTACCTATTGTATACAATTTAAAAATTCGATATCGAAATTTCATATCGAAAATACATCTTAATGTTTATTTAACTCAAACTCATTTTTAACCAAGTTTGCCCGCGTATTTGTGAACGCGTGACTCAAAATTAAAAAGTGGAATAACCACTAACTTTGAGTGAGACACTGTATAAGCATGCCAGTAGAAGAATTTCAAAAATATTAATTTTCACAAAGGTACTTTTTGCATGGAAAGAATGTTTCGTTATTTTTAACTATATTAGAAAAGACTTATGATTGATTCAGGCATAATACCTGTTTTCCTGTGTCTACCTATAGTGCGATGAGATGGAGCGTGGAGTTATGATTCCTGGCCACGGAAGTGCCCAGTTTCGATCCTCCCCGTTGGGGTGCGTATTTTAAGGGATAGGTCCGGTATCCACTTAGCAAGAAGTTAAAGGAATCTATACAAATTAAACAATTTACACATATGTATATGAGACTTTAATATGAGAAATTAAATTACTATTGTGATTTTTCATCAAAAGCCTGCGAAATTCTTATCCTATGTACTGATTTTATTTCATTTCATAACTGGAAAATTATATGAGATATACCATGAAAATATTGAGAATTCAATAAAATACACAATTTTTGTGATCAATACATATTTTCCGAAGCATAGCTATTCGTCTTAATACGTCATGCAGCAAGTTTGCACTTGTCTGAGAGCGCCATCTGACGGACACGCTTAAACGTTGCGATTTTGTTTCGTTTTTGTATTGGTTTCTGTTGCAAGAATTTCTTATTATGATGAAATATTTGAATGTTATTTCTTCGTGTTGTATGGAAGTAAATATTTATTACTTTATTTGAAGCAAAGACAAAAATCTCTTAACAATAACGTAATTTGCATAGAAGAATCTTTTATTTCAATAATATGCAGATGGATTTGTCACGGATAGAGAATGTCGCTTGACGTGGCTATTCGTGCCGCGTTGCTTCTATCACTCAACCCTATAGTGATGTTTTTAAGGTGCGATCTCCCTCAAGATTATTATGGTGATGCATTGTCAGCATGCAAAGAAAGACTGCTTTGTTGTTCAAATATCTTACCCACCATTGCTCAGGTAGAGTTTTAAATCTAAAAGGTTTTCGTTTACTCGTGTTATGATATACGCTCGGAAAAAAAAAAAAAAAAAAAAAAAAAAAAAAAAAAAAAAAAACATCTTCCTCCGCGGAATTTGAAAATGAATAGAAACCAGATCCGGACAACCAAGTAGCTAGCAAGGATGAGATCCCGAATTATTCCAGTAGGACGTCAATCCTATGCCGGCAATCCTTCCTGAGAGTCACGGCCATGCCATGCCATGTGGTGCTGGCTGGTTGTATTTAGCCAGAAGGTTTTTGCTGCGTGCCCACCCGTTAAGGGCTTTACCGCAGGTAAGGTATTGAATTTGAGATGTTGTAGGATGAGATGTAGGTTTTTAGATTTGTGTTATATTATAAGGTTACAGTTTTGTACCTAGGGGTTAAAGGACAGCACCCTGGTGTTTTAATTTTGATTTAATTTGGGGGGAAATTTTGATGCCAAACAGCTTGGAAAAATTATGTGGAGCACAGCTTTAGCTGCTGTTCGGATTAGCTCCTGGGTTATCTCGAGTGCCCGCAAGCCATGCAGGGTAACCGGTGCTGTCTAGAACGGCGTCTAGTGGAGTCATAGTCTCCCAAGGATCTGACAAGGGCGCTTCTATGATTTGGTAAATTGACGTATAATTTTGATGCCCGGCGCCTAATTTCATCCTCCACGTATGGAGAGAGTCACGGGACCCCCTAATGCAAATTGCACCGTCCTCCACAACTTACTAACAACGTCGCCCGGTCATACAATCGTAAAATACACGAGATGAAAGGAAACGATGCACGAGAAGCACTCCAACATTCGCCTATCGACCTGGGGGTAACCACGAACAACCACAAAGGCCAGGCCGAATTGAATCGAACCCGGGACTTCTCGAATGCGAGTTTCCTACGTTACCATGACGCCACTTCATTTATTGAGACACTGAAAAATTAAACGTATGCCGAAAATAGCCCTGGCCTACGGCAGGTACATGTTACATTTTGATTAAGTTAGTATACGCCTACTACATGCACTGAATGTTGTAAGAGGAACTTGCTTCACTTAACATCCCAAACAAGTTTCTTTGTTACCCGAACATCGATGTGCTGGTTCCGGCGGAATTTCACCCCAGAGAGTTTTCACGACATCCTGAGAATTTCTCCAGTTATCTGTGGTCCACAGGATGCGCGGGTAGGTAACGCTACAACTGTTGAGAAAGGAGCGGAAAAGGCCACTGGTTTTTGTACAACCAAGTAAAGTTACAGGAAACCGAAACTGGGCTATAGTCAGCAACCCTTTCATTACATTCTAAATTGTTACAGTCTGAAAGTGCGTGATACGGAATTATGCGATTTAGCCTGAAATATTAATAAAGGCTTATTTATTGCATTCTATTGTTATTCTCTCTACTATGTACAATAAGTGAGAGAAGTAGACACTGTATTCACTCAAAAATTCGATGTCCATATGTTTTGATGCCTCCAGCATCCCCGAGCTGGGGCACACGGGCGCTTGTACATGAGTATATTTGTGAGTGTACGTCCATTATCCATGAATAGTAGGGATGGATGGATACCAGCTTTCTCGATACTCGATTCTCCATACCGATACATGATATTTTCCGCGATACCCGATACTTCGATACTTTTTTTTTTTTAATTTTACGTCCTCCTACGTTAAGTCACATCGGACGGTAATTAAAATGGGTGAAATGATGCTCAGATGTGACCAGAGTCCATGGAGCTTAGAGCTACCCGACATTAGTATTTTAAGAATAATGGAAAAACCCGGAAAAACCCCATCCAGGTAACTCACCCTGACCGAAATTCGAACTCGGGACTTCTTGAACGTGAGGCAGACACGTTACCATCTACGCTACCGAGGTGGGTACTTCGATAATCGATACCTCATTTCTACTTCTAGTTTCAATACAAAATATAATGTTGGGAAAACTGTGTAATGTCAATAAAATTAAATAGATGCATATATTTAATGGAGCAAAACTTAAAATTATCAGTGTTCTTATTTTTAAATTATAGATTAGTCATTTAAAAGCTGAGCAGTGCACGTTTATAAGTTTTTGTTAAAAATATTGTCATTCTCACTTTTTTGGGGTCAAGTCTACTTTTTCTGTCACATGAAAGTCCTGCTAAGCTTAAATAGTCTTTCAGAGAAAACTCTTGCAGGTGGAGCACAGAAATATCAGCAGCCTTTTTTTTTTTTATTAGTTCCGGAAATTTTGAATTTGTTTTCCCGTAATCCAGTGCACTAGAGAGAGGAAATGACAAATCGTCGTTGAGATATACAATGATTTTTTCTTGGGAACTGGTAACTGGCACCAAATTTGACTCACGATTATTTTCTTGCACAAGTACTAAATTCCTGGACATTTCTAGGGATTTACAATGTTCTACTTGCGGCAATAATATTTTGTGATTTTAAAATTAAATAAAAATTATAAGAGAGCGTAGGCTTTCACGGCCGGAGTCAATATAACTAAGAGTTATTTCTGGGATGTTATGCCGTGATCTGCTGGAGTTGGATTTTCCAGACTTCTCCTCGGAGAAGTTCGACCACGCCACTGAAGATGTCCACCATAGTTGTGGACGAAACGTCTGGAAAATCCAACTCCAGCAGACCACGGCATAACAGCCCGGAAATAACTTTTAGTTATAAATAAAAATTACAAAATCACCACCAAAGTATCGAAAAAGTATCAAGCGAAATTTCTGAAGTATCGTTCAACGTCGATACCATGCAAGACTTGTGAGTCTCGAGGGATTGCAAGTATCAAAGTCCAACCCTAATAAATAGTATTAACAAAACACACACACACACACACACACACACACACACACACACACACACACACACACACACACACACACACACACACACACACACACACACACACACACACACACACACACACACACACACACACACACACACACACACACACACACACACACACACACACACACACACACACACACACACACACACACACACACACACACACACACACACACACACACACACACACACACACACACAAAGCTCGGTTAAAGATGTAATTTAGCATTTAAGTTCAGCATGTTAAAGGATGAAACAACAAATTTTCAAGAAAATTCCTCCACTTCAAACTATGAAAACATTTTCGGGGATTTCATTTCTCAAAGAATGGCTCCAACCGTTATCATAAAATACCGAATGTTTGATTTTGGTATAGATGATAAACTGTAAATCTTACTACATAAAACATTTAGGTACATATGTATTTCTTTATAGCAAACAGTTTGTGTCAAACACACTTTTATGCGGAGCAAAATTTTTCAAACTATTCCTTATTATTGGTTTCAATTAAAATATACACACTTTTCTCAAATAATGTTTCAAAGAGATCGGAATTTGAAGCCATCACATTTTCACCAACTCTTAGGCAATTTGTATTTTCGAATTGACACGAATTATATAGAATAACCTTTTTTTAAATGAAAAAGAATAAACTGTTGTGTTTTGTCAGTTTGACAAAATACGAAAACTGTATTAATAGGCGATATAAACGTACACATTTTTCCCCCTTATTGTGGAAACTTCAAGAATGTAAAAACTTTTCAATTGGAGTTTTTGTGACGTAGTTCAGCACCGTTCTGGAGGGCGGAATGGTAACGTGGAAATCGGAGCGGTTTCCTTTGTTCGTGAAGTCAGGATAATTAATAATTATTCTTTATTTTGAGCGTAGGAAAACCAATCGCAGTTGGGATCTTAATGACAATGTAAGCTATAGCGTCAGCTCACGTTTGTGACTCAGGTCTCAGTCAAGTAAATTGATTATCCAATTAAAGGGGCCTTTCTACCTATTTACGCATAAGTTGTGGGATGAGTATGATCTTAAAAGGTGTTCTGAAGGATGTTTACCCACATACTAGCTGTTTCTCTTGCTGAGGGTTATGAATATTTTCATTCCCAGCTGTCACATATCGTGCAGACCCATAAGTATATTCAAAGTTTGCCAAAGCAGTTCTGCATAGATGCTGAAATATATTTTAGTAATAACAGTTTAATTGCAAAGTTACGAGAGAACGTAAAAGACAGATCAGAATGTTGAGGTAGTTGAGGTATTACAGAAGCCCACCTCTGTAGCGTAGATGATAGCGTATCCCTCACTCTGAAGAGGTCTCGAGTTCGAATCAAAAGTTAAAGCGACTTACCTGGATGAGATTTTTCCCGCGGTTTTCCTTATTCTGAAAGATGAATGTCTAATAACTGTATGGACCATGGGTTCACTTGATCATCATTTCACCCATTTCATTCATCGTCCAATATAACTTTGCTGGTTAAAAATACACTAGACCTAAAAAAAAAAAAAAAAAAAAAAAAAAAGAGAGTTTTAATTTTGCACAGTAAGTCCGCCTCGGTAGCGTGGTGGTAGTGTCTGCCTCGCGTTCAAGAGGTCCGAGTTCGAGTCTCGGTCAGGATGAGTTGCCTGGATAGGTTTTTTCCGGGATTTTCCCTTATCCTGAAAGACGAATGTCGGATAACTCTAACCTGTATGGACCCTGGGCTCATTTGAGCATCATCTCGCCCATTCTATTCATCGTCCGATATGACTTAGTGTTGGAGGACGTAAAATTACCCAAAAAAACCAGTAAAATTGTCTTTCTTCATGTTATACTTTGGCCTGTATTATTTGTTTTTTTTTTTTTTTTCAATTAACGTCTTCCAATATAAACTCATATCGAATTATGTATGAAATGGGTGAAATGAGGCTCAAATGAGTCCTGGGTTCATAGATTTTAGAATTACCAGACATTTACCTTTCAGGATAAGGGAAAAACACGGAAAAAATAGCCTTAACCGAAATTCGAACTCGAGACCTCTTGAACGTGGGGCAGACACGCTACAACTTACGCTACAATTTTTAAATTTATTTGCTAGGTGTTGCTTACGGCTATTTTGGATCAAAATTAATTCAAAATTTAATTAATGTATTCTCATTATCAACCCTTTATGATGAGATTTTAATTTCACATTAATATTTTTTACGTAAGACCTAACTTCTTTATTTTTCAATTAACTTACAAGGCATGTTAATTACTATTTTATACCATTTACTTCGTTTAATCTCTATATAATTTATTTTAATCGTGAGGTAATCAATTAAATTCCACTCGATCTTTTATTTTCTCTAGATAAAACTGCTCGAGCAGATTATTTATTTATTTATTTATTTATTTATTTATTTATTTATTATTATTATTATTATTATTATTATTATTATTATTATTATTATTATTATTATTATTATTATTATTATTATTATTATTATTATTATTATTATTATTATTATTATTATTATTATTATTATTATTATTATTATTATTATTATTATTATTATTATTATTATTATTATTATTATTATTATTATTATTATTATTATTATTATTATTATTATTATTATTATTATTATTATTATTATTATTATTATTATTATTATTATTATTATTATTATTATTATTATTATTATTATTATTATTATTATTATTATTATTATTATTATTATTATTATTATTATTATTATTATTATTATTATTATTATTATTATTATTATTATTATTATTATTATTATTATTATTATTATTATTATTATTATTATTATTATTATTATTATTATTGCTATTGCCCACCTCTTAAGGGTACGTAGTAGCGTGTCTGCCTCACATTCAAGAGGTTCCAAGTTCGAACCTCGGTCAGGATGGGTTATTTGGATAAGATTTTTCCGGGCTTTCGCTTATTTCTCAGTATAAATGTCTGATAACTATAAGCTCTATGGATCCTGACTCATTTGAGCACCATTTCACATATTTCATTCACCGTGCGATATGACTTAAAGATATAAATTAAAAGAATTAAAAAGAAATTATTTTTGATGAAAGGTTTACACAAGGTTTTAGCCATTTAAAAAAAATCCTTTATGGGCTATTACTTGGATAATAGCCAATTATGGTTTTCAGAAAGCACCACAATAACCAAAATGAAAGCGTATCTAATCTGCTCGTGTAATAACTATAAAAATTGAATGACGTTGCTTGCTTCACACTGGTGGAAGTGCTACACTATAAAACTTTCGGAGTGACATATGGGAGAAACGCAAGATTATGTCTCATTGCTGGTTAATGAAGAGGGTTAGCAGAACGTGAGAGTGGTGGAACAATGAGGCAGTTTTCATGCTCTGTTGTGTACAGTTCATCGAGATTGTGGTATCGCTCTGATTTCTTCACATCACACGTTTTCACTTGGCCCATGTTCTAGGTCGCATTCTAACTGCTTCACTCCATTTCCATATGTAATGGTTCTTTAAATGAGGTAGGTGTCTTCACACGAGAAAAGTATCCTTCTGGGCGGAGTGAGCTTCCAGCTTTCCAAGTGATGATCAGTAGAACATTTGCTCGTACGGATGCTGGTTCCTCAGAAGTTCTTACACAATTCTGTCATAATTAGCTATTTTCGCCATATTTTCGATATGAATCTTAAAATTTAAATTAGGTATATATAGGGGTCTTCGATACTTGCGATACCTCGACAATCGCGACACTTGCATGGTATCGACATCGAGCGATATTTACAAAAATTTTCTCAGTACTTTTTTGATAGTTCGTAATAATTCTGCAATGTTTATTTTATTTTAAAATCTCAAAATATTATTTTTGCCGCAAGTAGAACATTGCAAACCCCGATAAATTGCTAGGAATGTGATACCTGCACACTAATATCCACGAAAATAATCGTGTGTCGAATTCAGTGCCAGTTACCGGTACCCAAGAAGAAATTACTGCATATCTCAACGACCATTTGTCACCTTCTCTTTCTAGTGCACTGGATTACTAGAAAACAAAATCAAAATTTCCAGATAAAACTAGCTTTTCTAACTGCAACAGTTATCTCTGAAAGACTTTTTAGCTTAGCACGCCTCATATATGAGAGAAGAAGTAATAGTTGACCACGAAACAGTGAAAATGCTAGTATTTTTTAACAAAACTATAAAATTGAACTGCTTTGCTTTTAAATGTCTAATTTAGAGGTTAAAAATAAGAACAATGATGGTTTTAAATATTGTCTCATTAAATATGTGCACCTATTTAATTTTATTGTCATTACAAAATTCTCGCAACATTTTATTTTGTTTTGAAACTAGCCCGAGAGCTAGTATCGAGAGCCCGCCTCGGTAGCGTAGATGGTAGCGTGTCTGCCTCACGTTCAAGAGGTCCCGAGTTCGAATCTCGGTCAGGGTGAGTTACCTGGATAAGGTTTTTCCGGGGTTTTCCATTATCCTGACAGACGAATGTCGGGTAGCTCTAAGCTCTATGGACCCTGGACTCATTTTAGCATCATTTCACCCATTTCATTCATCGTTCGATAAGACTTAACGTTGGAGGACGTAAATTACAACAACAAAAAAGCTGTATCAAGTATCGAAGTATCGGCTATCGTGGAAAATATCGTGTGTCGGTATCGAGAAAAACTGCTATCGACCCATCCTTAATTTAAATATTATTTAGATTATTACTCATTTTTATTAGTTTTTATTACTGGGTGTACATGTCTGTTCGATACTTACAAATTTTGCAATCGATAGTTTTAACTTCCCGATGAGCTAGATTAAACATAGCTTAGAACTGGATTTTCTTTTTTAAATTTTCGTTCTCCAACATTAAATCATATCGGTCGATGAATGAAATGATGCTCAAATGAGCCGAGGGTTCATAGAGCTTAGAGTTTCAGGACAGTATCTTTTATCAAAACCATATATTTATTCACTCTGTCGGACTTATTTTCTGCCTTACTTGGAAGACATAAATAAAGTTCTAAAAAAATGTTCAACGGGAGTTTATGGAGCTTGCGAAAAGTACTGCATCAAATGAAATTTAGATTTGTGAAGAACTCAGGCGGAGGAAAGTTTCTGATGGAACGGCCAGACGTTGTTGGAAAAAGATTTGCGTTTCTAAGAAAAATGAAAGAGGTAAGGACTTCGAGTGCCCCTGTTATTTACTTAGATGAAACCTGGATCAATATAAATCATACGAAAAACAAAGTGTGGGAAAGTGAACAGGACGATTTTGAATTTCCACTACTCATCCCAATAGGCAAAGCACAGCGTTTTATAATCTTACACGCGGGGAGTTCGACAGGTTTCATTCCAAACGCTCTTCTGCGTTTTAAATCAAAATCAAGCAAAGACTATCATGAAGAAATAGATAGTGAAACATTTAAAAATTGGTTTATTAATCGTTGTTACCCAACATTCTCCCCAATTGTGCTATAGTCCTAGACAACGCATCTTGTCATTCTATTCAAATCGAGAAGGCTCCGATATCATCATCACTTAAATCAGTAATGGAATCACGGCTCCGTGACAATAATATTGAGTTTGATCCGCACTCCACCAAAGCTGCACTTTACGAATTAATAAAGCTCAAAAAAGACGGTCTCGCATAGCGCAAATGCACCATTACGCTGTAATACAACTACCTCCGTATCAGTGTGACTTAAATACTATAGAACTTACATGGGCACAGATTAAAAAAAAAAAAAAAAAAAAAAAGATGACACGAAACACAACATATTATTCAAGCATAGTGAGGTAAGAGTGTTGTTTGTTAGTGCAGTAGGTAAAGTGTCCGAACAAAATTGGCGGGGAGCTTGTGAACATGTTGAAAAGATAGAACAGTTTTATTGGAAGAAAGATGGATAAATAGATAAAATTAGTGATAGGTACATAATTAATTTAGAAGATGATTCAGATAGTGAACATGAAGAACATTTTGAAATTTCTGACAGTGAAGAAGGGGAACAGAAACCAAATTTGGAGGACGAAGAAGGATAATCCGCCACTGATGTGTCTGCCCTGTCTGGCAGGCCATAAAAGAGGAGCGGGTTAGAAAGAGATGGCGAGTACGTATTTCTTTCTCTGTCTAATAAGTAGAGGCCAAGTTAAATCTTGTGCATTTTAAGATAAGGGAAACCCCCGGAAGAAACCTTATCCAGTTTACTCACCCTGGCCGAGATACGAAATCGAGACCTCTTGAATGTGAGGCAGACACACTACAGAGGTGGCTCAGAACTGGATGACCATGCTCTATTAACTCGGCTTCTAGAAAGTCTCATGTCCCAAACTACCTTTAACATAGAAAAAATGATGAAAATTTTGATGTTCTCAACAATGGCTTTATTTTGAATAACATGCCATATGTTTGAAATATTTTCGGCAGAAATGAAATGTATATTTTGTAGTTTCTATGGGAATGGCCTCCGAAGTTCTTTGCCTAACTGGTAAACCGATAAAGATATGTAGATAATGTGTTACTATACAAAAATGTGATATCCTCAAAGTGCATAAGGATTAGATTTGCTGCGGAGGGGATTTGGCAACGATACTTATTGTATCTAAGCCCCAAGTGGGGCATCCCCGGGAGGAAGGATGGGGTGAGAGTAGACAGGCGGCTGACCTAACGGGTCGCGACTGTGTCGAGGCTCCCGCCGAAGTTACACCCTGAAAAGATCACCAGATGAGAGATTATGTGAAATGATAATGGAGATGAAATGGCGGGACAAGAAATTCGGGGGATATAATTAACCAGCATTCGCCTGGCGACCCGAGAAACCTCCGAAAAAGAAACCATGGATCAGGTAGGTCTGCCACAGGAATCGAACCCGGGCTTCCCGAATGCGGGGCACAGACGAAACCGCCTGAGCCACCCCGCTCGGTAAGTGTACAGTGTGTGTGTGTGTGTGTGTGTGTGTGTGTGTGTGTGTGTGGTTTTTTTTTATAATTTTACGTCCTACAGCGTTAAGTCATATCGGACGGTGAATGAAATGGGTAAAATGATGCTCAAATGTGTCCAAGGTACATGGAGCTTAGAGCTACCCGACATTCGTCTGTAAGGATAAGGGAAAAACCCGGAAAAGCCTTATCCAGGTAACTCAACCTGACCGAGATTCGAACTCGGGACCTCTTGAACGTGAGGCACACATGCTACCATCTACGCTACCGAGGTGTGTGCGTGTGTGCGTGCGTGCGTGTGTGTATAACCATTTTCGAGACATTTCTGTTATTTTTATTTACTTACGATTTAATTCATGCAGCATCGAGGATCTGCAAGCTAATGTATTTTGAGGTCAACAACCACGAGTGGATAATATAGCACCAGCTCGTCACCGAGAATAATGTTAATGACCTCACCACTGGAACCACTGTTCAACAGATGTTTAGTACGCAATTAATTTTATTTTGGCTTTAGACCTCTTCCTTTTATTCACCACTAAAAACAGCATATATTACACATGGTATGTTCATCACAGAGTCTCAGAAGTATGAAATACAAAGTTCTACTTCATTATACTAGCACGATAAAATGTTAATGCCACTCCAATGATACACCATCGCTGTTTTCGTGTCCAGTAATGTACTCTTTTGTTTTTGCATATGTTTATTAAATGTTTGATTAGAATTTTCAGTTTTATATAATTAATTACGCCTGTTTAAGGCAATAACTTATTACGGCAATAGCATTATAACGCCATACTTACATTTATCGTGATGCGTCGCTCAATTAATCGGTTCGTTATGTTGGCAGTCGTGTACTTTCTTCGATCTGAATAATCGATTACGTAATGGCCGGTATAAATATGGATGGCACTGAATTTCAAGAGCAGGATGAAATTCTGCGAGGAAAACAATGGAACTGCGCAGCAAAAGGGATGGTATAAGAAGAAATCGATTAATTGACTGCTGTGAAAGTTTGCGAATCTTGCTTTTTTCTTTCTTTTCTTCTTCTTTCTCTCCATCACGAGCTTTTTGCCACGAATAAAAATTTAAACCCTATTTGCTCATGTTTTATGTAATGAAGTCGATATTGCTAAATTTAAAATCATTCTTACGTAAACTTATATCGAGAATAACTCAGATGCAAATACCAGGTTTTATACGAATATTATGTGTATGTATGTACAGTGGAACCTCATTTACTCGGACCAGGGCAGATCCGAGTTAACAAAAATTCAGGTTAGTCAGATAAAAACTATAAAAAAAACCATGTACGTCAACGAAATATTTTTAACGGAGTTTAGAAATTAGTATCGACATACTTTCACCTTGTAATAGCCTATGCATTTCCACTGTACACAATATAGCTACAGTCGATAGAGAACCTGCCTGCCGTGCGAGGGGTGGAGATTTTTCTGCATCCAAGATGATGATGTTCAGCAGAGTCTGGAAGTATGAATGAGACTGCGAATTTGTGCGTTATCTAATTATTAAAATCCAACGAATACGATGCCCGAATAGGTAGCGTAGATGGTAGCATGTCTGCCTCATGTTCAAGAGGTCCCGAGTTCGAATCTCGGTGAGCTGCCTGGATAAGGCTTTTTCCGGGGTTTTCCCTTATCCTTACAGACGAATGTCGGGTAGCTCTAAGCTCCATGGACCCTGGACACATTTGAGCATCATTTCACACATTTCATTCACCGTCCGATATGACTTAACTTTGGAGGACGTAAAATTACAAAAAAAACAAAAAACAAAAAAAAAAAAAAAAAGAATACGAGTAAACACCTTCATGTTCCAAAGAACAACTGCAGTCGATATGACCATTGCAGTTAAAGGCGGTTTATAAATGAATATATAATGAATATCAGTTTGTGTATCGTTTACGTACAGTGCAATCTCGCCTCCGCTTTAACATTAAAAGTTCATTTGGCAATGTTCCTCCTTGACTCTCGAAATAAAGCATCAATTTCTCTATGTTTGCTATTGCTTGCGTGTGGGTCATAACCACAGCTGGTTCATCAACACTGTCTGAATCTGAATACTCTTCAGTTTTATTTTTGGTAACATTGCATGATGCAATAATGCCTTCCCCTGTAATAGATTTATAACCTCCGTCATTATCAATGTCTTCTTCATCAACATCGGAACGGCCATCGATATTTGTAAATATGTCTATAAAATCTTCTTCCACACTTCGTAGCTTACCAGGTCACAACTTTTTCCATGACTCTGTCAAAGTTTCTCTTCCAAACTGGTCCCAAGCAGTTGAGTTGATTTCGCGGGTGAATTTGCCCGCTGGCAAAGAGAATTCGAGTATTGTACCTACTGACAATAGCAATTTATCATGTGTGGAAGACTTCATTTATTACGGTAAGCATATTTTATTTTTTCAAAACTGGTCTGCATTATCCGGACGTCTGGGTTAAGGAGGTGCGGGTTAACAAGGTTTTACTGCATGTGTATGAATTTGTCACCAAGGGGATGGTTAATGCTGTAGGGTCGTGACTCGCAGTCGAGATGTACTGGGCTCACCTCCCGCGGCAGATAAACTTTTTCTTTTCTTTATTTTTAACAGAGGGTTGTGTATATGTGTTAAGTCAGTAAATAAAACACGTATAAATAAAACCCTAAGGTTATCCTTTTTTTTTCGTATGCAGGTCTATGTATAATTTGGAATGCTAAGTGGTAAAATCCCTACAGGCATCTACAGAAGTGAGCACTAGGTGGCATCTATAGCATGTTGCTTTATGACCTGTTTAAGAAAATTAGTGGGTAAATTTTACATTAAGATTCAGCGTGAAAGGCAACTTGACCTTAGGACCGTATAGCCGGTAACTGTGGTCACTGACGGCAAGTTACTGGCCTTAATTCAACATGTCCAACCTCTTGTTGGTATCATTAAGATGATCACACTTTCTGCTGACCTTTGTATCAATCTCTCTGTATAAGGAACAGTGACCCCTGCGTCTGAATCTGCTTAATGTTTCTGGCTTGGTTCCACACAAACAAAAATACACACGTTATTGCTCCAGGGAATATGCCGCTGAGTTACTGACTTTACAGCACGTTCCAGCAAGAGAGGGGAGGGGAGAAATGTGGCTTTTGCCCCTGCCAATAATTTCAGCTTAACTTTTTTATTTTGAGTTATGGGTTAGAGAGCAAAAAGGAATACCTGGCACATATAGAACATCATGGATCCATTGTGGCTAACAGTGAGTTACTTTAAACAAAAGCCTTATATTTAGATTAACTGAATAGTTTTCAGCTAAAACAGTTGTTATTAGAAAACGTTTTACCACAACAAAGGAAGTGACGCTTAAGGGCTAGAAATAATTATGGGAGTTTATATATTCATATCACTAAATGCCCGCCTCGGTAGCGCGGTGGTAGCACGTTCAAAAGGTTCCAAGTTCGAATCTCGGTCAGGGTGAGTTACTTGGATAAAGCTTTTTCCGGGGTTTTCCCTTATCCTGAAAGACAAATGTCGGGTAACTCTAAGCTCTAAGGACTCATTCGAGAATCATTTCACCAATTCCATTCATCGTCCGATATGACTTAACGTTGGAGGACGTAAATTAGAAAACAAAACAAAAATAAATAAATGAATAAATAAATGAAATAAATAAATATTTAAATAAATATTTAAATATTTAAATAAATAAATAAATAAAAAATATTTAAATAAATAAATAAATATTTAAATAAATATTTAAATAAATAAATGTCATCGCTATGTTTAGGTGTTTAGTAATTAGTTTTTTAGACAACCGATAGTCAAAGTGGGCCTTCTAATAATCTTTTTTTTTATAATTTTTTATTGGTCTATCAGCAGTACAATGCTTTACAGATCAGAGTGAAAAGAAGGTAACAGTACAATAAGAACAATAGCACTCAGGGGTAGGTTAACAGGCCGCCCCCTAACTACATTAAGTTAGAACTCCAATAATACTCTCTGAGAAATTATGTCAATATTGAAGATGTTAGATAGATATCAAGCACTAGAATCACTCGAATCTGATGTATCACTTAGAAGCAGGTCCTGTGGTAGTCTTCTCTTCAAGCGTGAGGGCTGGCGCGTGTGGACGCCGATGTTCTAATAATCTATGACTGTGTTAAAAGTAGAAAATTCTTTCGCTCAGTGCTCAAAAGCTTTTCACACGACGGTAATGCCAACTTTGGTTTCTTACGAAATGTGACAATCGTCTCATTCAAGAGGAATGTGAATCTCAGTTAAATAATACTTGCAAACTATTAATCAATAAATGTTTAGATTATTTCCATCGTTCTATTGTTACGTGGTCTTATAAGTAAAACCGATTTTATTTTTTTATTTTTTTATTTTCGTGTTTTGGAAAATGTATTGGGTTTCTTTGCTTTGGCAATGTTATTTACAGGATAGTGTTGTACATTGCAAGCACGTATCAGTCTTCAGTTGTTAATAAACAATCACAAAATGGAGATAACAAAGTTTGAACTTAAAAGTCCTTCCAAAACACTACAGGAAACAACATTATAAAGCCGCTGAAGCAGCTCGAAGAATATGTGAAGTGGAAGAAGGTGTCGTTAAGTCAGCGTGTGGCACAGCGATGGTTCCAATATTTCATTAATTGAGACGAAAACAGTAAAGATTTAGCACGTTCTGGAAGACGTAATATATGAAATATTGAGGTTGCGAGAAAATTCCGTTAAAAGTATACCCGTAGCCTTTCAGAAGAAATTGGTGCATCAAAAGATACCATGGACATGTTCAATGTTCACAACCTTTTTTTGGCTACAAGTGAACCTCCCAGCATTAATTATCCAAAATAGAGTTCTATTGCAATAGGACAATGCAATACCCCATACTGCAGGAGCAACCATGGAAAAAAATTCAGGAATGGTAGCAATCGAACGCTACACACCCAGCATACAGCCCTGATCTCGCACCATCAGATTATCATTTTTTTAGACCCATGGCCCATTATCTATGAGGAGGAAATTTTGACAACATTGTAGCAGTGCAAGTGGATGTCACTGAATTCTTCGCATCAAAAACCAGAGACTGGTACCATCGTGGGATAATAAATCTCGCTGAACAAAGGCTCAAAACCATAGAATCTAATGGTCTATACCACTGGGCAACAATGAAAATGTTTCGGGCTTAAAAATAGTAAATTTATTTGTATTTCTATCTGCTGAATTAAAAAATCACTATAAAATGATAGATTAGCTCTTGTTTTGAAGATAAAGTGACATTTCATTTTTAGAGTGAAAATTTTAAATTTGGGGGAATTTTTTTGGGAGTTGGCACACCTGTAAAATAGCATCAGAGAGAAATTTTGGAAACTAAGCGATGCAAAAGTTAAGGAATGAATTTTTGTCGGACCACAAATAAGAGAACTTATAAAAGATCCTGCATTTGACCAAATTTTGGAGGGGAGAGAAAATGAAGCTTGGGAAGCCTTCAAGGGTGTTGTTCATGGATTTTTAGGCAACAAAAGAGATGAAAACTACAAGCATTTGATGAGAGTGTTCCAGCAAAAATACTGTAACCTTGGATGCAACATATCCCTTAAGATCCATTTTCTCCACTCCCACCTAGACTTTCTCCCTCCTAGTTGTGGAGCTGTTAGTGATGAACATGGAGAGAGATTCCATCAGGACATTTCTGTTATGGAACAAAGATATCAGGATCGTTGGAATGAAGTAATGCTTGCAAATTACCGTTGGTCTTTGTATAGGGATTCCGCGGAACTCCATCACAAGAGGGAAGCTAAAAGACAACGAAGTCAATAGGTCATCACATGTTTCTCTTCAGACACGACTATCTGCGAAGTACTTTTCCACCAATTTAGAACTCTTAGCATATAATTACCAGTTTAAAAAATCAAATGCACTTTCAGTGTTGTTAGCATGTATGTAATTAAAATGTATCATTTTCTCTCAATCCGTTAATATGTAATACTTCCACCTTGTGTATATCATAGAAACTAGAGCTAATAAAATTTTTTCATTGTCATATTTGTTTTTCTCAACCCAAAATTAGTAGGAACTGCCTCATGAAGTGTTAGAAACATTCAAAAATTATTTTTTGTTGCGCAGTGTACTTTGAAAATTAGTTAATTGCTTGTCAGACCACATTTAAAATAATTGTTTATCTTAAAAATAAACATTACTTATGAGACAGTATCTTTTCAGTGCCTTCCTATGTAGAATTTTGTGGCTTTTTAAAATCATGTCAAAACTGGTGCTACGCAACACGTTATATGGTGTCAAATGTCCTAGTGGAGGTACACCAAACTAATTAATAGCTTTATTTCTTTCGTTTACTGTTAGCTCAAGTTAACATAAGGCTTTTTTATTTCTATTCAGTGATCTATCAGCATTATATGCTTTACAGATCCTTGTTAAGTAATTGAATGTTTATGAAATATGTGAGGAGATGTAAGGAAAACCAGGTTTGCTCCTGGCTGGCCCCGTAGCTCAGTCGGTAGAGCACCTGCCTGCCGTGCTAGGGGCGGTGGGGGTGGGGATTTTTCTCCGACCAAGATAATTCCCCATCTTCCCCGGAGTCTGGAAGTATGAATGAGAGTGTGAATGTGATCTAATGATTAAAACCTAAAAAGTTTGCTCCTATTATCTACAAAACACCGAGAAACGAGAATGACACACAAGTGGGAGAGAGGGAGAGAAAACTGATAAAAACACAAGTAATCAAAGAGATAACAAGAATAATATTCATTGTGGAACAAAATTCGTAGTTTTTCAGTCAGATTCACTAAGGAGGAGATCCTGTGGGAGTCCTCTCTTTAGGCGTGTAGGCTGGCGGGTTCGTAGGCCGATGTCATACATCACAGTAACGTAAGGCTACACTTGCTTTTTAACACTTTTTGGATATAAAACATGGTACTACCTAACTGAAACAATTCCACGAGTATATATACAATAACAGGATGTAAACAGTAAAATAAACATAAAGTTCAGAATAATTAACTTGTGGAATAGACAGTGTAAAAACAAAAGAATGTCTTGCAACTGTTACACATCGTATATTTTTAACTAAGAGTGCTAATTGACAGAGATGATGAAATACATACGTATACCGGTTTTATAATCGCAATATACAATTGTAATATTTTATTTTTCCAAAATTATTCTAAAAACTAATAAAATTAAATCTTAGTTTTCTGTGAACATTCTGCGAAAACCCTTTAATATCATCTTAATTTTGTATAATTTATTACAACTGCGAAATCATAAGAGATAGATGTACACTAAATGTACACTAAAGTAAAGGTAATTTAACACACAGTTCCTATTCAAATAACTTTTTCGAAGCATTAACTGTTTTCGAATATTCTAAGTTGCATGTGTACGCTATTCCAAATATTACTTTTTTTTTGAAAATGCTTGAAATATGCGAATACGTCGTGAAAGATCGTAATTTCAATAGAAAAATAATCTTTCATAAACATTCTGTAACATGTAATAGACACATAGGAATTTCCCAGTGGTAAATAAGATTTATAGGGTCGTAATTCTGGAGCCAAATAGTATTTTAACGTTTACACCGCTTTTAAATTTAGATTTATTAGAACATTCCTGACAACTTTATATATGTATAAGTATAAATAAGCTGTTAGAAAGTTATCGGTTCAAATTTTAAGTAAAGAAAGCATTTGGAAATTAATACGAAATTTTTGTCGAAATTTGGGAGAATAATTTGAAGAAAGGTTTCTTGGTCTCTTGTTTATACTTGAGTACTCTATACAGACTAAGGATTGTGTTCAATTTCTGATGGCTTGTACAACCAGCGATTATGTACTCCGCTGATCTCTGTAATCGTTTGCGACGAACGGTGTAGGTACAGTGCACTAGGAGGGGGAAGGTTGGTGTAGCATAACCAGGTTTTTCTAACTCTCTTGTCAGATACCTGTTTTAAAAAGGGAGGACATTAACACGTCATTGGTCTTCTAAGAAAAAAACTTTCATCGCTCTTGTATCTAGTCTTTAAATTGGTTATTCAGTCCATTATGATAATATTTTAAGTCCTGCAGAGCCCAATTAAACCCCATTTCATCACGTTCTGCAGAACAGTGGCGGCTCTCGTACGATTTAACGGCTTACACGAGCACAGCTGAACTTGATAAACTATATAATGCCCCGGTAGAGAAATTCTTAAACGATTGTCGTCGAGTTAGCTGCACTTTGACCATCTTCAGCTTATATATAGAAGTACAGAGGTATTTTTTAGACGTGGCGTATGACGTAATGTTGCACAGTAGATTATGTTTATTTGGAAGAAAAAGGGATATAAGGTTAGCCATATGTCATCTAACCTACTAGCTTCATCAGCAATCAGCCGGTGAAAACACAGATCTTACCCCTACCATTGATTCGCATGACGTCACTCGCTCATATCCCAGCAAGATCATGCGTCACGTCTAAAACCACATCTGTATGACGTATGATCCGGTACGGAGGAAAGAGTACCTCGATTTGGGAGAGAGGAGGCTGAGGTAAGGACACAGGGCGGCCAGATCAGGAGTTACGGCAGAGCAGAGGCCAGGGCCCCACGTTTTTTTCCCGGCACCTCTTTCCTCCGCTCACTTGCATATCGCACTGGGAGGCCACCGTTCCGGAGAACGTAGCTTACAGAGTGCATCGTTTCTCCTGTCATGCAACGCCGAAACTCATACTCCACTTACAACCGTGAAACAACAAAGCAGATGAAAGTTGAAATGAAAGAAAACCGGAGTAAAATGGAAGGTTAGAAAATTCCGGAGATGTAATTAATGTAACATTCCCCAAAGTGTCTTGGGAAAGCCCTCAAAAACAAATGGGTGAGGGGAGTATTGAAAATACGATTTCTCGAATGCCAGTATCACGGTTATCATCTTCTCCACCTCGCTTGGTATCAATATACAGTGTGCCATAACTGTGGATAGTTGTATTGGTAATGTAATGAACGTTACATAAATAGTAGCAGCACTTTTTAGATTGGTCAGTGACTGCAGTACGCGGGACACACAAAATAAACACATCTGTTTATTTTCCGCAAGAGCGCGGGACAGGTTGTTGTGATGGGTAGAGCAGATCGGACAGGTC
Organism: Mantis religiosa; assembly: GCA_030765055.1. Classification (NCBI taxonomy): domain Eukaryota; kingdom Metazoa; phylum Arthropoda; class Insecta; order Mantodea; family Mantidae; genus Mantis; species Mantis religiosa. The sequence continues at coordinate 85,683,047 of CM060957.1, forward strand.
TTGCGAAAACTGACATCGAGGTGACCCAAGCGAAACAATAATGAATGGAGGCATCAGTCATGGTTCTTATGTAGTCAAATATGGTGTTATCTAAAACTTACATTTTCATAGAGAAATTAACAAGGAAATTTAAATACGGCGAATTGTGGAGTAATGTTTAACCTTGCTTTGCAATAGAACCACTGTCTATTTTAATGCGTAACCTTGTTCGAATGTTTTCAGCTAGACGAATGATCCCACCAAGTGAAGTATTGAAGTGTGAACGCGAGGAGGCAAACCGGATGGTCTGAATTGACAGGCGTTGTTCATTCCGCAACTCAGTTACGACCGTGCAGAAAACATCAGGTAGTAAATTATGTGGTGTGTAGAAAAACTATTAGATGAAGAGACGAATACAACAAATGAACACACATTAAGGCATTAAAAATAAAATTTCTACACTTGTACACCCAAGAGCCTGTAATAAAACGTTAACAAAATTGGCCAAGAGTCACTGACAGTAGGTGAAATATGGTCTTGTCAGTGATCGACATTTGTGCGAGGGTTTGTCATATACGACGTCACCGGTAGTAATTTAACAAATTTCCTTTACTCCTAGGTTTAGTGCCTGGAAATTCCTAAGCCAATTACATTTTCCCAAGCCTGTGAACCGTTCCGATTTTCCCGGGTTGTACTGTCATTAATGTTGCAGTTTGAAGAAACAAACTGTAGAGTGAATCCATTATCATCTTGCTATGATACTTTCCTCGAATATTCAGCTACAAGTCACGAAATGTCAAATAAAACATAGTTTTATGCATTTCTTTACTAAAACAAACCTTAATTTCAATCATGTTATCTATAATTACCAAGCGGGATAGCTCAGGCGGTTTTGTCTGTAGACCGCATTCGGGAGGTCCGGGTTCGATTCCGTGGCCACCCTTCTGACCCATGAGGTTTTTTTTTTTTTCGATTTTCCTGGGTCACCAGGTGCTGGATAGATTAATTACATCACCGAATTTCCTGTCTCTCCATTTCATCTCCATTGCCCTTTCACATTATCTCTCAACCGGTGGTCTCTGTCAGGGTAGAAGTGTCGGGGGTTTCTGGGAGGTGCATGACAGGATGATATGCTCTGAGTGAATCACTTTCTCCTTCGGTAGGTCAGTTGTCGGTCTCCATCACGGCAGCTGGGACCACTTCCTAATCACAGTAGGGGGAATGTCGTTGTCCTGGCCTACTGGAGCAGGTTTCCATATAAGTAAAACGTAGGGATCCTGCCCTCTGTTCTATCGTGTCTCCTTGGGATGGCCGTCTTCTCTCTCCACTTGCCTCATCCTTCCTCCCGGAGATTGGGGGCGTAGGTACAATAGATCAAGACTGGTCGTAGTGCAGAATCCCCTCCATAGTGAGCCTAATCCTCGTCCTATTTATTTATATGTGTTTTATGAAGCAAAACAGTTATATTTTTGCCATATTAACTATGATTCTGACTGATTTCTTATTCATACACAACAAAATTGTAGCCTAAATCGTTCTTGTAATATCCGATTTTGGCAAATTACCAACGTTAATGTGAATATTCAGTTGCACTTAACATTATCTAGAAGTCTAATGATAACAATCTTGTTTCTATGTGTATATGTTACCATCCACTCATGAAGAGCTGATTCCATTACTGTGGAACTTCATGTAATAGATCCACTTATAGAATACCTCTTAATTACTCCCCTGAAGGCGAGTTATAATGAGGTACAAACTAAAGATACTGAAATGCCTCATTTATTATGAGTTTAGTTAAACAAATTGCATAACAAACGTTTATAATTAAATCAATCTGACAAATGTTTGTTATTTAAAAATGTCGATAAAATGAATATGATGTTACTATCTTAGCTGCACATAAACCATTTATTCACATTATAACAGTGCGATCCATATAAACCTGAACCATTTCAAGGGGCCATAACTTTTGAACCAATAATAGGACACTCGTGCAATTTTGGGAGAATATAATACACAATTGGTAGATTACATTACACTATTTACATCTCAGAGAAAATGTTAGAAGTGTTCTCCACCAGCATCTATACATGTTTGCACTCGTCTCACCATATTCTCTGAAGTTTTATGGAGAGTATCTTCGCCGATGTTACTTATTCCGGTTCGAATGGATTCCTTGAGAACGTCAATTATCCGTGGCCTATTCTTATACATTCTATTTTTTTTTACAACCCCACAAGAATAAATCCGGCGAGGTTAGGTCAGGGGATCTGGGGGACCACAGACCTTTTGAAATTATTCGATTATCAAAGAAACTGTTTACAAGTTCTATGGTGTCATTAGATGTATGGCACGTTGCTCCATCTTGCTGGAAATAATCTTCTCTCAATTCGATACCCTCTAGCTGCTCCACAAATGTATTGAAGATACCCATATAAACTTCAGTGTCTACAGTCGTTTCATGTATAGATGCTGGTGGAGGACACCTTGAACATTTTCTCTGAGATGTAAGTAGTATAATGTATTCTCCCAATTGTTTATTATAGTCTCCCAAATCTGATTACAAAGCAAGGATAATTGTATTACATCTTTTTCTCTATTGGCAACACCAATATTTCTCAAACATAAGATTTTTTTAGTATTCGTTTATCAGGGACTTCGTTGTACGAGGGATTAAAATATTTGGAATTTTTATGCACTACTGTTATATTAAAAAGTATATTCAACTACTATTTTTATTTAAAATTGCGAAATAATAGCTGTTTTGCATTTATTAAATATTATAATTTTTATTCTACATGAAAATGCCAAATTAATTACTTTTATTTCTTACTAAATGCTACAATAACAGTAAAATATTAAGTTATTACTGGTTGATTACCTTTACACCTCTGTGTGAAGTCTCGGAAGTCACGACGGCCAGTCCTGAAAACAATTACACGTTGGCATGATTTAATGCTCTGTTCATAATCATTAAAATGTTTTGCTCATATCCAGTGTGCAGATTCTCCTTTAAAGGATATATAACTAAAGAGAAGAACAGAAGGTGAAAAGAGAGAGAAAAAGCATAATAAAAGTAATAATATGAACGGTTTTAGTTGACTAATAAAAGAGCTCAATGATAGATAAAATATTCTTAGTTATTTACAACTGTTCTAATGATGTCATAATATTCCTTTTTAAAAAAAAAATATTACATATACATAATAGGTCTACCAAAAAAATGCTCATTTATATCCCTTGTGCGTCACACCAGCGAACCGCTTAGAAAGGCTTTCCTCCGGTGGAACCAGAACTCGACTCACCTGCGGTGGCTCAGAGAAGGCTGCCAAAATAAGCATTTATGAGTCTCCCCAACTGTAACACTGTATAGTTTCTAAGCCTACCAGAAACATCGAGGGGTATGCGAGTTGCAGGAAATAAGGGTAAGAAAATTGCTGATAGAAGACTAACTCAAAATATAGTTAGGGGTTTTCTTTTATCCTGAAAGATGAATGTCGGGTAGCTCTAAGCTCTATAGATCTTGGAGTCATTTGAGCAACATTTCACTTATTTCATTCATGGTCCGATATGATCTAACCGGTTAAAAGACGTTAAATAAAACAGATACTCAGAGCAGCTACATAAAATAACTATGCATGAACATACTTTCATCATCATGAATTTTTAGTAGATTGATTGAGAGCATTAAATTCACATAAAGCATTTTAAAACCTGTTTTTCCAAGATTGGCTTTAAAAGTGTTAATTCCTGCAGAGCTGCTTTGAGATAACAGGAGTTCCTCAATGCCAGAAACGTGTCTAATCTCTCAAAAGACAAGAATTATCCTCCAAACGAACTAGAGATAAAGAGTAAGTGATAATGATACAGGTTCATTACTTCTTTACCGTTGCATTTCCAAGAAACAAATATGTTACTCATCGTATCCTGTGAGCAATGACGTTAATAAGAGAGGGGTTCCTTGAATCCTTTCGAAAAATAGGACAAAGGCGATTACTGGTTTTGCATATGCTATCAAAAATGTACATAGACTACAGCTTATAACTGAATAATTAAAAACGCTAACTGCCCATAATTTAAAGAAATTCCTTTCTCAGGCACATAGGGATGTCTTTATCACCTCCACCCCTAGCTTGGCTCGCCTCTTAGCGTAGATGGCAGCCTGTTTCCTCCATGTTCAAGAAGATCCGTGTTGAATCTTGGCCAGAGTGAGTTACCTGCATAAGCTTGTTTTCCCTTATCCTGAAAGGTGAATATCGGGTAACTCTAAGCTCTATGGACTCTGAGCTTATTTCAACATTATCTCATTCATCGTCCGATATGGCTGTTGGAGGACATAAGTTTAAAAAAAGCAGGGGGAAAAAACAAAGAAATCTCTTCCCCTATACCCGAATAAAATATCTGATTTTCTCTAACCATTATTGTTTATCTTTTTTTTTAAAATTTATGTCTTCCAACATTAAGTCATATCGGAGATGAATGAAATGGGTGAAATGATGCTCAAATGACCTCAGGGTCTATAGAGCCTATAGTTGCCTGACATTCATCTTTCAGGATAAGGAAAAACTCTGGGAAAAACGCTTATGCACTCTGACCGAGATTCGAGCTCGGGACCTCTTGAACGTGAACAGACACGCTACCATCTACGCTCAGAGGCGGGCAGTTTTTTATTTACTTAATATGAATCAGATAAATGTTTGCAGAAATACATTTCTCATTTCGTTGTAGGTCCAAGGTTTATACAGTAAACCGAAATAACTCAGATGTTTAAAAGTGGTAATCTCATACTCCTTGCACAACCCAATACTGAATAGAGCTATTATTTCAAAAAAAAAATCTTGTGTGCACTCACGTAACTTTTTCTACTCATTCTTGTGCCAGTTATTCTTTTCTTACTTCATGTTAATCAACATAAACTTTTCAAGAAACGTGCAATGTTTAATGCCCGCGTTTACTACATGCGGCACCGCAGTCGGTGACACTGATTTTTTTTTAATTTACGTCCTCCAACGTTAAGTCATATCGGACGATGAATGAAATTGGTGAAAAGATGCTTAAATGAGTCCAGGGTCCATGGAGCTTAGAGTTAACCGACATTCTTCTTTAAGGATAAGGGAAAACCCCCGAAAGAAATCTTATCGAGGTAAGTCACCCTGACCGAACTCGGGACCTCTTGAACGTGAGGAAGACATGCTACCATCTACACTACCGAGGCGGGCAGGTGACACTGATGATACATGAAATGAAGATGGAGCTCCAGTGGAATGAAATGGGGGAGAAGAAACCAGAAATCCCGAGTAAACCCGCCCCAGTGCCGTGTTCACCACAAATCTCACTTTGTGGTCGCCCCCTCTGCGGTGAGAATCGAGCGGTGTAACCACTCAGCCACTGCGCGGTCCTATTTGAAGAAATTGTTTTATTGCTATTTAAAAATGAAATGTGTAGTGTTTAACGCCCGCTTTTACTACATACGGCACCGCAGGCGATGACACTGATGATACATGAGATGAAGATGGAGCACCGATGGAATGAGATGGCGGGGGAAACAGGAGATCCCGGAGAAAACCCGCCCCAGCGCCGTGTTGTACACCATAAATCTCACTTTGTGGTCGCCTGGGATCGAACCCGGGCCGCCTTGGTGAGAACCAAGCGGTCTAACCACTGAGCCACGGCGCGGCCTTTATTGCTATTTACTTATATGTACAATGGAAATAGAAAAGTACGTAGGCTTAAGCCATAATCAAATATTTTAAGATCTGCTCGTTGTGTGATGGCTTTGACAGTTTCTTCACGTTGCATGGCCAGGACATACAGAAAAAAAAGAATGACGACTTCTTGTATGAGAAACTTCAAATCAATTACAAGCAGTATCTCAAAAAATATTTATATAATTAATCCTGTGCTTTAATTGAATGAATATTGCATAGCAAGATTTTGTCTATTATGGTTTAACATTAGGCAAAAATCATGCAGAATAAAGAGGAATTCATCAGAATATTGCCAAAATTGAAGGTATATATTTAAGTTTTAATGTAAATATCTTAAAAATATGGCAATTTAATAAAACTGGTTAGAATCATTTTTGAGAAAATCGACATTTTCGGAAAATGTTTCATGAGGAATAGAACATAGAATCAAATAAGGAATAGTTAGCATTCGCTTATAAGTACAGTAGAACGTTGTTTACTTGAATCAACTGGGACTAGGGCCGATTCGAGTTAACGATAATCCGGGTTTACCAGAGAATAACGGAAAAACGATAAGATACATTTGCATAAATGAAATATTTTTAATGTAGTTTATATATTAATATCGGTACACTTTCACCTAAAAGTACTTACTGTATGAACTGTAATAGCCTATATATTTACACATTACGCAATATAGCTACAAACTAGTCGGTAGTAAAATAGGCAGTGAGCTTCTGCTGTTTCAGTTTAGTGTATCGTCACATTTGCTTTAACATTAGAAGTTCATTGACAATGTTTCGGCTCGGTTCATCAATACTGTCAGACTCTGAATGCTCTTCATTTTCATGTTCAGTAATTCTGCATAATGCAATAATGCCTGTCTATGTAATCGGTTTACGGTTTATAACTTCCGTCATTGTCGATCTGTAACCAATAGTCAACGTATTCCCCCCAGGGGCCTACATCGGTAGGTACGGGTTTGGCACACCCGGGGTCCCGAGCCAACAGTCTCCCTCGTGTGGGCTCCTCTTCGTGGTTGAGGGAGACGGTCAACAGGCCCACCCACGTGTAGGCCGTGCGTGGAGACCCTTGGAGAAGGATTTTAGATTTGGTGAACGAGGTCTCTGGTAGGTTCTGATTGATGTTTTTTATGCACGTGTATTTTTAATAGGTTTTGTTACACTTGTATAGTTTTTGGAAAGTTATATCTTGCTTTTGCCATGACTAGTTTTTTAAGGGCGCTGATGACCGCCGTAGTTGAGCGCCCTTATATATACATATATATATATATATATATATATATATATATATATATCATCTAGTCAACGTATTCTACATCAATATCGGAACAGCAATCGATATTTTTTAAAATCTTCCACACTTACTTTTTCTTCTTCAGTCTTGTTTTCTGGTGAGTTACACAAACCAGGCCACAACCTTTTCCATGACTTAATCAAAGTTCTTTTCCAACCTGGTCCCAAGCAAATAGGGTGAGTGCAATGAATTCGCTATATATATATGTGTGTGTGTGTGTGTGTGTGTGTGTGTGTGTGTGTGTGTGTGTGTGTGTGTGTGTGTGTGTGTGTGTGT
>CM060957.1:85695308-85745308 GCA_030765055.1 Mantis religiosa
ATTCAAATTTATAGTAAGATGTTGTATAATGTATGTAATGAAAAATATTTCTGTTCTAGTGTATTAGTTTCATTGCGTTTGATTTTAATGTTTTCTTCCTGGTTTATGCTTGTTTTATTAGCTTTTAACGGTCAAAGTTAGACGGATGCAGTAAGAATGAAATAGTCTCTTAAAAAGATCGCACCATTTTTACTCTTTAGAATGTTATTCTGCAGATAAGCTTTTTGTGCCTTTGAAGAAATATAAAATTACAAAACTGAGAATCAAGGATGCAAGAAATCTCTCTCGACTCATCACTTGGAAGACTGGGGATTACCTTGTGTTTTCCGTGGCTGTAATTCTTAAGGTGCGCGGTTAGGAAGTCATAAACAACATTGTGACAGTCACCACACAAGTGGAAAAAGCTTACTAGGGGTGGCAAGCACGTGCTCTTTTACTTAATGCAGAAGACAGCTTTAAAAATATATTAAGGATTCTACAAGAAAACTCTTGTGGTTTATTAATTGCACAAAGTTGCAGAAAATTCATTCAGTGTGGAAGGTTATTCAAATGTACATTAAATAATTTGTGCAAATATCCTAAACATATAGTGATTTAGTTAATAACCTATGAGCCATTTTAGTACTAATTTTAATTCCTGTTCTTACTAAATACATCAGCCACTCGACACTGAGAATACCGAAATAAAATTGAATCGCTTATTTCAGAAAAAGTCCACTTTTTCACTTTTTTGAGTTAGATGTATTTATGCGTTCCTTTGAAGTCGACACATCGTTGAGTGCAGACAGGGCCTTCATATTCACTCAATTAGCCACAAAATAGAGCTTATAAATTATTGTTGATTTCAAAATAGTCCTATGTCTAAAACAGCTTAACCAACGCAATATTGCAAATAAATAGTAGACATAAAACTGCTTATATAGTGCAAGAAGAAGATGTCTTAGAGTTCTGGAATACTATTCTGCAGTGGACATCTGTTTCGTGAGTACAGGATGCAGAAAATTACACAGTACTTGTTATTGTATATTCTTTTTCTTTAAAAAAATGTTAACATGAGTTATCTGTGCCTTAGACATTGCCCTGACTAAGTTCTGTGCTGACTAAAAGTTAATTATTGGTATCTTGAAAACTTTCAATTTGTTATGTCTTACATATTTAAGAATAGCCCTATGTTCATTACAAATATTTAGCATTTACCAGAAAATACACAACATATGTATACAGAATCTGTTACAATGCTAGTTATTATCGATATCTCTAAAACGGCAACCGAAAAAAGGAACGAAAGAAGTCCTTCAAAAACAATAAAATAATTCTTTTCAGCTCTCTCAAAACAATACCAGCTGGACATAGGGCCTTTCTGAAATAACTGATTCAATTGTAATTGAGAAAGAGACATTTCCAGCCCGAGTTCACGATACCTGTCCGATATGGGACTCAGGAAAATATGTGAAGAAACAGAACTTGTCAGGGAAGACAAACCTGGCACGATTTGAACTTTGAGTATCACATTTTACCACAAGGCCATTTTTTGAAAAAGGAAACTTCTTCCATGCTAAGTGTAGTTTGGTTTGGAGAGTTATCTTGAAAGTCTGACATTCTGCAACAGTGTTGTCTCATATATCAAAGTTTGAACATCTCAGTAATATATTTTCATCAACGAAAAGGCAATTTGCATACCAAACAGTTTATTACTTTTAATTTTGGAAATTAATTGTTCTTTCACACTGCCCGTGTGCAGGCTTTCCATACTTTTAATTTTTCTCAAAAATAATGTCCATAACTTTGGTTAAAACATAATATGCTCTAGAAGATGACATTAAAATTAACTGTATAGTTTGTATTAGCCGGGTATGTAGTGGAGGCACTGAAAATCATAATATTAATTATTAGAGTCTTATTTTTGTTTTCAATAACTCTTTTGTGCTTAGAAGCTTAGTGTGCTGCTGAGAAACGAATAAATAAATTTACGATAACGTTAAAATAGTGGTAAATATTGGGGTATGACAGGGAATTAATTTAATACGTCCTTTTTGGAACATTAGCATTCCATACGTTGGTTGACAGCAGTGATTGAACGGCTAGTGGTGGACAGTTACGGAGCATCTCCTGTAGCTTTTGGCCTCCAATGATTAACACATCTGACTGATTTGACTGAAAAGTAAATATGTATTCGTAGGAGTTAACGTAACCTGGCTGGGGAGTTCAGTCTCCATTTACTTACGTATGTTTGCCTTACGGTCTTGCAAATACTTCGAAAGTTGGTTGTTGGTAATCTCTAATTAGTGAATATACCTTGGTATCTCCCTCATATGATTCAAGGGGGAGGGGGACAAAATTGTATTCACGTATATAAGGGCGTCAACTATTGACTAGAAAAAAAAATTGACCTATAACTCTTTCTCCGCTAATGCCAGCATTTCTCAACGTGAACTACGGTGAGTGATGTGTAGTTCCCTAAATAAATGCGAACATGTATGGGAAACGGCGGTGGCCAGTTTCAGCATCTCCTTTAATATCATGGGTAAATAAAGCTTTACAAAATATTTTTAAAAATGTTGCATGGTTTCATCCGCGTCTTTCTGTGTCGGCGGTAGACTGCAACGAGCGCCCAGGTCGCGGATAGGCAAAACACCGCGCAGCCGGTTCGGATGTTTGTGGGTCTCTCGGTATATAATACGTATATACTAGTAATCTAATATACGCATAAACTATGTTGCAGTGAAAATTTAAGTAAGCAGTGAGTGACTGGTATACTGTATGCTGTAGAAGGGCGTGTTTAACATCCCTACACTGGTTGTGCACTACACCCCATCTTCATACTAACCTTCACCTCTTCCTCTTCCTTCTTAAAATGGAGGACATTTGCAATGATTTCCATATTTTGACTAATACCTTACCAGTTATTTTGAAAACGTAGGAAACATAAATATCATAAATTGAAAGCCAGGGATACAATTTCAGACGGTTTTTGCTCACTGTACATGCAATGAAATAATGGAAAAAGGAAGTTCCAGGTCTAAGAAAGCCGCAGGTAAAAGTTAGTGAGACAAATTTCATATTTTAATATCTAGATACATTTTGTCTAATGATTCTGATTTACATGGACAATGTCTAGTTTTATATTACTCTAAAATTTGGATAAAGTGCCACATATTTACGTATCTTGAATTTTCTGGGATTAGATTGTGTAGCCCTCTTCATTTGCAAAAATTTTGTACATATAATTGTATATATCTAACTGGTAAATCATAAGAGATAAATAAAAACTTTCTGTATAAAAAATGTAAGCCATTTTGAAGCCCATAATTTGTTTCAGATAACGTTTTTATGACATCACACCATTTTCTAGGCATCCCTTGTTATTTTGGACATGACACTTGATACTAAACTAAAATGGAAGGCACATTTATTGGTTGCTAGGAAGACATTCTCAACTCATGATACCTAAATTGCTTTTGTATAAGTAGATATTACAACTTATCTGGAACTGGATTATATCGGAGGGAACTCGGCAGGGCAACCAGAGTTGGCTCATTGTACCTATGCTCCTAAGTGGGACATCCTCGGAAGGAAGGGTGAAGTGAGGGGAGGCAGGGCGGTGGGACCAAGGAGCCACGACAGTGCAAAGGACAGGGTTCTTACATTTTCCTTAGATGGAAACTTCCCCCAGCTGTCCAGGGCAACCAACCTACTCTAGTTCGGTTCGGACCAAAGTTCAGTGAGGTCTACCCGAAAGTCTGAAGACCCCAGCCTCTGTTACCTGGGAGCGATGGAAAACTCCGGCGGTCTTTCCTCGGGGCAATACCTGGAGTCTAAAAAGCCCCCCCCCCCGACATCAACGTCAAGACGGGTGGAAGTGGATACGCCACTTACGCGCGTCAACCCCGCAGGGAGGACTACCGAAAAACCTCGGTGGGGCCGCCTGGTGATCTAGCACACCTTCGGACCCAGGAGACCTGGGTTCGGAGTCCGGCAACCATTCTACTGTAGGAAGAAATGGTTTACTTACTGCCATGTACCGTCGACACCCGTCGACACTTCTACCCTGAAAGAGACCACGTTCGGGGGATGTAATTAACTTACACATGGCAATTCGGGAACACCCCCCCCCAGAAAAACCCAAGGGTCAGGTAGATCGGCTGCGGAAATCGAACCCGGACCTCCCGAATGGGGGTCACAGATGAAATCGCCTGAGCCATCCCGCTCGTTGTGGCTGATGCTGAATTTAAATATCTACTTTGGTAACTAACCGACTTTTCATTTTTGAGTTATATACTGTACACATACAGACCTTTTTCTAAAATCTCTTTTCTTTATTTAGAAAGTCTCAAAACTAATTTGCAATGAAATCGAATTTTTGGGTAAACTATAAATGATAAAGAGCAGTTTATGTTTTGTGAATGAAACACGTCAGGTTAAACTACACTCGTTGTTATATCAATGAGTATACATTATTCATATATTCTGCGAATACATTTTATATATGGTTCACACCGAGAGCACTCCACTGATTGGATAGGTGACGTCATTTACCTTTAAACATGTTTGCCGGAAGACAGGGCAAATTCTCTTCCAAAAGATTCTATATACGGAAGCGCGATGGGAAACATTCTCTGAAGTCTCCAAGTATCGCCCTTACGTCATTCAGAGATAAATTCCATGCACGAGTCTGGGCGTGTCTATCCGGTGCGGGAATAACTCGGAAATCGTCGCCTGTCTGCTGGTGATAACGTCCTCCAGGGCTTTTGTCTTTTTTTGGAGATGCTTGTAGAAAGAAAGATCAGAATACGTCCTTATTTGGAAGCCGCTGGGGCTTGGGTAATAAGAACATTTACTGCTACTGTTCCTTTTGCTGCTTTTGGATATGTCTGGGAGAAATCGCTCGAGGCGCTCCACTTTACACTGACCTTAATTGAATCAGTTGTTCAGAAAAGGACAAGAGTCCACAGAATTTGCCGAAGAATGAGCAGTTTTATGTTCAATTGTTGAGACTACATATTAAGTAATTTATTTTATTCAACACTTACTTGTGAAGTTGTAATTTGATAATTGAAATTAACCTACTAAAGTAACACTTTTATAACTATAAATACGCCTTAATTTAATGGATTATTCCTTATTTAATTTATTGCTATCTGTTACAAAATCATTAAATGAATAGGGGCCCGCTCGGTGGCGTAGATGGTAGCATGTCTACCTCACGTTCAAGGGGTCCCGAGGTCGAATCTCGGACAGAGTGAGTTACCTGGATATGGTTTTGTTGAGGTTTTCCCTTATCCTAAAAGACGAATGTCGGGTAACTCTAAGCTCCATGGACCCTGGGCGCATTTGAGCATAATTTCACCCATTCCATTCATCGTCCGATATGATATTATTAAGGATGTATAACATTTCTCTTTAACCACTGTATGAATAATAGTATTTATTATAAAAGTGAATACACTTGTTTATCCATGAGTAGAACAATTTAAAACGCTCCCCTTCGATCGCGTTTTAGGTTCTACGATTGAATAATAAAGGTTTGTCCACTTGCGTAGTACATTATTTTGTCCTATAGATTCGATAAATATATGCAATTTTTTTTTTTTTTTTTTTTTTTTGAATTTTACGTCCTCCAACGTTAAGTCATATCAGACGGTGAATGAAATGGATGAAATGATGCTCAAATGTGTCCAGGGTCCATGGAGCTTAGAGCTACCCGACATTCGTCTGTAAGGATAAGGGAAAACCTCGGAAAAACCTTATCCAGGTAACTCACCCTGCCCGAGATTCGAACTCGGTACCTCTTGAACGTGAGGCAGATATGCTACCATATACGCTACCGAGGCGGGCCCCTATTCATTTAATGATTTTGTAACAGATAGCAATAAATTAAATAAGGAATAAGGCATTAAATTGCGGCGTATTTATAGTTATAAAATATGGTAGGCTATGTATGAATACTAATTTTGTTTTCATTGTTGCTAATTTCCGTAAACTAGTAAAATTGGTTAAGTTTACGATGGACTTTGAGAAAGTTAATATATCGGCTCCAAATGATATATTAAATGAAGCAAAGTTTTATTACCGTAATTTGAAAATGAGTGTTCCTATTTGCAGTGATATAAATACTGGTAATGTTACTGCTTCTAATCCATTTGGAAGTATTAACTTCTTTGGTAATGTACAAGTTCACTTTTCTGTAGTTAAAGAATAAAAACGTTTGGTGTTGCTGTTAAAAGGTTATAGAAAACTTAATTATCAACCATTTATTTATTTATTTATTTACTTTATCCCACCCGTTAACGGAGCAACGAGTGAATTTTCTTTACTTTATCCCAGTGGTTGCCCTAGTAACTATCACTTTGATTTAAAGTCCAAGTTTTCTTATCTCTTTTCTCCATAACAACGTTGACTATTACAAGTATTACTCGACAGAGCGTTGAGGCGTATTGACCTTCAGGTGACCAGCGCTGTGATCGTCCCTTATCGGGTCTTATCTGGTCGATTAGAAGAGTGAGTTGACGTACAGTAAGTTACGAAACACAAATACAGCGATTGGAAGCTGCGTGTGTCTATATGATATGTTTTCTCGCACTTGCCGATGTATGACACATCGCTGTCCAGAAGACATGATTACATCTGAACGGAGTATAGTCGCGCTGCTCGAACTGTTACAATGACTTTATCTTTGTTATTAGAAACCTCTCAGATAAGTCACTGATTATTCTTTTAAGATTGAGAGGGGAACCGCCGCGCTCTCCGGCCTTTTCTAAGCCCCAATGAACGCATCACTTCAGCCAATGGAATTCGCAGGAATCACAGATGACAGATATTCACTCCACGTGGAGTAATCAGTGCGTTATCTGAGAGGTATATATTACCAAAGATAAATCCATGGTAACCGTTCGAGCAGCACGATTATATACATACACTGGACTCGCCGTGTACGTGCGATAAGCTGAGGTAAACATCTCTGTGTTGCGAATTTTTTCGCTTTGCTATGTAGTATCTGTAGGATAAAATACAGTCACTTAGCTTACATTTCAAATATATATTTATTGTAGTTTTAACATTAAGTAATGAAATGTAAATATATAACTATAAAACTTCTACCAAAACTTTGTCTGGTAATAGATACCTACTCCTCTTTCAATAAGGATTTAATAAACATTATTTTTCTTAACTGGTATGAATCAATCACTGAATCAATTGCCCTAAGTTGTTATTAAAAATATACCAACAATTAAAACAAACGACTAGCCAACATCGATTCTCTCATATTAGGTATTAGGCAACGATGTTCGTGACACATATATAGCTGGCCTTGGTCTAAATAGCCCTATATTCCAGACAGTAAAATTACAGCTAATTTTGCTATTTTATTATAGTTCAATTAAAAAGTAGAAAGTCTTTTTAATGATTAGGGTAAGTGTTGGATAAAATATTGTATTGCACTATTGAATCGACTTATCTATACACTTAAAAAATTAACAAACCTTCCACTTGTGGACAAAGTAAGTCTTGATTCACCAGTACCATATATAATTATATGGAATTTACTCAATTGAAAGCTGCACATAATCTTCAATAAAGAAAATTTGTTACCTTTTTCAATAAGGAAAACTTCTGAATACTGAATACTTATACATAATCTAGATGTCCCAGGTTTGATTCCCGGATAAACGGTGGGCAATTTTTAGTCAGTATTATCCGCCACCTTCCTTAGAGTCTATAAGTGTGAGGGACAGAATAAATGTGTATGTGAGAGAAAGAGAGAGAGAATGTGATATAAATTTATCGACCAAAGGCGCCCATCAAAAACCTATTTGCACTTTGCAGTCCTCATTTGAATGTTTCCCAGCATGATTTATCCATCCTCTATTAAATTGATTAGAAATTTACACTTAAACTCCACTTTTAATTGTTTTTTCATCTTCGATAATAATTGCATAATAGAGTTTCCACACATTTTTTAATATTTGGGCTCAGGTTCTATTAAAAAAGAATAGCTATACTTTTAGTTATGACCTTTTGGTAATATTTTATTGAGTGCGTACTTTCTGAGTGCGCAATTTTTCTTGATATTGCAATACAGTAGAACCTCGTTTATCCGAACCATCTATGACCAGGGCCAATTCGAGTTAACAAATTTCCGGGTTATTCGGAGAGTGACGGAAAACGATAAAAAAAAAACATGTGCAACATTACCGAAATATCTTTAATGGACTTCAGGAATTCCAATCGCCCAGTTTTATTTAAAAACACATACACTGTATGTAATGTTGTAGACTACGTATTTCCACTGTACTCTATATAGCTACAAACTAGTTGGTAGTAAAAAAAAAATAAAAAAAAAAGCAACGAGCTTCTACTGTCTCAGTTTAGTGTATCGCTTACGAGCAGCGCATTCTCGCATCCGCTTTAACATTACAAGTTCACTTGGTAATGTTTCGCCTTGACTCTCGAAATAAAGCAATTTCAACTTATGTTTGCTGCTATTTGTGCATGGGTCATAACTACAGCTGGTTCAACACTCTCTGAATCTGAATGCACTTCTTTTTCATTTTCAACAACACTGCATGATGCAATAATGTTTTTTCTGTAATCGGTTTATAACCTCCGTCATTATCAATGTCTTCTTCAACATCGGAACAGCCATCAATATTTTTAAAATGTCTACAAAATCTTCTTCTAAACTTAATTTTTCTTCTTTTTTAATCTTGTTTTCTGGCAAGTCACACACACACCAGACCACAACTTTTTCCATGATTTTATCAAAGTTTCTCTTCCAATCTGGTCCCAAGCTGTTAGGGTGAGTGCAACTGCTGGCAAGAGAATTCGAGTAATATACCCATGAGAATGGCAATTTGTCGTCTGTAAAGCAAGTCTTCATTTACTTCGCTTAACAACATTTTTGTTTACAAAATTGGTCCAGGTTATCCGGACGTCTGGGTTAGAGATTTCACTGTACCCAATTCGAACCCCGGCTACCTAATAACCTGTGTTTGTTACCGAATATAGGAATTGTTCCTGTTGCCACGATTTCCATATCCTAATTTTCTTTATATCATCTGTTACAGGGTTGAAGGACCAGGGGACGGTGTTGCGGCTGAGCGGTGGTTATGCGGTTTCTCCCTGGCACCAATTGGGCTGTTCATGGACCCGCCCCCTTAAGGAGACCCTCCAGGAGTTCGGGGTTTGAAGATGTGCTTGAGCGGTGTCATATGCGTTTAATCTGAAATGGTTATGGACCCCTTCCACAAATACTTGTCTTATAATAGAGCAGGTTGTGACAAGCATTTGAACATTTTAAGATAAACTGTAAATTTCATATCATGAAGATCCTTGCTGGTGATGTTGCGATTTTGTTTTATCCACAGCGTATGTGTGATATTTGCCTGCGACACCAGTCGGAGAAACCGTGAACCCGTTATGTTAACAGACGGAATGTGAGCTGCTGTACAGCCGGCCCCAAGTCAAGGTGAGAAGGAAGAAGCGAGCACCTGCTCCATATGATCTCCGTTAAGTAATGCAAGCCGTTACACGCTACGTGTGTTTTTCATGAGCCCGTAAATATTTTATCGTGCCTTCGAGATGCAGCTTCAAGAGGATGTAGTCATGCCACACTTCCTAGAAATTCAGCAAACGTATTTGTATTTCGGGTTAGAGTACACAAATTTGCAATGCTTTTAGCGTATTTGTTGCAGTGTTGTACTCACATGACTTTCTCTACTCTTGTATAAACTCTGTAACGTAGGTGGTTAGTGTGCCTGTCTCACGTTCAAGAGGTCCCGAGTTCGAATCTCGGTCAGGTTCAGTTATCTGGCTAAGGTATTTTCCGGGGTTTCCTCTTATCCTGGAAGTTGAATGTCTGGCAGCTCTAAGCACTATGGACCCTAGGGTTATTTGAGCATCATTGTATTCATCGATATGACAACCTGGAGAACGCAAGTTAAAAAAAAAAAAAAAAAAAAGGAACAGATAAGGCTTCCCATTTAAGAAACGCATACGTATTGACAAGTTCAAACCAATAACAAGAAATATTTCGGAAATGGTTAATTCCACTGTCTATCTAGTTTACTTTCAACATATAACCTAATTTCAATCACATTGCCATGTTCGTTCTCAGCCCTGGGACCTTCGTCATACACAGTCTAAATGATAAAACAGGAGAGTATAAAGTAGGGATGGTTCGACACCAGTTTTTCTCGATACTCGATTTTCGATACCGATAGACGATATTTTTACGATATCCGATACTTCGATACTCGACACTGTTATTTCTGCAAGTTTCAATACAAAATAGAATGTTGGGAGAACTTGTGATGCCAATAAAATTAAATAGGTGCACATACTTAATGAGATAATACTTAAATCCATCAGTGTTATTATTTTTAATATCTACATTAGACATTTAGAAGCAAAACAGTCCACTTTTATAAGTTTTTGTTCTTAAGTATTTTCATTCCTTCGGGGTCATATCTATGTTTTTTCTATCACACATGAATTCTGTTTACTAAATGGTCTTTCAGAGAAAACTGTTGCGGGTGAAATACACAAATATTTTTTGTTCTGGAAATTTTGAACATTTCCAGAAAGAGGAGGTGACAAATCGACGTTGAGATATGCAGCAATTTCTTCTTAGGAACTGATGACTGGCACTGAATTTGATACACGATTATTTTCTTGCATGATGTTACTGTGCAGGTACCACATTCCTGCAATTTATCAGGCTTTGTAATGTTCTATTTGCGGTAATAATCTTTTGTGATTTTAAAATAAAATAAAGCTGAGTGGTTAGATCGCTGGTACGATCCCAGGCGATCGCAAAGTTGGATTTGTGGTGGACAACATGGCGCTGGGAAGGGTTTTCTCTGGGTCCTCCGGGTTTACCAGTCAGCATTCCACCAATTGCTACATCATCATCTTTTCATATTATTCATCTCGTCCTCAATAGTATCATCCACTTCCTTCACCTCCACACCAGGCATTGGGCTGACCACCTAACCTGGTTCTCTATTGGATCCAAAGCTTCGGTTCCTAGGCCCGACCTTAAAAGGGATAGAGGAACAAGCATCTCCTAACACTACGATAGTGGTACAACTAGGGAAGTTAAAGAAGAAGAAGAAGAAGAAGAAGAAGAAGAAGAAGAAGAAGAAGAAGAAGGAAGAAGAAGAAGAAGAAGAAGAAGAAGAAGAAGAAGAAGAAGAAGAAGAAGAAGAAGAAGAAGAAGAAGAAGAAGAAGAAGAAGAAGAAGAAGAAGAAGAAGAAGAAGAAGAAGAAGAAGAAGAAGAAGAAGAAGAAGAAGAAGAAGAAGAAGAAGAAGAAGAAGAAGAAGAAGAAGAAGAAGAAGAAGAAGAAGAAGAAGAAGAAGAAGAAGAAGAAGAAGAAGAAGAAGAAGAAGAAGAAGAAGAAGAAGAAGAAGAAGAAGAAGAAGAAGAAGAAGAAGAAGAAGAAGAAGAAGAAGAAGAAGAAGAAGAAGAAGAAGAAGAAGAAGAAGAAGAAGAAGAAGAAGAAGAAGAAGAAGAAGAAGAAGAAGAAGAAGAAGAAGAAGAAGAAGAAGAAGAAGAAGAAGAAGAAGAAGAAGAAGAAGAAGAAGAAGAAGAAGAAGAAGAAGAAGAAGAAGAAGAAGAAGAAGAAGAAGAAGAAGAAGAAGAAGAAGAAGAAGAAGAAGAAGAAGAAGAAGAAGAAGAAGAAGAAGAAGAAGAAGAAGAAGAAGAAGAAGAAGAAGAAGAAGAAGAAGAAGAAGAAGAAGAAGAAGAAGAAGAAGAAGAAGAAGAAGAAGAAGAAGAAGAAGAAGAAGAAGAAGAAGAAGAAGAAGAAGAAGAAGAAGAAGAAGAAGAAGAAGAAGAAGAAGAAGAAGAAGAAGAAGAAGAAGAAGAAGAAGAAGAAGAAGAAGAAGAAGAAGAAGAAGAAGAAGAAGAAGAAGAAGAAGAAGAAGAAGAAGAAGAAGAAGAAGAGATAAAAATGGCAGAATCACCGACCGAAGAATCGACAAAGTACCGAGCGAATTTTCTGAAGCAATGTTTGATATCGATATCATGCAGGTATCGCAAGTATCGAGCACCCATCCCTAGTTAAAGAAACTTAGGGATTCATCTAGCTCACATGAGCGATACAGCAATTCCAATCTTATGAATAACTAGGTATCAATCTCGAGGAAGATGTGATGGGAATATATGGTCCTATTACTGTGAAGGCTAACTCACAGTGATAATAATGATCTGTTTAAAGATCTGTCTTACTGCACACGGCACCACAGGCAGTGGCCACTTTTGATACATAAAATGATCATTGGGAAACGAAATTTGGGTAGGAGACATTTTAGTTCTAAAAGTAAGTTGAGTATCTTCCGGACATAAAAATCAGAAAGGACGACAGCGGTGTGATTTGAATCCAGACCTTCAATTCATGCATCCGCGTCTTGACGGACAACTCGTATCGGCGAAACAATGATAACAATGCTACCTTTCATTAGGGGAGAAGTCCCCTCGGCATAACCAGAACTTGCAGCATGCGGTACGTCCCCTCTCGAGTAACCACAATCGAACTGAAATCCCCTCACAGCTTACAACAGTATGGTAGCCCGCCTCTGTAGCGTAGGGGATAGTGTGTCTGCCGCGCGTTCAGTTGGTCCCGACTTCGAATTTCAGTGAGGGTGAGTTATTTGGATAAGACTTATTCCAGGATTTTCCCTTATCCTGAAAGAATGAATATCGGGTAACTCTAAACTCTATGAAGACTGGGCTTACTTGAGCATCATTTCATCTATATCATTCATCGTTAGATATGACTTAACATCGGAGGCTGTAAAAAGAAAAAGAAAGAAAAAAATGCCTACAGCATCGCTACAGGATTAGCCTTTTACACGTTCACACCATAGAAAACAATCTTGTAACACAGAACGATTTACCTATGGTATAAAAAAATCGATGGGAATAATAATATAATATACTATTATTTGATATTTATTTGTACAGTTTCCATTACAATTTCATTACAATGACTTTAACATCGAACAAGCACTATTATACATCCTGTACAAATACATGAAATTTCTGACCCAAGGTTTACTCGCTGACTGAGGTCCCCTGGTCATAAACCTTTGGTTTTCCTGAACAGCTTGGTGTCAATTCTTCTTGACCTTCGCTTCTTTTAGCCTAATCTACTTTTCTCTTAACCTATATAAACATTCTCCTATACATCTATTTTCTTTTTACCCATCCCCGTTAACATGCGTAACGCCACTACCTCTTTGCTCACACTGTCTCATTTCTTATCCCATATTTTTCTCCTGCAGTTTGTTAACTCCTTACATTCTACCAGGTAATGAATAGTGCTTTCTTCATCTCCACAAAATTCACATATTCCTACCTCATTACTTCTCAACACACCTTATCTTCCAGTTTTGTCACATTGATCTATATATTTTCCCTACCCCATTCTGTCTTTAATTGCGTATAAAATTTCAAAGATTTCTTCTCTTCTATACTTTCCCGTATCTCTTGTCTATATATGTCTTGTACTCTGGTTCTCACTTCTATCCGAAAACCGCCAATTTGACTCCTGTGCTCTCCATAAATCTCCCATGCCTCTCTTGATACCATTCTTTCCAATTCCGGCCATTGACTGTGTTCTTAATGCTTTTTTATTGCTTCATGTACAGATTCAATAATTCCCCGTTCTGCCCTTTAATACACTTATGCCAGAATATTATTATAGTAATATTATAATAATACACAAGAATAAGGAGCGCATCACCACAATCCATTATTGTGGATTTTCAAAATGAGTTGTCATGCTATGATTACTCATGCTACACGTCATGCTAATTCCGAAAGTTCAATTCAGTTCTAACGATACAACGATACAAAACTTTTCCCGCAACGTTCACATTTTAATTTTTATCCAACACCTACTTGTAAAGTTGTGCTTTAATAATAGAAATTAAGCTATTAAAGTAACACTTTAAATTAAGGATCATTAAAAATTTCACTTTAACCACTCTGTGAATAAAATACAACCACTAGGCCTACATTACAAGTATAATATTTATTGTAGTTTTAACATTTAATAATGAAATGTAAATCTGTAGCTATGTTTTTATAAGTCCTCCAACTTTAAGTCGTATAGGTCGAAGAATGAAATGGTTAAAATGCTGGTCAAAGTAGGCCAGGGTCCATAGAGCTTAGAAGTATACGACATTCGTCTTTCTGGATAAGGGAAAACACCGGAAAAAAATCTTATGCAGGTAACTCACTCTGAAATTCAAACTCAGGACCTCTTGAACATGAGACAGACACACTACCTCCTGCCCGCCTCGGTAGCGTGGTGGTAGCGTGTCTACCTCACGTTCAAGAGGTCCCGAGTTCGAATCTCGGTCAGGGTGAGTTACCTGGATAACGTTTTTTCTGGGGTTTTCCCTTATCCTTCAAGACAAATGTCGGGTAACTGTAAGCTCCGTGGACCCTGGACTCATTTGAGCATCATTTCACCCAATTCATTCACCGTCCGATATGACTTAACGTTGGAGGACGTGAATTAAAAAAAAAAAACACTACCTACTACGCTACCCAGGCGGGATCTGTAATTATAGCTACAACTTATATTTATTATTTCAATTAAGTTTACTAAACCTTAATTAGCATGAATCAGTTGTCGTAAGTTGTTATTCAAACTATAGCAACAATTAAAACAAACGACTAGCTAACATCGATTCTCTCATATTAGCCAAAGATGTTTGTGACACATTCAGTCGGCCTTGGTCTAAACAGACCTATATTCCAGAAAATAAAATTACAAATACTTTTCCTATTTTATTATAGCTTAATTTAAAAAGTAGTAAGCCTTTTTAGTGATTAGGGTAATTGTTGGATAAAACACTGTACGGTACTAGTGAATTAATATTTATTTATATACCCGCGGAAATTAACGAACTTTTAACTCGTAAACAAAATACTTCTTGATTCGCTACTACCATACATACTATATGCGCAAGATTTCTTGAGCGCTGGATTTACGGTGTAGTGCGGCCAGAGGGGAAGAAAAGAGAGCTAACACGCTTTTGTTTCTGCAGTGTGGTCAACCTAGGAAAAACACAATTCAGCCAAATTGCGGTAAGATAAGCGAAGATATGCGCCGAAGGTATGAGATATGGCAACAAACAGTTGAACTCCGTCCGATATGCTGTATGCTTATATAATTACTGTTATAAAACATATTAAAGTAGTAAACAAATATTATGACACTTATAAACACTCACTCGCTTTGTGATTCTTCGATTTCCAAGTCTACTGCGTCACTTTCATCGCTTGTATCCTCTAATGTGTTAATAATTTCATTAATTGCATTTTATATTACACCATCGTTTCTCCAATATTCCATTTCCAGCTCTTGGATCTTCTTAGCGTATCCTTCCCAATCCGTCGCTTCTATAGCAAGTTTCCGCAGATTTGTGGCCCTCGTTGACATTGCATACTTTGTAAACATCCTTTATTTTTCCCACGCCAGCTCAATTACATTCAGATCACAGTTATACGGAGGTAGAAGAAAAATAGTATGTCCCCTTTTGAGAGCCGTAACACTGACAACATAGTCTTGCTTTTATATTTGTTGTAAACTGGTTAGCTAATAACTAACCACAAAATTGTTCAAAATGAAATGGTGTACGTGTGAAAGCTTAGCATATTAGCCACTACATGTCACAGTATGTAGCGCATTTCCTGTTTCAAAGTTGTCATCTGTGTTTACGGAAATAGGCGAAACCTACCGAATGAGGACTTGGTACCCGAACGCTCAAGAAATCTTGCGCATATAGTACCTATTCTTACTAACATGGAGTCAAACGAGACTTTAACACATTCTTTATTAATTTAAAAATACCCTCTTGTTTTACGTTTTCCATCTGGCAACCCAACTCAGATTAGGTATCAGAATTAATTACAACTTGTAAAAGGACTTTAATCTGCAGCACATTGTGATAGGTCCATTGGAAGATGTTATAATTTTGTTTTCAAGTTGGGACGTATTTTGAAACAAATTATGCGTCACTGGATAATAGTCACCTGGACTTGTAAATCCAGATGGTGTAATTAACTTATAAATTGATTATTTGAATTTCCCAGCCGGAGCATGAGGACTCTTCCCTCAGGTTGGTGTGTCGGATCGATGTCTTTTTCTAAATCAAGCTATTTTTTTTCCAAAATAAACTAACTGTATCTTTTCTTTATGTTATATTCTGAATGTAATTATTGGACTTTGACAAAAAGTGGTGTATCACAAATTAACTTAAAATCTCTTAAATGCAAATGCTTTCTAAATTACTCGCTGCAATTCACGAACGTTCACCTTCTGCAACGATCAAACTTAATTTGATATAATTATTTTTAAATTACTTTATTCTTCGCACACGTCCATCTTCTACAACGATTCAACTTAATCTGCTCGTATTCTTTTACGAAGATTATTGATTTTTCTCTCCACAGCAACCGCACGTTTCCTTATGTTCACGTCACTCGTAGCAACCTATATACACATCTTGTTTATTTTTACAATTTCAATTCCTAAACTTAATATAACCACTATAATATTTTAAATCATTCTTTACTTATTTTTAAATTTTATAACATTACAAAAAAATTAAACATTGATTTTTCCGGGCCCAATTTAAAACTACTGTTACAAACTACGATATTTTGTCAAACGCAATCCACTTTCGTTCCACCGATTGGACTGTATCATTTCATATCCCAGAATAGACAGATATCATATCAAATTCTTACTTTTGTAGTAGCTTGAATTTTGTTGTTGATTATTCATTTGGTATGCTTGTTTGATCAGAACTTCATATTCTGTCTGTTGACCTCCCCACAAACAAAAGAGTTTGCTTCGTCAGAGAACATCATGCCTCAGGGAAAGATGAAGAGGGATCATTCACATAGTTAACTTGCTGTGTTGTCGTCCTCCTTTTGGACGATGTAAAAGCCGTAACTCTTGCAGTTCTTCTTCAAAATTATCTGCATCGTTCTCTGGGGAACGCCAATTTTAACGCCCGTGCGCTTCGCTGATTTTGTTTGATTAGCACGAACTTTGGTAAGCAATTGTCTACCAACTTGTTTATCCCGAATCGATTCTGTTTCACGAAATTTGTTCAGCAATTTTCTAATAGGATTATGACGTAAAGCTCAGTTGACACATTTATGCGATCATCTTTCTTGTCCACAATGAATAATAATCGCCATAATAATCGCTCCCTTACTCAACTACATCGCATTTAGCAACACTTGGGGCCAGCTAGTTGCGGCCCGTTGCATTAAGTTTAGCATTCGTGTGATTGTTGCTGCAATCATAATTGTTTGGAGACAACGTAGTGTACCTTTAAAATGAAGAGAATGGATCATTTATTGAAAATTCCTTTTCATTCATTAAAGGTAGAAGAAAAAACATGAAATTAAACGATTAGGTGCACATCAACCGAATAATTTTACATTTGTGCAACAAGTTGGCAAAAACCAGAGGACTTTCTGTAACAGTTTAGCAAGGAATTGTCCTTTACGTATTTTGAATCATCTGTGTTTGAAATTCGTGAGAACAATAGAAAATACCAGGTTGACGATAACTTTGCTCCTCCCTCAAGAAAGAGACCGAATTGCTGTTCTGAAGTGAACCTGAATTCAGATGCCAAGAAGTGTGTGGCATAGTGGACAGCCAAATGAAAGGACGATTCCAACATTCTCATATATTCAATACTTTTGGGATTATTGAACGAAAGAAATTTATTATATCCAGAGAAATGTACACCACAATGTATAATTAATTGTAAACAAGTTATTATCGCCAAAGAAAAGAGAAACGAATTCATAGAAAGCAACAATACGGCAACAAATCTAGTCGCACGAAGGCACTGTATTGTGCAGCAAGGAAAAGTTATGCAACTATGACAATGCAATCTGACAAGAAAATTCCGTGAAGTAAACTGAAAACATTATCTTGGTGTATCTAGGAAGCTCTAAAGCTAACATAAACAAATATTACTTTACAGATTAAGAATTGGTCACACAAAATTAACATACAGTTATCTATTTTCCAGGTAGGAATCTTTATTTTGTGCGTATGTAACAAAAGACGACGATCAAACACAGAAGAATATGGCCTCTACTTCACTAAAGAATCGTCCACAAATTCCTGCAGATCTCGCAGGAACAAATTGCTATTTATATTTAAATTCCTTAATGATTACAAACATGTTACCTTAAAAAATGTTGTTTCAGCTTGTTTATGTTCTTTCTATGTTGCATTACAGTATATATACTAAATTTTATTGCAAAAAATTAACTATTCTCTGGCAAATAACCATACCGGCGCCATCCTTAGTTTATGTGGCGATGTAAACAAAGGGTGAAAATGTAATACTCCTCTAGCGAACTGTAAATGGAGGGAATATTCATGCTATTTTATCCGGCACGTGGCAAACATGTGCGCTGTCACGAACTTCTATTCAAAGTTTTGCTTTGCTGTTTTCGAAGTTTGAGTAGCTTGTGCGGTAACACTTTTGCGTTAAGTTTAAATGTAAAGGTATGTGTGCTGTGTAATATATTTTCTTTTGTACGTTAAAAAGGACTGAAAGCTTACGACAATTACTCAAATATTTGATGGCTGCACACAACGCTCATTTATAAATTAAAATTAAGACACGGGTCATTCTACGGTGTAATTGTGCCAAATAGCTGCGCATAGCCACTTTGGTAATGACTTGAAAGTTCTACTGGCATGCAAAAAAAAAATAAATAAATAAATAAATAAATAAATAAATAAATAAATAAATAAATAAATAAATAAATAAATAAATAAATAATACTAATAAATAAAAAAATAAAATTACGTACCTAATTGGAACCTTACAACGCATGAATTCCCTAAGCAACTTCCATTTCCGAATTTTCCTTTGATAATTCCTTCGTTACAACAATATATCTTCACCCACACAACAATTATATTTTTTCTGTTTCTGTTCACAAATTCAAAACCTACATCGCGAAGAACATTGTGGAAGCTCGTTTTTCAAAGCTTGGCTAATCGGAATCATTGTTTACTGCTTGAAGCACTTTTGTAGTTGTGATGGCTCGTTTCTTTCAAAGAAGCCTGAACCTTGCGACGAATAGCACTTCCAAACTGGCTTCTTTCTTTTTCGGTGTTTTCCTGGGATGGAAAGTTTTCACCTCACTTCGAGCGGCATTAATACTTGCGCTGAAACACCGGTATATTCTGCTACAAATTAAAGTCCTCCATTGCTAAAATCGGGCATTTTTCTCACAACTTGCAAATCACATTCATTATAATTTGTTTTTCACCACTTTTTAACGGTTTCCTCTATGATGTTTACATGTTGGAGGGAGATAGACATGTTGTACAACTGATTCTCCCCCTTCCTTCTGCTTTTAAACCGCACAAGCGCAGCATGCACTCTGATTAATACATACAAATTACACTTACCTATATCAGATAAAATACTAATTGATTACTGTTTGACTGTTGCATTTGTAATAATGTGAAGTTGTTTATGCATTTTGCATTAGATGTCTTTAAAAATGACATGCGAACTACATTTTTCATTCGCAAAGAGTTACAATGCTAAACAGTCAATGATGTCGCACACGTACTTTTGTTTACATCGCCACATATACCAAGGACGGTGCCGATATATAAGAATTTGTTGTTAGGTTGCAGTAAATGATAAAAATATATATGTTCTGTAAAAATAGGCGGAAAAACATTTAAAAATACATACTAATAGGTCCTAATGGCACAAAAGCTTAGAAATGGGTGGTGCTTAACGACTCACGACTTTCTCTAGCCCTAAAAATTCACTTAATATTGCATTATTTATATAGAAATTAAACCTTCTGCTAAATATATTCATGACAAGAAATAATATCAGATTAAGCAATATGAACTTCGCAGTATACGTGCAGTGCAATCTGAGAGATTATGAATATTTCGAAAACTGCCAATGTTGCAGAAAAAGCCATTTGTCATAAATTGTGTATTTAGATGAGCTCTATATTTTTCGCACAGTAGATATTTGTCCTTCTATTATGGTTTAGCAGTTACATAAATCTATGCATGTAACCTTCATTCATAATATACCTATCAATGAATATTTAGCACTTTTATCACAAATAAACCAATGAAAATTTATATAAAATTCATTCTTTAATTACAATTTCCAATAATATCAGGACTTTTTCATTGATATTCATTATTATTTACAGTCTTGACCTTAAATCCAAGAGGTAAATTCTTCAACTTCGTGTATATATATATATATATGTGTATATATATCTTTCATATGTGTGTGTTTGCACGCGTGTGCGTGTGTTTGTGAAAAAATAATAGGATTAATAGTATCGTCTCTACAACCAAAACTACTCTTTATATGAAACTTCTTCCCCCAAGAAATATCTCACGTTTACTGAGCAAATGGCTCCAAAGATCACGTAATTAATTTTCTAAAATTCTGAAACCATTAGAGATAGACAAAAATAAGTTGCTCTAAACAATGCAAGTATACAAGTAAACATTGCAATTAAACAAATGTGCAGCTTAGATCAAACACAAATGTTTATGCCCGGATGAGTAGAACTGACATTCATAACTTTGAGTGTGACAAAGTTTAACAATTTAAAAAAAGTTCTCACTCCAAACTTTAACCAAGTCTTCATCTTTTTCGCTTTTTCAAACGATTTTAATTGAGATATTTTGCAATTGAGACAACAATGTAACATTTTTTGTGAATAACCTGTTCAGTCGTATTCATAATTACTGATTTTTGTATAACTTTCTACAATAAAATATAGATCTAATTAAAATAATCAGTTTATGTTATTATTATTATTATTATTATTATTATTATTATTATTATTATTATTATTATTATTATTATTATTATTATTATTATTATTATTATTATTATTATTATTATTATTATTATTATTATTATTATTATTATTATTATTATTATTATTATTATTATTATTATTATTATTATTATTATTATTATTATTATTATTATTATTATTATTATTATTATTATTATTATTATTATTATTATTATTATTATTATTATTATTATTATTATTATTATTATTATTATTATTATTATTATTATTATTATTATTATTATTATTATTATTATTATTATTATTATTATTATTATTATTATTATTATTACTATTATTATTATTATTATTATTATTACTATTACTATTACTATCATCATAATCATCATTGAACATGAATTATTTTGAAATATTTAGTGTTGCATTTTTGCAATTTCGCAACTAAATATTTTCAGAAGAGCTTCTTACTACGTATAAAAAAATTGACTGTTAATATGCAACTAACGACATACTGGCTAATTAAAATTCACTCCAAGCTGAAAAGAATAATATAACACAATAAGATAACAATAAGAATATTGTGACAGGTTTAGGAACCACTTTTTCTACGAATACATAATAGATAATGGATGCACATGAATTTCTCAATAAATTCACATCATTCCTGCATTCATTTTTTTTTCCATAATCTGTGAAGCTTCCCGTATGAACAGGAAACATTTCCAGGATTTCTGTGTTTAGAAACCAGTACACTGCCCCTACACTGCAGAAGCTTTCTAGTTTAGTCTTCTTGTAAGTCATTTATTTATTGTCTTCTGTCGCTGTTACAGTAAATTACTAAATTTATTATTACCTTTTTTTCTTGGATTAGTTCGCGAGAAATGTGAACACGTATAAAAACTTGCAGACGTAATAAATGGTTGAGATTTTCTGCATCAGTGCCTTGCAAATTTCCATGAGGTCACACGGGACAACATCGAACCCGGTTCTGTTATGGTGAGTGACTGCTAAGAAGGATGCGGTCACTTCCCTAACCCGAGTACCGGTCACGACGGAATTAGTCACTCAGAAACAGTAATTCTGAATTTTGAAACAAATACATGTTCTGCTAAGGTATTCTGAAAGAGGCAAAATCCATAAATGCATATAATTTGTTCTTCGTTTATCTAAAGTATTTAGTTTGTATGTACCCTAAACTACTTTGGTCACACCAGGGGTTTCGACTTGCTCCCTAAATTGAGGGTTCTTACAAGAAGCCTCCCCTGGGAGTCTAGTTTCTTCCTTTAAATATTATGGAGGCGTATTTTTATGATTAAAATATACAGTTTATATTTGATCATATTTCATTATTTTGGAAAAAATTAAATTTAAATATTGACAAACATTTGCTGATATGTGTCTGTCTCTACTGATATGACATGGAGTGATTATCATGACTCGATATTAACTTAACAAGAAGCTGTGATATAGAGAAGAGGGAGGTATTATAGAATACTCGGGAAATATAGAAAACCAAGATTTCGGTTCTGTTTGCTGCTGCTATCACGTGGGAGTGCCATGAAGTAGTCAAGAATACTATGCCTTGCTCTGTGTCCGCCTAGGTAGCGTGAATGGTAGTGTGTCTGCCTCACCTTCAAGAGGTCCCGAGTTCGAATCTTGGTCAGGGTGAGTTAACTGGATAAGGTTTTTTCCGGGGTTTTCCCTTATCATGAAAGACGAATGTCGGGTAATTCTAAGCTCTATGGACCCTGGGCTCATTTGAGCATCACTTCATCCATTCCACACATCGTCCGATATGACATAATGTTGAGGACGTAAATTAAATAAAAAAAAGGATACCCTGTAATGAGAGTTGACAGTTTGTTGTCATTTCACTCGCTACAGATTAACGTGTGTTTTGTGACATTCAAAAGTCTTTTTGCAGGCAAATTTTCAAGTATTTTAATCCACTAGTTTGCACGTGACTTGAACACTGATGTTAAATGTAAGACACACTAAAAGAAGCGTAGTTTGTTATACTGTGGTCGTTTTTACCTGGCAGTGTTTTGTCCATTACTTTAAAGGTTCATTGTCCAAGATGCTATGTCGGGTATTATGAAATACCAGGTATTTCTAAAACCCGACGTAAAAATATGTTTCATATAACCATATTAAATATACTAAATAGAAAGAAATTTAAAAATGGGTTTTGAGTATAATAATAGCAGTTAAACAATTATTATTACTTATATAAATGTAAACATAGCCTAATATAACTCCAAAGTATATTTAAAAACATTCATTGAAATGCAAACAAAAGTAGACTTGCTCTATGCTGCAGGCATATAAACATTTGTTTATATATGTTTTGTCTATTTTAAATCAATGATGTTTCGTGTTTTACGAAATAAAATTAACTTTTCAATGTTTTAAACCACCTATTTCATAATACTCGACTATTTCATATTAACCTCCATTTGTAACATTTTTCTAAGTACATTGTATAACAACAAAATGAATAACAGTTGTTTTTAAAAGTGACAGTTAATCACAGTTAGTTATAGCATGTACTCATGATTTGGCGATTTTTATTTAAAAACGGTTAAGTTAATTTTAGAAATGTAAATGGTATTCCATAACTCCCTCCTCTCATCTATAAAGAATTATATAAGTCAAGTATTTCTTTTAAATTCTACCTAATTTTGCTGATAAAGAGGCTATTGCTTTTCCTTCTACGTTACAATAAATATGTAAAATATTGTAAACCCCTCCCCCCCGCAAAGAAAAAGATTCTTGGTCGAGATCTCATTGGAAATAAACTTTATGTGCCCCCTTGAAACCCCCAAAAATTTTTTTAGAAGAAGGCCCGTATGTGTGCGTATGTATTTCTGTTAACATAACTCAAAAACGAAAAATCGGTTAAGTACCATTTTTTTTAAGTTCAGTATATTGTAAAAATGGAGACAGACTTACCAGAAAATCGCTCACTCTAAACTATACATGGAAAAAGTTTTTAAAATGTACAATTTTTAAAATGGCTCTAATGATTTTTATTAAAATACTAGATATTTTTATGACAATCGAAATCTATAATTTAATTTTTTTGTATAGTTAACCGTTTCCGAAGTATTCCGTGTTATTGGTATAAATTTTTCTGTACACTTTTCTCAAACGGGAAGACTTCATCGTTCTTTTTGCCTCCTGATCACATAAAAAGAAGAAATTTCAAAGGTATATCATAGCAAGCAGCTTTTAAAGGATTTGACTATCGCTTAAAGCTTACTGTAACCGACTATCTGCCTTGTAACTACAAAAATATACAATAAAGCCATTTCTATAAATGTTTATCTGGATTAACATGTATTTTGTAAGAATAGTAGGAAGGAATGAGTAAAAAGATGATTTTCGTTTAAACGTCATACATTGTATTGTTTTTTTTTTTTTTTTTTTTTCTTATAACAGCTTCCTTTAAAAGAAGAAGCACTAGTATGTTTTATTTAATGCCGTAAGTAGATATTTAATCGCTTCTTATCTACTATTTACAGTTTCGTTCCAGGTTAATCCTAGCTTATTTACTCATTAAAACTGATATAAGTTAGAGGGAACGCCAACTGCAGAAAGAGCGCTCTATCTAATTGTTTCAATTGATAATAGAACCCTTCCATGGTATAAAGTCTTAGATTTATTCATTGGATGTTAATTGGTAACTATTTGCATAAAATTGTAGCTATGATGCGTCGGCTTGATGAATTATAGCACAGAGAACAAAAATTGCTACCAAGGAGGCTAAGTAGTAAATGAAAATGTAACGGTCACCATAATCGCGTACAAAGGAGTTTCTGAATGTCATCGAGAAAACCTATGCATTAGGAGACTCCAGTTGGAGCAGTGTTTAAATAAGTACCCCGAATTTAATCTAGAATCATTATATCAAATATAAGAAATAAAGTTTATCCATTTTCACATGTTCCCTTGATAGAATACAGAAATCGTGTTTTGTGAATTTTCACAAGGACAATATTTTCTCTTCCTTTGACAGAGAAATGGCACTGAGCAACCTTAATACAGGTTAGTATGCTTAAAATTATATCTTTATTTATTATTTAAAATTATAATTGTGTCAAACAGCTATTTATTAAGTAGACGTTTTTCGAACGATGAATGGAATGGGTGAAACGATACTCCAGGGTTCATAGAGCTTAGAGTTACCCGACATTCATCTTTAAATATAACGAAACACCGAAAAAAACCTTTTTCAGATAACTCATCTTTATCGAGATTCGAACTCGGGACCTCTTGAACGTGAGGCAGATAGCTACCATCTATGCTACAGAGGAAGGCATTTATTTAGATCACTTACATAAGTAATCAGAATCTTGTGGTGTACCAACAGGAACATTACTTATTGTATAACGTTTCATTTCTATGCCTTCTCTTTTCTTAAAACCAGTAATAAGTGCACGGTGTAAATACTTACTGTTATTTATGTAAACACACGCTACTAATCCTTGTTTCACGTAAGCTTGCCCCGTATCTCTTAACGGTCACGTGACTTTATCACATCTCATTGGCTGCTGTTCTGGTGCAGACTGTTGTGCGGTAAAAATTAGTTCGTTATTTAACATGGTGATATATCTTTATATGTTGGAAGAGAATTGTCAAATTTATATTTTCGTAACTGTTTCAATGAAATATATTACGCAACAGAGTTGATCTATCTGACATGCAGGTTAATTCTTAAATGAAGTAAAGAGGAGGTCCCTTTGCTCTCAAGCACATGGCACGATAGCACGTGATTTAGCGGAAGTGATGTTATATTTGTTTATATGACTTTCATCACTGACCTTGTTCTGGACTGGATTAGTCATATATCGCCACTCAACGGTGTGCTATGCCGAGTGCGAGAGCTAAATTATTTTATTGATCGTTTATTGCGCTTGTACTTATATGTATAATGGCAGAGTCTACCGCCAGCTTTTCGCTGAAGCATCGCAAAGGAAAACCTTTAGAAAGTGGCGAAAAAGAATTGTGGTGCATGTATTTAATGCACTCACAGAGAAGAATCCGTCTTTGTCAGTGAGAGAAGTCAAACAGCTGTGCCCTGAACTTACAGGTGTGTTAGATGCGTAGGAACATCGCGACATGAAACTGAGACATCAGGAAAACTTACCACTCCAGGGGTGATATTGCTGTGTGGCGAAGACGTTATTTAAGGACAATCAAATTGTCCAAATCGCAAAATATACTACCTTGACGAGACTTGGGTGAATGAAGGGCACACGACAAGTATGGCGTGACACGACTTTTCAGACTGAAAGACAAGCATTTTTGCAAGGTATGTGTGCTGCTTTAAAAAAATGCCAGTGGAAAAGGCTGAAGGCCTTTTATTATAAAGTTGTTCCAGTTTTATTGCTCATTAATTCAGTTTCAACTTGCTCAGTTTCATTATAAACTCCATTATTTTTTCATGCCTTCATATTCTTATTTCTATCTTCCTGGCAATTATTATGACGTTTACTGCAGGTTTCAATGTGACGGGAAGGCATCGCCTATGACCTATGGCGCGAAAGCATTAGCCAATTAGGATGAGGAGGAAGTTAGTTGCACGCGGAGTGATACCTGTCAGCGGGGCAAGGTTATATGAAACAGCGAGTAGTTACTTGTACGGTAGTAAACACATTGTTTACGAAGCACTTTGATTCCTCAGGTATTGGTAACTAAAATGTCAAACAGCAAATTTAATGAACTCCTCTGGCCTCTCGCCCCAGGATAACGTCCTTCTGATCTGTGAAGTGCACACTCCATCGCAAAGTGCATAACACATGGAGAATTGAATCATCATCATCATCATCATCATCATCATCATCATCATCATCATCATCATCATCGTTGTAGTTGTAGTTGTTGTTTAGACTACTCGAACTGAACTATAACTTTAGCTCAATACCTTCAAATTAAAACCTGTAATTTATTGCAGAGTTTAATACTTTTATTAGTAAACCCGTGTTAGCAAATGTAGTGCGATCCATATAAACCTGAACCATTTCAATAGGCCATAACTTTTGAACCAATAACAGGATACACATGCAGTTTTGGTAGACTAAAATACACAATTGGGCGATTACATTACACGATTTACATCTCAGAGAAAATGTTGGAAGTGTCGTCCACTAGCATCTATGGATCGTTGGTCCCATTTTCTTTGATACGAATGTAGACACTGAAGTTTATGTGGGTATCTTCAAGACATTTGTGGAGCAGCTGGATGATATCGAATTGAAAGAAGATTATTTCCAACAAAATGGAGCAACGTGCCATACATCTAATGACACTATGGAACTTGTAATCAGTTTCTTTGATAATCGAATAATCTCGAAAGGTTTGTGTCCCCCAGATCCCCTGACCTAACCTCACCTGATTTTTTCTTGCGGGGGTATCTAAAAATAGAGTGTACAAGAATAGGCCACGGACAATTGATGTTCTCAAGGAATCCATTCAAACCGAAATAAGTAACATTGGCGAGGACACTCTCCATAAAGCTTCAGAGAATATGGTGAGACGAGTGCAAACATGTATAGATACTGGTGGATGACACTTCCAACATTTTCTCTGAGATGTAAATAGTGTAATGTAATCTCCCAATTGTGTATTATATTCTCCCAAGGTTGCACGTGTGTTCTTTTATTGATTCAAAAGTTATGGCCCATTGAAATGGTTCAGCTTTATATGGCTGGTACTATAGAAGTGTAAGACAGGGGTACAGTTTAGCACCGACTCTTTTTAACATTGGCATATATTTATGATGTCATAAACACCTAGAAACATCATTGCAAAGTAGAAGGAACATAATTACATCGAAACACAACACTTTGTGTACTACTTAATGCAAAGGATCTTTGTATAACAGTAAAAACTGAAAATAATATCGCAGAGCATTATAAGTTGTTCTATGCCATTCCATTGTTACCACCTTCGGTTTCACGTCCAAGAACATGACGAATAACTCTTTGTTTCACATGCGAGAATCTGTTTCTCTTTCTCCAGGCACTATTTTTTATTAAGTTGCAAATATATACAGGTAGGCCTGGAATAAATTCAATTTTATTTCACAGAATTGAACGATGACTAAGAATAACTACCTACTCCATAAATGTTAAAAAGTGCTTTTATTTCAGTAAATAATAATTAAGGATCTCTACGTGCTGTAGAATAGTGGCGCACCGTTTGTCAACAACAGCTATGTGTCTTCTGTGGCTTCATAAACGTCACATCTATTACGTTGAAAGTAGAACACTCTTATTGGAAGAGCCATTAATAGCACTAACCCTGATTAAAGTCTTTCCTTAAATTAAGGGCAGTTACTGCATCTTAAACGCGAGTGACAAACAAAGGATGCTATAGATCTCGAGAACTTAAGCGGTTCAAAAGCAAAAAGCAATAATAATGTGCAATATTACTTACAGGAATAGCAGTAGCAACATTAGTACTAGTAAATACTGACGAAGTTTGAATCCGGCCTGGGTATACGTGACTAAAGATATGTGTTGCATTTATATGATTTTTACACTCTTTTTGCATACGCTTTTGTTTCTGTTTACTTCGTATTAATCGTCATAGACATGCATAGAAATAGGTTTATTCCATACTTTATTTTAGATATAATAAGAAAAAGGCTTAAGAATAGTCAATTTTAAGAGCTGATCGCTATGTGATGTATTTGAAACAGTATTCTCTTTACAAGAATAAATAAATAAATAACTAAATAAATACTTTCCATTTCAGCAAAGTGTAAATATTGGAAAACTCAAGGCGTAGACAAAGAATATTCTGCAAAAATTTTAATTTGATATACCTTTAGTGCTTTGACGACTTTTACACCTTTTTATATACAATATTTTGCCTAGGTATCTTTTACGTAAAAGTCATTCTAAAATGAAAAGGACTTTAGAGGAATCCCCAGAAAATTGAAGATATCTAAACATCTCATCTTTCATGAAAATATCTTAAACTTATATAGTAATTTAATAAAAAAAAATTAGAAGCATATTTGAGAAAGTCAAAGCTTTCGAAAGGGTAATTCAGGATGGAGGGTCCTTTTTATTGGGGAGAGGACCTCTGTATGGCATCCTTGAAAGAGCTGAACTTGATACCAAACTATATGTCCTCGAGTTATGCTGTTCACAGACAAATAGAAAGAAAGACAGAAAGACAGACAGATGAATTCAAAGACACATACTTTTACATTTATTTAGGGGGTCCTAAAACATATACGGAGGAAAAAGAGAGACACAGAGAGAAGCAAACCAACAACTGGACACTGAAAATTTCAAAATTACCTTCAACTTCTTCATCTACAATTACTAGATGATTTTACGTATTTGCAAATGTAAAATGTTAGAAGAAAACCTGCATTTCACTGTTCAATTATTTACTGCACTTGGTAAAATTATTTATTAAATCATGTTGCATCAATGTATATATATATATATATATATATATATATATATATATATATATATAATTATCCGACACTTACTTGTAAAGCTGTACTTTAATAATTGAAATTAACCTATTTAACGTAACACTTTAATATTAAGGATGGATAAAATTTCACTTTAACCACTGTATGAATAAAATAGAGTCACTAGGCCTACATTTCAAGTGTACTTAATATTGTTTTGGTTTTCCTTTTCGTATGTAGATTTAAATTTGCTTGGTAACAAAACTGGTAAAACACTTTTGGCTTCCTCCGAAACTTTATCTGGTATAAATATCTCCTCTTCTTTTAGTAAAGTTCTATTAAACATTATTTTTCTTAATTAGTGTGAATCAATCATGGAATCACTTGCCATAAGTTATTATTCCAACTATACCAACAATTAAAAGGACTAGCTAACATCGATTCTCTCATATTAGGTATTAGCCAACGATGTTTGTGACACACATCCAGCCGGCCTTGTCTAAATAGCCCTATATTCCAGAAAATAAAATTACAAACAACTTTTCTATCTTATTATAGTTCAATTAAAAAGTAGTAATTCTTTTTAATGATTGGGGTGAGTGTTGGATAAGACATTGTATAGTGCTAGTGAATCATGACTTATACACTGACTGAAATTAACACGTTACTTGACTTGTCATAATTTGCACTCGTGGATACAATACGTCTTGATTCACTAATACCATAAATAACTATTATTTATGGTATTCATTAATCCATTTAATTGCTTATAATATGTTAATTAGACATTTGTTTGATTTTGTTCATGTATTTGGTAAATAGAGTTCAAACGGTCGTGGAGAATAAACACTAAAATACAACAAACAAAAAGTTTCCTGTTGTTTATTTTCGCCGAGGTTGTATAGTATTTTTATTTCGCCAGTGATTAAAGAAAATTAACCTGTGCTCTATATTGGGGTTTCAGACTCGAACCCAAAAAAGGACACCAATCTAGAGTACAAGCACATGATTAAAATCGGCATTTTCTTTTACAATTGACCTACCATGGGAAAAACTGTGGGAGGCCGATGAGAATATCTGTCAAGTGTGTTGGAAAACAACATCCGGAAGATCAAACAAACAAAAGAAACAAGATTAAACTTTCATTCCTATAGGTCGAAGTCAACTGGTCACTGAGAAGCTCTGGTGTGCCCTTTACATCTGGAATGTATCACTACGTTTGAAGATTTAAATGCACTTGGCTGAAATTTTTGTGAGATAAATGTAAACACTGTCAAGGTCGTGCAGTTTTTTATTATAATTATCTGTTAAGCTGTTAATTTGCGAATGCATGGTTTTTTTTTTCACTTAAACGCACAATTTTCTGAAACAATACACGAATTGTGTAGGTTATATTTTGAGCATTTAGGTAAAGGTTCAAAAGATTCACTCATATGATGTGGGCATATAAAATCCCAAAATTAAGTACATTTTATAACTCTTTGCCCAGAAAACAAATCTTCCGCTCATGGAACATGAAATGAAAAAAAAAAAAAAAACCTGTAAATCCTTTGAGGGCAAAAACCTCCTGCTGCCCAGGGAGTAGCAACTGAGAAGTTTATTAGGATTGCAGAGCCTTGTGCAGTTGCTGCACTCCAATAACGGCGTACTTTCGTGCCCTTAGCACTGTCACTACTTAATTCACACGTTTAACACATAAACCATTGTTGTACATACTTATCTATGATATACACTTTTAGTTTAGAGCATCTGGGTAGCTACTTCTTTCAGTGTCCTCCATGTAGCTCTGTTCTTAGCTTGTGTTGACTACTGTGTCCCTGCTATCTTTTTGAAACTATCTGCCCATCTCATCTTTGGTCTCCCTGCCGTTTGACGTCCTATTCTGGGGTCCAACATTGTCATTCGTTGCGTCCATCGGAGGTGGTGCATTCTGGCGACATGCCTTCCCCATCTCCATTTCAGCTGTTGCGTCCGTGAAGCCACGTCGGTCATGCCTGTCTTCCTCCTGATTTCCTCGTTTGCCATCCTGAACTTCCTTGACACGTGTAATACCTTCCGCTCCATTTTACGCTAATAGATTTGTAGTATGGTGCTTTTTTGTGTTTAGGACCAAGTTTGGCATCCATATAACAACGCTAGTAGTACAGAGGTTTCAATCACTTCTTTCTTTACAGTTTGCTTCTGGAACCTATCCTCCAGGATGTCAAAGTGATTAAAGAGGCAGACAAATGCATAAGAAAATAGCAATGAGATATATCTAAGCTGCAAAAGCTTTTCGAGAAAAACGAAACAAATTTGTTTTTTCCTACACACAGAAATCTTGCCTTTTTATATCATCTCACTATGTGTATGTATATATTTGTCCTTGTGAAGAGTTTTGCTCAAAAACAAAAAAGTATACTAAATTTTCCTTTTGAGTTTTAGAATAGGAGAGGAGGATTTTAAAGAAAGTTCTCCCCGATCCCAAACGTTTTCGTTATCTTTTTCTTAAAATACAACATATTTGAGAAATTAATGCGAAAAATTAAACATATATTGAACTTCCTGCAAGTAGTTCTCGGATTCCATTCCTGATGACTACCCATCTGACTCACGGTTTGTTTATAGTTTCCTCGGGTTGATAGGCAAATGATGGGTGGTTTCCTTTTCTCACAAGTTTTTTTGTACTCATTTCCTTCATTTTCATCTGTTTCGGGTGACGGTATTTCAGCGTGTTGTGGCTGGGCGGTAAGTGTCTGCTTTGTAGTTGTAGAAGTTTCTTCATGGTGTCGTTTAGGATTCGCGGGAGTTAGAGTTTGTGGGTGGGATTGGAGGAGGGTTAGATGCGTTCAAATTGGAAACATAAGTGAACCTGCACATGCTTGCCCATGGGTTTATCACTTCATCCCTCCTTCTCGGGGTCACAATTAAAGCATGGAGGGCCACCTGTGGTTCTTTGTCGCGGTCCTACGTTCGTCTGCTAATAAGCTTGCGAAATCCTCTTCATATCAATTAATTTTATAAAACCGAGAAGGTGATAAACAAAGTTTGCTCTAGGAAACAGAAGAACCCATTAAAGTACACAAACTGTGTCAAATAATGTTTTTCGTGGCATTAACCGTTATCGAGCATTTCATGCTGTATGTTTACGCTTTCCAGGTGAACACAATCTGATGTATACGCTTTAACATTTACCATTCTTCTTAGCTATTTCTGAATGTTGTACATAACAAAGCTCATATTGCTTACGTTTGTACCATTCCCATGTAAGACAATTTTGAGTAACGTGCGTTAAACAGAAAAATAAACTATATGAATATTAATAATTAACTTCTCATGAGTGTGAATGTTCATATCAGATAATTATATATTATAATTTATAACTAAATAATAATAATTAATAATAATAAACCCTGGCACGACAGTGCTATTAGAGGGCCAATGCCTGCCAATCCGACTGCCGGCCTCACGCCCACTTACGCACGGCAGAGCTGAGCAATCATCCAACCGATACGGGAAGGAGATGTGGTCAGCATCTCAGCAGGAACGTTGGTTCTCGTGACCAGGGCCTCTTACCTAGCGTAAGCTCCTCACTTTCCTCGCGATGCTGAGTGGGCACCGATCCTATATCCGGGACTGAAAATCCGCACGCCAAGGGTGGGATCGAACCCGGGGTGCTTTCCGTGGACAAGAGCCAAGGCATACTGCCTTAACCCGCTACGCGACGGCGTATGTGTGTGTGTGTGTGTGTGTGTGTGTGTG
This sequence comes from Mantis religiosa, assembly GCA_030765055.1. Lineage (NCBI taxonomy): Eukaryota > Metazoa > Arthropoda > Insecta > Mantodea > Mantidae > Mantis > Mantis religiosa. Next base: position 85,728,372 of record CM060957.1, read on the forward strand.
TGTGTGTGTGTGTGTGTGTGTGTGTGTGTGTCACTTACTATAAATACCAAAAAGTTATAATCCTGAACATATTTTGATACATGGACAGTTTTGTCAAATTCATTCAGTATTTCAAGAATATTTAGTCGTAAGACCCAGGCTACAATTTTCAGTTAAATGTTTTGGACGTACGTAGCTAATGCGTACGTAATTTGTGTCAGCAGTCATTTTGATAGAGGCAGTAAACACTAACGGCACAGGTAAGATCCGTTCTCGATGTTAATAGGTTGATTGGAACAAAATTAAATGATCCAGATGCACGAGAGAGAGAGAGAGAGAGAGAGAGAGAGAGAGAGAGAGAGAGAGAGAGAGAGAGAGAGAGAGAGAGAGAGAGAGAGACCAACTGGGACAAAAAAAAAAAAAAGACACTTAAAACCCCCAAACACTGCCATAAATTTGAAATGCAGATTTATCTTCGCTATTTCTTCATGGTGAGGTAATATCTTCTGCACAAAGCAATAAAGCACTCAAACTTGAAGAAAACCAACCTATAATGACTTCTTAGTACCACTTATGCAAATGTTAACTCACTTATTTGAACCCTTATTGCCACCAACAAATTTTCAAGAGTCGCATAAATCCCAAGATATTGAAGAACCAAGTGTTTTTCTTAAGAAAATTATTTTCAGGACATAGAAAATTTGGGAAACACATTGAAAGATTTGAAACTGCTGTTCCGAAAGGCTATATTTGAATATGTGGGAAATGTGTAGATTAGCGTGTTAACTTCCGCGAGTGTATAAATAATTCTTGATTCACTAGTACCATACAATGTGTTATCTAACACTTACCATAATCATTAAATAGGTTTACTACTTTTTAAATTAAAATATAAGAAAACAGGAAAATTATTTTTAATTTTATTTTCTGGAATACATGGCTCCTTTTTTTTCCTCTCTCTTTGTAGCTGTTTACATATATTGTAGCCCCCTAAATCAGTATTTCATTACTCCCCCCCCTGAAATAATTCATTGAAATGTAAACAACAAAAATATTAATGCTTACTCCATAAGAAGGAGTGAGCTTACTAATTCCATGGTAAATTATGTGTATATATATAATATCTTAGGTTTTATAAGTAGATACAACTCTTTATACTGTCTTTTTTAATTTTTTTATTCTGTTTTTTTATGGATCCGGTCTGTTTTTTTCTTTTTCTTTTTTTCTTTTTTAACTTAACTCTTTGTATAAGTGTCTTAAGTAATCATTTTAAATAACTGTAAGGAAAGAAAGACTATTGAACAAGTGCATCCAAAGTTTATTTTTATTATTATTTGTTTATAGGCCCTTTAGACCAAGACGGCTGAATGTGTGTCACAAACATTGGCTAATACCTAATATGAGAGAATCGATGTTGGCTAGTCGTTTTAATTGCTGGTATAGTTTGGACAACTTATGGTAATTGATTCAGTGGTTGATTTATACTAATTAAGAAAAATACTGTTTAACAGAACTTTAATGAAACTAGTGATTGCACTTTATTCCCAAGTTTATACGCTTTTAGAATCAGAAGGGGAGTTTCACAAAACCAGTTTTCTGGATCTCTGATGTTCAGTATTAACTTTGCCCTTGGTGATGTAAATTTGCCTTTAAACTTACGTTTGATGGTCATTAAATTAAATTAAACCGTCAGCACAAGTCGTCTTTCTGAAGGCTATGTTGAATCAGTTATTTAAATATAGCCACCAGCAAGAGTTGTTTGTCAACTTTAAAATGTTAGTTAAATTTGAGAAATGTTAGAATAGTTATTTAATTAAATATTAATATAATAAGTGATAAAACAAAAGAGAAGCGCAGTCAAGAGAGTGGAACAGATTACACTTGTATAAATGCTATGGGAAGTGATCGTGAAAAATCAGATAACTACAGAGAAGGAAAAAACTTCCGCAACGAGAAAAAAGAAAATTTTCATTTGCAGAAAAGAATATCTGCGAATAATGTATATATAATTGTACCTTTGGGGCTTGCGAGGTACTAGTTTAAATTTCAAGAGCATAATAAACACCAAAACTTGCTAATACCATACGTAATTTTATCCGTTATCTAAGTAAAACTCTGCTTGAATTATGAATCATAAAAATATTAAAAACTGTTTTACACAAGACTTAGAATATATGTAACATGATATATGAGGCTTTGAATCTTAACTATGCAAAAATAACAAATGATAAACTGTATGTCAAAATGAGTGATTCAGGGGACTTAAGTTTTATACCTGAAGACATTCGAGAAGAAGCTCGAATTGCTTATCTTAATTTGATGCCACAAAAGTCATCTGCAATTTGTGACAAACAATATTTATGTTTTAAGAAATGTTGCAGTTTAAAACGAATATTTGCGAGGAAGTGATTTTAGCATATTTTCTGTACATTGTAGATGTCGTATGTTTGTTGTTTCTCAGATAACTGAAGAAAAATTGAACATCGATCTAAGCCATCTACGAGGTAATCGATAGTCAAAGGGATTATAATATAGTGTCTTTGACACTATATTACAGTGGGCATTCCTGAAGAATAATGTGTTTTTGCTTCGCAAATTTTAACTCTATTCTTCTGCTTGACCTGACTCTGGCAGAGATAATTCGACTCTTTGCAGAGATTATTCATGTCTAACACTAAAAGGCCTACTTTTCGGTAACAAAAGTATCGCGTAATGATGTCTTTTTTCTTATGGTGGTGGATAAACATATTTACTGTGTTTTTAAAATAAAGTGCATCCTTTGAAAATTCAGGAAGTGTTATTTTACAATTAAAGGTAAATCAATGCTCTCCGAGTACAGCTAGGCCAAGAAAAGAGAACAAAACCACACAAAATACCAACAACTCTCCATCAAATTGGCATCCCAACGCAACATAAGTAACTTCTTCGTGAATGACCATTACGATTGTATTCGAAAAATGAAACTGAATTAAGGGTGAACGCTAAAAATCTCTATAGTAATGAAGGATACCTCCGGAAGCACCTTAGTATTCTTGATCTGACGTATTTGATGGACTATGTCGACCATTTACGACTGATGAAGGGAAACAATAACGTCAATTCAGAGATATTTTAGGCTCGAGAGCTGTTGGGTCAGCATCATGGTTTGAATAAGTATTTCACAGAACATCCCTACATGTGTGAAGTACCAAAATAGATGTGACTTGTGGCAATTGTGCACGCGTTGGAATGAAGATGATATGACGAGGACCGGTTGGTTGTCGGGTAACGGTAGGACATTCCATGATGCGGCCGAGCAAGTTCCTCTCGTGCTACTTTTACCTTTATTCTCAGCAATTACGGCGAGCTTCTAGTCTCCCATATTCGGAAACAAACTGCACGATGTATGCATGCACTCTTGTTTCCGAGGTTCCTTTATTCTTGCTGCAATGCTACCAGCTTAAGAAATATAGTCATTTGTTTCTGCTCACTTCATTGTCCTAGAAAGACTAGCGCAACTGAACCTGTACGTTTCACAGAAAACTTAGAACAATCTTTTTAAGTTATACAGGTTTGGGTAGTTACTTCTGATTCCTGACTGTCATAATGATTTGTTGTTCCTCATTTTTTAAATATTATTACACCAGCTTAAACGGGTCCTTCTTCTTTTCTCTTCCTGTGGGAGATCAATAAATTATCCGCCTTCATTCTTTGCATATTCGTTCTTCAATTCCGTTTAACACCGCATATTCTGCTTCCGCCCTTGTTCCACTTTTATCCCTTGGCCATGCAAGAAGAATGAAATTTCAAAGTCGTTACATAGCGATTAATCCTTGTTTCAAATAAGCTTGTCCCGTATCTCTTAACGCTCACGTGAACTAATCATTGCCTGCTGTCGTGGTATAGACTGTTGTGTGGTAAAACTGATTTCGTTATTTAACATGATATACCTTAATTAGTTCGAAGAGAATTGTCAAATTTATATTTTCATAACGGTATGAATTAAATATATTACGTAACAGAGTTAATTTGGAAATTAAACATTCTTTCACTCTAACCACGTGTAGGCTAAGATTTGAATAGATAGACTGAAAAATTCAATGTCATGGCCGGGATTTGAACCACAGATCTCCTGGTCTCCGTTCGGTCGCTCTTAACCATTGAGCTACCATATTGGTAGCTTGAGCTATCACGGTTAAGAGTGACCGGATGGAGACCGGAAGATCCGTGGTTAAAATCCTGACCATGATATTGAATTTGTCAGTCTGACTTTATTCAAATCTTAGAGTTAATTTATCTGGGATGCACGTTAATTTTTAAACGAAATAAAGAAGAGGATCCTTTGCTTCAAACCTGCCTCTCGGAATGATTGACGATAGTAGGTGCGTTATCGGTAGTCGTCAGTAGAGGGCCTAGCCCTGATCTGGTAAAAGGCAGAAGTCCTGCCACAGATCTTCTAATGAAATGTGAAATGTGTAGTGTTTAACGCCCGCTTTTACTACATACGGCACCGCAGGCGATGACACTGATGATACATGAGATGAAGATGGAGCACCGGTGGAATGAGATGGTGGGGGAAACCGGAGATCCCGGAGAAAACATGCCCCAGCGCCGTGTTGTCCAACACAAATCTCACTTTGCGGTCGCCTGGGATCGAATCCGGGCCGCCTTGGTCAGAGCCAAGCGGTATAACCACCGAGCCACGGCGCGGCCGATCTTCTAATGTCGACTCGCTGCTGTGTGACATTAAAACGTTAATCCATGGCGCAACATGCCCTTACTGGTCAAGCCCTGTCAACACGACTGTCGGCCTCATGCCCACATAAGCAAGGTATAGGTGGGCGATCATCCAACCGATACGGGGAGGAGATGTGATCAACATCTCGGCACACCCAGCCGAAAAGCTGGCTTTCTAGACCAGAGTTCACTACCTATCGTAGCTCCTCAATTTCCTCACGATGCTGAGTGAGCACCGGTCCTATAACCGGGACTTAAAATACGAACCGCCCAGGAATTGCATCGATTCTGGGCGCCTTCCGTGGCAGGGAACCAAAGCAGGACGCTGTGTAACAGTTGTTTATATCACTTTTATCGCCGACCTTGCTTTGAACTGGATTTTTCATACATTTCCATTCAGAATGTGAGTTGAGATTTTACTTATTCCTTTGATACTTTCAACGGTAGCGTTTTAAACACTACTGGTAGATGGCGGTATATAGATGTACCGTCCATTAGGGAGGCTCATACCAAACTGCTAATATCCTCAGCTCCATTGTCATTAGATGCAGTCTTCAAAGTCATCGTCCAATTCAGTCACTTTCTTCTAAATTTATGATGAAATTGCCCAACATATGAATCCGTCTTTTTCCCAGTACATTTCTTCTATCACTTTCGCATTTTCACAGGCAGCCTTCCAATTTTCTGTAGTAGCTTTTAGTGCTGCATTGCGAAGATCTCATACCTCGTTTTTTGAATGCCACATTGTTTGGTCACTTCTGCTCTGATTTGTGCCCATATTAGCTAGAAAGCATTCATATTGCAACATAAGGAATGTCCATTTAAATCAGCTATGGAGTCTATTGCATACAATTTGAACTTATATTTGTTTCTCTTAATTATGTCGAACAACTCCGGTTTTGATGTCATATTACCATTATTACTATATTTCACTGTTAGTATAAAGCTCTATTTGTAAATAAGCAAGCCTTGCACTAGTTAGAGTACCTGTCTCAGTTTCGGATAGCAGTGGCAATGTGCTTAAAAAATTTGTCAGCCCTCCCTTGTCACAGGCAGGGGTAGTGCTAATCATATTTCGAGTTAAACCAGACGAATCCTAGCTCTTGAAAAATTTGACTATCACTATTTCCTATTTCCATTTTACCTACTCGAAAATATAGAACCACTATTATCTACACGAAGCAGACAGAAGAAGAAGAAGCTTTTTTTTTTAAAAAAAAAAAGTTTGTCGCAGATTACGTAGGAAAGGAATGTGAATGGAGGTGTTACATTAAACAAGCTTCTATATATACACATTTTATCTAAAAATTCTTTTGTTTTAGATCACGTGATCTCGAAATAGTTATTTACACGGTTAAAAAGGAAGATTTTATTTTATGAGTTGGTGTGATTGGAAACGAGGCCAAAGCCGAGACATACGAACAAAATAAATTCCTTTAACACGTGCACCATACACTATTTTTGGACAATCCTGAATATTTATAGATATATTATAGATTATATTTAAATATAAGGTATTGTTTTATCTTTCTCATGGTCATGATATTCATGGGGTTGCGATGTTCATCTGCCTTGCGTAGTACCAGTGTTGACAACATGACTTAATTAATAGATTATAACGTTTTCCAAATTTACTTATCTTTAGAGAAAATTGAAATGTTTATTGTATAATTATTAAAATTTGATTATTTAGCTCAGATTCACGGTCTTCTTGAATGGTGCGATTGTCACATTCCACAATAAACCAAAGTTTGCATTACTGGCGTGTTAAAAGCTTTTGAGCATTGAGCGAAAGAATTTTCTACTTTTAAGACACTCGTGAGCTACTAAAAGGCCCACTCTTACTATCAACTGTCTAAAAAGATTTATTTTGGGAGAAATCTCAGCATCACACTTTTGGTATGCCATATTGTTAAATATTCAGTCACAACTGAACATCGACAGCTCGTCTGCGTATTTTTTCTCATGTTTGCCATGATGTTTCTGAATTATTATAGCCGTTCTTAAGTTTCATATAGAACTTAATAATCCTTTTCATTCCTCTTGCACTTGAGCAGTAATGTGAAGTAGTTTTTATAAAAAAAACTACCAGTGGAACACGTGGTGGGACCACTGCAGTGTTTGCACAGCTTTGTTTATCGCGTGACTCAGAGCATCGCCTATGTTATGTCTTCGGCAGCACAGCTGTTTGTGAGGGTGGTGCGTCATTTGAATTTCGCTGTTTAGTGCAAGACAATGCCATCATGACCAAGTGAACTATTATTAGTTACAACTGAAGCAGAAAAGCTGGAGAATTGTAAATATTTCCATTAATAAGCTAGAAATAAATGTGGTTTCATGCACCATGATCGTCTTGAAACGTGCAAGTAAATAGAAATAGATAATTTTAATCTATAACTGCAGATTTACATATTATTTTTTTTAGGAATAGCATATCAAAGCCTAGGCAGAGTAAATTATGTAAATTAAATCTATTTTAACACTGCCCGTCAAATGATTAAACACAAAATTGCATCGCGATGATACGCCAGGAACCTTTAAAGGAGCAAATCACTTCCTTTCAAACACGATAAATAATTCCTAAAATAAATAAAATTACTTGGATTCTTGAGTAAAAAACTAAATATGAAATTATATTTTTTTATTTACGTCCTCTAACGTTAAGGGATATCGGACGATAAATGAAATGGGTGAAATGATGATCAAATGAGCCCAGGTTCTCTAGAGTTCAGAGTTACCAGACATAGATCTTTCAGGATAAGGGAAAACCCTGTAGAAACCTTAAGATAACTCACCCTGACCGAGATTCGAACTGAGCATGAAATTAAAGAATTACTTTGTATGGAATGTATAACTTGAATTAAACTGAGTGTTATTTGAGAGCGCCCTCTAACTGCTATGTTTCTCAGCATCCCAATCTATATTGGGGGTGAAAGCTTAATTTTGCTCAGAGGTTTGTTTAACAGGTTTGAAGTTCTTTTATGTGCCGTGAATTAGGACATGGGACCACAAGCTTTACTTCTCTTCCGAAGGAAGCCATAATAAGGATTTTTCTATATCCGAAAATATCCTTTGCCTATCCGACGCCAGGAACTACAGGCTAGCAAGTTACCGGTAGACTTTGTAAACATATGAAATTGTTATAGGTTACAATTAAGATCATGGAGCAGGAGTATCGATGAAGACTTAGTTTCAACAAAAACGAAGGTCTAATTCTGCTGCGAGAGGATATTTTCTCAAAAAGATCATGGAGCAGGTGTATCGATGAAGACTTAGTTTCAACAAAAACGAAGGTCTAATTCTGCTGCGAGAGGATATTTTCTCTAAAAGATCATGGAGCAGGAGTATCGATGAAGACTTAGTTTCAACAAAAACGAAGGTCTAATTCTGCTGTGAGAGGATATTTTCTCAAAAAGATCATGGAGCAGGAGTATCAATGAAGACTTAGTTTCAACAAAAACGAAGGTCTAATTCTGCTGTGAGAGGATATTTTCTCAAAAAGATCATGGAGCAAGAGTATCGATGAAGACTTAGTTTCAACAAAAACGAAGGTCTGATTCTGCTGTGAGAGGATATTTTCTCAAAAAGATCATGGAGCAGGAGTATCGATGAAGACTTAGTTTCAACAAAAACGAAGGTCTAATTCTGCTGTGAGAGGATATTTTCTCAAAAAGATCATGGAGCAAGAGTATCGATGAAGACTTAGTTTCAACAAAAACGAAGGTCTAATTCTGCTGTGAGAGGACATTTTCTCAAAAAGATCATGGAGCAGGAGTATCGATGAAGACTTAGTTTCAACAAAAACGAAGGTCTAATTCTGCTGTGAGAGGATATTTTCTCAAAAAGATCATGGAGCAGGAGTATCGATGAAGACTTAGTTTCAACAAAAACGAAGGTCTAATTCTGCTGTGAGAGGATATTTTCTCAAAAAGATCATGGAGCAGGAGTATCGATGAAGACTTAGTTTCAACAAAAACGAAGGTCTAATTCTGCTGCGAGAGGATATTTTCTCATACCCTTAAGAAAAAAAAAAAAAATTCTCGGAAATCCAGAGTTCAACAATAACCTCAAAAACACGAGATCTCTGCATTTACGTCTTTTCGAACCCAAAGTAGCAGAAAATACACTTGGTGGTCCTTCTGGCTTTTATCATTTGAATCAAATCTACAGTTCTTCAAGGCTGGTTCCAGACTTACTCTTTTAACAAATCGTTTTCAGTGCCTCCAAATACAGCAATCTGAAGAAGTCTCCATTTTATCCCCCCCCTTTTTTTTTATTAATTTACTTCATCCAACGTTAAGTCATATAGGACGATGAATAAAATGGGTGAAATGATACTCAAATGAGCCCAAGGTCCATAGAGCTTACAGTTACCCAACATTCGTCTATAAGGATAAGAGAAACCCCCGGAAAAAGCCTTCGAATTCGGGAAACTCTTGAACGTGCGGCAGACATTTTATCCCTTAAGTTGCCCATATCGGATAAAGCAAAAATTCTATCATCGTAGAAACAACATTTTGTGTTACCCGGCGGAAGACTGGATAATATATTGAATTAAAAATATCCCCCTAAGCTCTATGGACCCCCGGACTCATGTGAGCATCATTTCACCCATTTCATTCATCGTCCGATATGAATTAACGCTGGAGCACGTAAATCACAACAACAAAAACTACCCATTTGCAAAATTGTTTTGTTTTAAGTGGTTCGTGCACGAAGAACAAAAGAAAGCGATAGGTAGGGGAAAATAAAGGAGGCTGGTTTGAAGTGGTGGAACTGTTTCGGTAGAAGACCATTATTGGTCCATTCAGTATACATTAAGCAATAATTAAGTCATGAAGCATAAATGCTTAAAGTTATATTATTATAGCTAAAATCCAAAGTAAACTGTTGGTGCTGTTGTAAACAGTACGACAGTACTAGTTATGCCTTATCAAATGTTTTAAACTTGCGCTATTGCATCACGGGTGTGATGTGTTCATTTGTTACTGCTTACTCAACGTTACCATTTTTTGTTTACTGTTACTATTTCTTTGTTTAATTTTCTCCGGTGGCATAGTGTGTTGTGTTCTGTTCAGTGTTGAAAAGAGTACAAAAACGTGTCTGTCCTCTGAGGGATACGCACTACGGGTCAGCAACTTAGAACATATACATAAGTGTAACAAATCACTAATTCAGCCAATTTAATATAAAATGTGCTTTCTTTGCCGTAGGATAAGCAAGCTGCAGACTGATTTTCAATTGTTTTAAATCGCTGTTATCAGTGAAATTCTTTAAACTTGTTATTGGTAAAACTTACAAACTTCAAGTGGGTGAAATGATAAATTCTTGCATAATTGCCGACCACATATTCCATTGACGCATTCATTGATTATCCAAGAACAGTACTTCTTGGTAGAATATCTTGTATTCTATCACACTGCAAGACAATATCTCCCTTATCCTTGTATCTAATCTTTTCTGTTACCTTATCAAAATAATATAATGACACTATTTCCTAATAAGGTTAGAAATTTTGTACTACATACTTAACTTTTGCAAGAAATCGTTGAGATAACTTACATATATCAAGAGCAAACGCTGTTGCCATAGTGCACACTAAAACACTTATCCATATGCTTGGAAAGTTGATAAACAATCATTTCTGCTGCCGAGAAGTTACTTCCGCGTTTGTTGTGAAAATCATTTAGCTGGCATACCGCTAGGTAAATCAGTGGCCAATAGAATTGCAGTTTTCCATTCATAGCATTACGAAATGTGTAGTTACATATCACATCTCAATGAAAAAATGTAATGAAAACTGGTGAAAGACACAATTTCTATAGGGAAAGCTTTAAATATTTAAAATATGGTGTTGAATAATCACACAACTATATGTACCAATTCTGATTTATTCTCATAATTGCTCTAAAATAGACATATATTCCTACCACCTGGGTGTGGTTTTCATCAATAAACTTTTTCTATGAGAGGTGATAGCTTCTACATTTTTAATTTCCGAAGACGAAGATGGATTACACACGTCTCATAAGACATTGATTGATTTGAAATTGGTTGCTGCACATAAAAAAGGGCGAGCCTCTTTTCAGTAACAGAGAACAACTTGCAAACTTGCTTTCAATAATAAATACAACAACAAAAAACTAAATTGCAATTTAACCGACTTTTAGACAAACACACACGTGTATACACAGAGGACCTTTTTCTAAAAATTATTCTTTTTAATTCATGGACCTCAAAGCGTTATTTCCAGAAAAATTTCTGCATCGAATTTTCGGGTGGAATGCAGTACTAATGATATAAAAAGCATAAAATTGCATTAAGTAAATTGTACATTTTTTTTAAGTTAGAATAAACTGAAGCAATACAAAGGAAATCAGAATAATAAACATACATTACCAAAATTAAATCAAATTGAGTGCAATCATATCTAACATTTCTTTTATATCATTACAATTAATAAAATTATATTCATTGAAATATTTTTAACGTCCACCAACTATGGGCAGAACTCATAAATATTACAAAAGTGCTTCAGCAGAAACTGATTTTTGAGTTTAATCGACATTTGCAAGCAGATGAAATCTTTAATTTTCTTATAGGTGGTTTGTACTACCAGTTGTGAATAAATTCATATACACCCTTCCCCCCACCCCCCGAAAAGCACTGTCCATATTTATAACTCGAAAGTATTGGATATTTCTTAATTTACTTTCATTTAAATCTATTTACAATACTCGGTCAACGCTGAGAGGATTAAAATGTTTACCAACCTTTTGCGAGAGAGAAAGCAGTTATTTATGATATAAGATTCATTTGCGATTTGCCCTTCTAAAATACTTAAAATTACATCTTCAGGGAAAATGGGGGGAAAAAGTTTTATATATGATGTTTTCCGCCTTGTTAATCTATTATGTAATTTTGCTACTAATATTTGTAACCATTTTAATTGTTATGTTTCCTTGTTTAAGTCTACTCTTAAAAATTATCTATGCAGGCCTATTACTCAGTACAGGAGCTCGTGGATCACTTAAAATGTCCTTGCTATAAAGGGAATGTAATGTATCTTCTATTGGTTTAAAGTGTTATCTCCATAACAACTGGTTGTCACATTTTCTTGGATTATATATTTGTACATAACCAATTGAAATCTTAATGTCCTTTACTTTTTTAATCTTGTTTATCATTAGGCACTGTGTTCAGGTACATTGGTGGTGAGCAATTGTATAATATTATGTGTAGTAGTAAAATTTCTTAAAATGTTTTCCTCTTTCAATCAAATGTTAGAGATATTATACGTTTGGTGGTGATGATAAAAAATAAAATAAAGACATTCAAAATGTTTTGATGTATGGTGGTGGCAGTTAAAATGATATGTTGACTTGGTGATGTCGTTTTCTGTATGATGTGTTCAATGTCCTAGAACGCTGCTCAGTAATAGCAACAAACGAACAAAACAAACTACAAAAGATTTTACTTTGTGAGTAGGTGTGATTCCTAAACGAGGCCGCAGGCCGAGACCTACAAACAAAATAAAATCCTTTTTTAACCCGTGCATCATACACTAGTTTTATACAGTCCTGAATATTTATAAATGATATAGTTTAACCTTTCATATGGTCATGATATTCATCGGCCTGCCATGCTCATTTACCTTGCGTGACATCAGGTTCACAACGTGAGTTTCAGAAAACAACATACTACATAAGAGAGGCAGTGGAAATTATTAAACGATGAACATAACAAACATTTAATTAATTAGTATATTAAAACTTTTTTCAAACTCACTCATATTTTGAGACAGCTGAAATGTTGATTGTACAATTATTACAATTTGAAATAGTTATTCCTTTGGCGGAAGAACTGGGAACTGAATTATTCGTTACGTGATATACGATAAGTCCATTGTTTGGTTTTCAAATAGTTGACAATTTAGGGAGATTTTAAGCTGCAATCTTCTTTTTCTCTCTATGGAATTATATATAACTCTATACAAATATTATTTACCTCAGATTCACGGCCTTCTTGAATGAGGCGATTATAACATTCCGCAAGAAACCAAAGTTGGCATTACCGGCGTGATAAAAGCTTTTGAGCACTTAGCTTTTGTACTTGTAACACAGTCGTGACCCACTAAAGCACCCATTTTTACTATCACCTTGTTAACAATTTTTTCTGCTTCTTTTTCTTCTATGCGATTGCTCAGTTTTTGTTGACAAATATACCATCAACATGTTCTTTTATACTAGCCGCGTGTAGGATGCAGTATAGAAAGATAGAGTCAGACTGAAAACATCACTGCAGCAGCCGGGACTTGAACCACAGATATTGTGGTGTACGTCCGCCTGCTCTTAACCATTGAGCTACTATGGTCAACGTGCCAGCATGACATTAAATTCTCCAACTAACTCGTGTTTTTCCATTCCATAAACATGTTTTCATTTGTAAAAGAGTCCATGAATTGCAACACACTTCGTATTTATTTTAGAACAATATTCACATTTTCAGTCATTTTCGTATTTTATTGCATTTCCGAAATACATTAAATGTTTGCAGTTAGTACTGTGCTATTAGTTCTTGTGTTCCTGACTTTATTTATTTATGCTGTCTAGTTGTGAAGTGCTAGCTACTTTATCGAAATAATAGAATTTCAAGTCAACATCATTAAATCGTAAAAGGCACTTAAGTGCTCAAACTGTTAGCTAATGCTTCTTCTGGACAATAAGAGTATATAACGGTAATGGGCTTGGCACGTTTTGATTGCATTATTCCACTCAAACAGATGCACATCGTTTTTCGTGCTGTCATCCCATGTAACGCCTGACTGAAAATTAAAGGAACGGAAAACATCTATGTTGCGTCAGTGAAATTCCTGGTTTCTTGAATTTTCGAAATGTACAACGAAACCTTTTCTGACAAGGGTTATCCCAAATGACATGAAGGAAATATAAGAGCAGTTTGGCGAATCTGTACACACATTTATGAGTAAACAGAGAAAATACATTAACGCACACATCAGATTGTTAATTATCATGTGAATATAAACACGAAATATTTCAAGGTTTTGAAGAACACAAGACTAATAAATCAATTTGATATAATTGTTATACGAGGATGTTAAGATATTTTAAACAAAATTTATGTTTTTTTTTTTTTTTCTAAATATAACCAGCTCAAAACATCTGGCTGAAAATAACAGTTCTTTTGATCACTTACGTTATTATGTTTTAATATTTGTTACTTTTCATATTAGGATTAGGATTACACCGGAGGGGATTTGGCATTGCGACCAGTCTTGATCTATTATGTATCCAAGTGGGGCATCTCCGGGTGGAAGGATGACGCGAGAGGAGATAGAGGATGGCCGTCCCAAGGAGCCATGCCAGTGCAGAGGACAGCGTCCTTACATTTTACTTAGATGGAAACCTCACCCGCCAGGCCAGGATAACGTACAATCGCCCCTACGGTGGTTCGGAAGCGGGCCCAGCAGCCGGTTCAGAGACTGGCAACCGACCTACCGGAGGAGGAATCGGTTCACTCAGAGCATATCATCCTGCCATGCACCACCGAGACACCCACCGACCCTTCTTGCCTGAAAGAGACCACCAGATAAGATGATATGAAATGATATCGGAAATGAAATGGAGGGGACAGGAAATTCGGGGGATGTAATTAACCTACCCAGCATTCGCCTGACGGCCCGGGAAAACCCCCCAAAAACCCATGGGTCAGATAGATCGGCCACGGGAATCGAAAACGAGCCTCACGACTGTGCCACAGAAGAAACCGCCTGGGCCATCCAGCCCGATTTACTTTACATATACTTTTATATTTGATGTTTTTCCTCTTGTTAATTTATTATGTAATTTTTCTACTAATATTAAGTTGTCTCATAAGTAATGTCCGCTTTTTTATTTTGGTGTTTTAGGAAGTTTATTGGGCTTCTTTGGTCTGGCTATACTATTTACAGGATGCCATGGATAGTGTTGCGTACATTGCAAGTATGTATCAGTCTTCAGTTGTTGATACACAATCACAAAATGGAGATAACAAAGTTTGAACTTCAGAGTCCCTCTAAAACACTACTAGAAACAAGATTACAAAGCCACTGCACAGCTGCCAGCATCGGTAGCGTAGATGGTAGCGTGTCTGACTCACGTTCAAGAGGTCCTGAGCTCAAATAGGGTGAGTTACCTGGATAAGGTTTCTTCCGGGGTTTTTCCTTATCCTCAAAGACGAATGTCGGGTAGCTCTAAGCTCCATGGACCCTGGACACATTTGAGCATCATTTCACTCATTTCATTCACCGTCCGATATGACTTAACGTTGGAGGACGTAAAAAAAATTAAAAAAAAAACACTGCACAGCTCGAAGAATATGTGAAGTAGAAGGAGAAGGTGTCGTTAGTGAGCTTGTGGCACAGCGACGGTCCCAACGTTTCAACAATGGAGACAAAGCACTAAAGATTTGCCACGTTCTGGAAGACCTAAAGTATGAAATTATTTAGGATACATGCCAAGTTTTGCAAAAAAATCCGCAAAAAATACCCGTAGGCTTTCAGAAGAACTTGGTGCATCAAAATATACCATCCATCGCCACATTAAGACACTTGGAAAATCATACAGAAGCTGTAGATATGTACCTTATGAACTGACACCTCAACAGGCTGAACGTAGAGTGGATATCTGTCGTCAGCTTATCCGTAATCCCATGGATGATAGATTGGTCAGGAGAGTTGTCACTTGTGATAAAAGATGGGTATATTATCGAAAAAAAGGTATATGCCTCGAAACAGTGGCTTGATCTCCGCCAACCTGCCAGTCATCGTTAAGAAAACTCAGTTCGGTCTAAAGTAATGTTGTGTGTCTTGTGGAATTTTGAAGGTGTGATTCACTGGGAGTTTGTTCCAAACGGGCGGGCGATTGATGGGGACGTTTACTCTCAACAAATGCAACGATTTTGAGACGGAGATACCCAGCATTAGTTAACCGAAATAGAGTTCTGTTGCAATAGGACAATGCAACACCTCATACTGCAAGAACAACCATGGAAAAAATTCAGGAATTGGGAGGAATCGAACTGCTACCACACCCAGCATACAGCCCTGATCTCGCACCATCAGATTAACATCTTTTTCGATCCATGGCCCATTTTCTACGTGGAAGGAATTTTGACAACATTGAAATAGTGGAAGTGGATGTCACCAAATTCTTCGCATCAAAAACCAGAGACTGGTTTCATCGTGGAATAATAAACCTCACTGTACGATGGCTCAAGACCATAGAATGTAATGTCTGTATTTGAAAATTAGTTAATTGCTTGTCAGAACACATTTCAAATAATTTTTTTAAAGTAAAACGACATAACTTATCAGACAGTATCTATATTTGAAACCGTTTTAATTGTTATGTTTCTTTGTCTCTGTTAACAAAGTTGTTTTTGTTCGTTTTGTTTTTACAAATAAATGAATAATTTAACAGAACTCAGAATCGATATCTTTTATTCCTAAAAGTCGAGTTTTCTGCATAATTAACTAAAATTTAATGATTTAGCGAAATTGCAGTTCAGAGAAACAATTTTATCAAACTGATATTACGGATAACATATTAGAAATCAATTATGGAATGTCATACTTGAGGTGGACTTATTGACTTCTACTGGAAACGTGACAGAGTTTAACTACTTGGTTGATAACCTGTTAATGGGGTTTTACCGATAGTGAACCTGACGATAATGCAGCATTACGTCACTTTAAGGTGCGGTTAAGTCAGATAAGATTGATGGCACAATTCGCTAAGAATGTGTGTGATAAATTCTTAAGGATTAATCATCAGTAGGAGGAGGTAATATTGAAATGTAATGTGTAACAATTAAAAGATATTTTATTTCCATTATCGTAAAAATATATCCTCTCCTATAAAAAGTAATTCCTTATGTACATTATTTTGACAAAATACTTGTCAGTTTTTATTTTTTCATATTACGCAATATTTTCGTAGTTTTAAAGAGTTACGGAACAAGTTAGCGCGACAAAGAAATCTTCAGGTAAAGGAAGTATTCCCATTTGCAAGTTATATTTACTTGCCGAAACGCCCAAATGAACCGTTTTCATTGCGAAACTGTAAAAGTCACCCGGATCAACTGGGACCAGGGCCGATTCCAGTTATTGAATATCCGGGTTATCTATAGAATGACGGAAAAATTATATAAAAAAGTTCTACATCACCGGAATATTTTAACGT
>CM060957.1:86420112-86614259 GCA_030765055.1 Mantis religiosa
AGAGAGAGAGAGAGAGAGAGAGAGAGAGAGAGAGAGAGAGAGAGAGAGAGAGAGAGAGAGAGAGAGAGAGAGAGAGAGAGAGAGAGAGAGAGAGAGAGAGAGAGAGAAGAGCTAGCTTGGATGAGAAAAGGAACATAATTCCTAAGAGGGATAAAAGGTAGGGAAAGAGGAATTTGTGAACTGTGTGGGGGGAAAAGAAAGCATGGAAGACTATGTAACAGAATGCGAGGAGGCTGCAATATGGAGAAAATAAGGCCTGGGAAGAAAAAATGGGAGAAAGTAGAGAAGAAGATAGTAGCTATAAAAATGTTAAACAGGGAAGGAGGAAATGAAGGTAAAAAATATTGGCAAGCTTTTACAGAGAGTAAAAGAAAAATGGACAAGAAATGTAAAGAATATAAGAAAGATGAGAGCGAGTGAAGAAAGTAATAAGGAGGCATGGAGGTTAAGAGCTACCTGGTAGAGCAAAAGACCAGGGTGTCATGTAAGCCAAGGTAGCAACAAGGTAAAGACAAATAAATGTAGCCTAAAGTGCAAATAGTAAAATTTTGGAATATACATAATAAATAATTCATTCTTCATACTGATAACTTGCATATTGGTCAGCTTTTGGAACTTATAAGCCAACTTTTTGTAGATCTATTTCAGATTCTGCCATTAGTAAGACATCGTTCACAAATAACAGGGCACTTATTTTACCCTTATTGCCAATTAATATTTCTTCATTATTTAAATGTGTTTTCCATTCAAATAGAATGCTGTCAATATAGATATTAAATAAAACAGGTGATAAAGCACACCCCTTGGTTTATTTGAAAAACCTTTTACTGACTATAGTTTGCAACGAGTCTATACACACATTTGTCTCGCAATATAAACTCTTAACAATTTCTATTATTTGATGGGAATAATTTTGTTTTCCACGTTATTACGTAGTAGTTCTCTATTTACTCTTTCAAAGGCTTTTTCTAAATCTATGAATAATAGACGTGTCTCTTTATTTCTTTCTCTCATCTATAAGTTCTTTTATAACAATGATATATTTGTAAGTAAATTAACCTACATTTATAAAGTAATGTATACAGTTTTCCTTATTTTTGGCAGTATAGCAAGTACTTAATTTGTGGTGTGTCACAAATTTGCTTTTGTTTTAGCTACTAAATAGTTATTTTTTCCTGCTACAATTTAAAAAAAAGCTATTTATTTTGATTAGGTGGGTGGAACGTTTTCATAATACCTTAGTTTAACTTTTAAAGCTTTTAATTATCTGTGTAATAATGAATGCACCGCCCATGTAGCATAGGTGTTAAAGTGTCTGCCTCAAGAGATCTACAGTTCGAATACATGTCAGGGTGAGTTATTTGGATAAGATTTTTTTCCCAGGAGTTTCTCTTATCCTAAAAGATGAATTTCTGGTAATCCTAAGCTCCATGCGGCTTGGGCTTATTTGAGCATAATTTCATCTATTTTCACTCATCATTCGGTATGACTTAAAGTTGGAGGACGTTAACTCAAGAATGAACTAATAAAATTGACATTACTTATCCAATACGAAGGTAGCAGATAAAGTATTGAATAGTTTACTTATTTGCATTAAATATTTAACATTATTAAAATGTGCCGAAAGGAGGGTAAGAGAAAAAGGTTAAAGCGATGGAAGAGGACAGAACGACAAGGAGATATGTAACTACCCATAGCATAATTACGACTTGTTTAGCTTCAGAAAACTCACTAAGTTTTTGGGAAAATGGCAGATGCTGTAGTTTGCAGATAGCAGGTCAATACTTTTTACGGGTGTATAGCTTTCATATTGCTCGTATATATTCTCATTTGCAAGAGCTATTAAAAATAAAATATGTTGCACAATATTTTGTTTTTCACAGCACAATAGAAGCTCGTGTTTCCTAATCCTGTGCAACCCAAATTGGCTATAACCACAATCGAGTTAAAGCGCATTATTACGTTTGTTGTTGTCGAATAGGAAAGATGGGCTTTGTTCCAGTGCACCATCACCGCGATAAAGATCGATATTATAAAAAAAGCACCTGTTAAATTTAAACGAGGACAATACACATTTGTTAACAATGAAACAAAGGCAAAAAACAAGAGCGATGCATCGAGGGCGATTTAACAAATGAACGAAATCCCCTAACATTGATTCATTTCAATACACGGTTGTACACTCTAAAAGTATAAAAAGCAGGGACAATGCAGAGCATTTAATAGCACTCGCAACAGTACGCTAAAATGAAATTAATTTAATATTCCCTTTTTGAAGATAAGCGTATAATCGCAATAAAACGCGGCATATCTAGCAAGCAGGAAAACTGCAGATATTAAACTGTATAAGTTGGCTAGCTTTGATGGCTGTAAAGAAAATATTATTTAGGAGAGGATATAAAATAATAGAATTTACCAATGTAATTAAGATCCGCTCAAAACAAAAATGAATTTGGAAAAAACACGTTGACAAGCCAATGAACGTAACTGAGTCTGTGGCCCAGGTTTGGGAAGTCGCGGGTTGGTTACCCGCCGACCTGTTTTTTTTTTTATAGATTTCCCCTATCGTTAGGGAAATGCTTGGGGTTTCTTTCAGAAACTCCCTTCCCTATGCGGGCTTGCGGTGTGTAACTTTCTTCCTAGACCCTATCTGAGATGTGCATTATGGTTATCTACAAAATAGTTAAGGATTTATGTACAGCTAGATCATTATAAACCTGAACCATTTCAATAGGACAAAACTTCTGGAACATAATAGGATACACGTGCAACTTTGGGAGAATAGGGAGATAACATTACCTCAGAGAAAATGTTGAAGTTCCTCCAGCAGCATCTATAGATCGTAAGTCCCATTTTCTTTGATACGACTCTAGACATTGAAGTTTATATGGGTATCTTCAAGACATTTTTGGAGCAGCTAGATGATATCGAATTTAGAGAAAGTTATTTCCAGCAAGATGGAGCAGCGTGTCATACTTCTAATGACAACATGGAACTTTTAATCAGTTTCTTTGATAATCGAATAATTTCAAAACATCTGTGGCCCCCCAGATCCCCTGACCTAACCTCACCGGATTTTTTCTTGTGGGAGCATCTAAAAATAGAGTGTACAAGAATAGGCCACAGACAATTGATTTTCTCAAGGAATCCATTCGAACCGAAATAAGTAACACTGGTGAGGATACCCTCCGTAAAACTTCAGAGAATATGATGAGATGAGCGCAAACATGTATATATGCTGGTGGAGGACACTTCCAACATTTTCTGTGAGATGTAAATAGTGTAATATAATCTTAAAATTGTGTATTATATTCTCCCAAATTTGCACGTGTGTCCTATTATTGGTTCAAAAGTTATGGCCTATTGAAATGGTTCAGGTTTATTTGGATCGCACTATATGTCTTTGGTCTGCTCGGTTCTTGTCCTCTGCTGCCTATATGTTTGCCTTCACCTCATTTCGCCCCCAGAGGGCTAGCTCACAATAGATCCGCTTTTGGTCGCAATGTATCATAGGACGATACAGATACGACTGAACAAAAGCAAGTCGTTTAATTGTTTACGTTACTGAAAGGTTTTCTTGGGGATTTTATTACAAAACGTAGGCATTTTACCTCGTGGGTACGTGTTAGATGTACCCAACCTGGCATGCTTGTCTTCATTACGTAGGGTAGGTACTGAGTCTAAAAATTGGATGTCAAGATTTCCCGGAAATATGTTAGAGGATCCTCTAAACAAAAAATAAATCATTTTTAAAAGAAAACACCTGTATTAAACGAGTAAAAGCAAAAGTCAGACCAAATACGGTATTTGGGTGTCCAATAATTAGAACAATTTAAATAAAATCCCATATACAAAATTACATTTTACTTTGAAAATTATTATTTTCTCAAAAATGTCTCTAAGAATTTAATTGAAATATCATATGTTTTAGTTATTTTAACTATAAATTAAGAGTTTATCTTTAACTTTCTTGGAAAGAGGTTCTTAAGTTCTCTTCTTTCTGAATGACTTTTGCAATATTGTAAAAGAGTAAGAGATAGACAAAATATTATTGCACAAAAATGAAGATATTACTAAAGCACACAATTTGTATATTTTTATCCAAGTTAATGATACTCCAGAAAGACAAGTCTATAATTTATTATAATCTATAATTTATTATAGGAATTCCCGAGGTAAAATTATTGGCCACATTCGAAAATGTATACCGGACACACTGTCGTTTTATGGTCCAAATAATTATAAATCTAGTATCCTCAGATAGGACATTAGATAGCCAAATTTAAGTACAGGTGCTGCCGAATATACTTTGGTTAGTTTAAACAGAAAGAGGTAAACGTCACGTAAAAGGACAACTGTTATAAACAAAGAATTCATAACCCAAGAGGATAAACGAAAGGCTTTAACTGATAAGTAATATGAACGAGGTAACATAGTACTTATCTGTAGATTATTAACACAAAAAACGAAATAAACAATTGAAAAATAAATGTGTAAAGCTACTCTGTAAATGAGCATTCAGTTTCTGCTTTCTCAAACCAGAGATGTTGGATTCGATTATTAACTGGAGTTACAGAATGCATTTGGTAATTAGAAGTTGAGTGTGAGTGTACTTCCCAATGGAAATAAGTACAAATAAATAATTAGACTTACCTAGAGGAGAACCGTGGGCATATAAGCCTGAACAACATCGCAAAGATCGGACTAGAGCCCAGAAGAAGCTGACGGCAAGATGTGTGAAACGTCGGCAAGTATGACCGAAATGACGTGGCCTCCTCCGGAAGCTAAGGATACTTATGAAGACATAGGCCGAGGAAGTCTACGCATCCATTTGTAACAAAAAATTCTTTTTAATGTAAATGTATATTGAGGAATTAATCCTTAAAGAATGAATCCTTTTAAATACATTACTCCGGTATATGGATGATTTTAATTAATTGGAGCCAACTGAAAAATTCAATGCCACGGCCGGGATTTGAAGCACATATCTCCTGGTTTCCGTCCAGTCGCTCTAACCTCTTGAGCTAACATAGCCGTGGCATTGAATTTTTCAGTTGGCACCAATTAATTAAAATCATCCAAATACCGGAGTAATATATTTAAAAGGATTAATTTTTTAAGGATTAATTCCTCAATATAAATTTAAATTAAAAATATTCAGCGATAAAGATCCTGGTATTTAAGTACTTACAATAGTAAGTGACCACAAATGTTTATCTCGAATATGGGAACTCTAAGTGGTCCCCCGGGTAAATATAATAAGTCAAATGGAGAATTTAATGCCAGGACGGCACGTTGGCCATGGTAGCTCAAGGGGTTAGAGCAACTGGACGGAAACCAGGAGATCCGTGGTTCAAGTCCCAGCCGATGCATTGAATTTTAGTTGGCTCCAATTAATTAAAAAAAATTATTTTCTCTTAATTTTCCGGTAACCAGTAAACACATCCATAGTAAAAAATTATAAATATTTTCAGCTGGAATGCAGTACTTGAAAGTTATTTTAACAAAAACGACAGTTCAGGTATCAAGATGTATTCCACAATAATATAAAGGGTTTATATATCAGTGTAACAATGCTAATTAAAACGTATGTGTGGGAGCTACAGAAACAATCGCATAACGCTTTTAGGGCAGACTTTTTCAGCTGATTTAGTGCTAGATAACATTTTGGTCATACATTCGTTTTATTTCTACCGACCTAAGTTCCATTAGACTCGGACACATCTAGCTTGATATATGCTATTGAAATAACGTCAGAACCTAGCCCCTGGGGAATCGATTCGGGAACCTCCCGGGCGACATACCTTGCGACAATGAGTGAATCGAAACAGTCATCTTTGTCCACTCTATTGCACATATTTCGTGTTAATATCCTTGTAAACGCATATTATTTTCTGAGTGGCTTGACTGAGGTACCTATGGTGGTAAACTATAGGATCGTTTTCTATGGGTAGGGTGGGTGAGAATTTTATGGCGGCTTAATTTGAGCTATTTCAAGCCAGTTGTCGATTATTATTTGAGGACGTATAACTATTTCTTTTTTAAATTTACGTCCTCAAACATCCAATAATTGGATGATATGATGCTCAGTTGAAGCCAGGGTCAATAGAGCTTAGAATTAATAATCATAACCCATTGCGGGTCAGCGCATATAGGGCCAGGGCCTGCCAACTCGACTGCCGGCCTCACGTCCAAATGTACAAGGTAGATGTGGGCGATCATCCAACCGATACGGGGAGGAGATGTGCTCAGTTGGCTTTCTTGACCAGGCTTACCTATCGCAAACTCCACACTTTCCTCACGATGCTGGGTGGGCACCGGACCTATACCCGGGACTTAAAATCTGTACCCCCAGGGGTGGGATCAAACTCCGGCCGCATTCCGTGGTAGGGAACCAAAGCATGATACCTTAGCCCACTACGCCACTGCGCAGGACCAGAGCTTAGAATTACCCGACATTAATCTTTCTGGGTAAGGGAAAACCCCGGAAAAACCGAGATTCGAACTCGAGATATCTTGAACGTGAGGCAAAACACGCTAACGAAACGGGCGTTAAACTAATGTATTTCTGAATCTTAGTGCTGGAAATTATAACTATTGAAGCATTACCTACTCTAACTCTGACGTATCATAACATTACGGTTTAGAATAACTATTTCATGACAACAGATAAGTCTGTGACTTGCTGAAATGTTAAGCGGGAAGTTCCCTTGCAGCAACTGTTGAGTATACTCTAGGTGCTAAGGGCTGCCCGACAGTCAACAGCAGTGAATCACTTTTGCAAGACATAAAAGAAAAAATAAATCACAAATTTCAGAAATGTGCGCTGTTTTAACCTAAGCAAGTTTCATAAATGTATACTTGTCACAAATTACAAAGATAACAAATAATTTCCAAACATTAAAACCAATGCATAAAATAAGATGTACAAGTTGTAATGTGAGCAAGGAATAAACATCATCAGCAAGTTCTGTGTTAAAGAAAAGCAATTAGTTTTAAGTCATTAAGGCAATTAGGAGTTTCGATGAATTCTATCAACAAGAAAATTATACGATGAAGGAATGAGGATTGAAAAACCTTTTTGGAGGAAAAGGTCAACATCTACTAGTCTGAGTGAGTACTCTTATAAATTAAAACTTGCCAGCTACTCATATTTATACGAAAGAATCGTTAGTTGAACCAGTAACTAACTATAATACCTAAAAAATAAGAAAGGTAAATTATATATGGCTTTTATCGATTTGGAAAAAGCTTTCGATCGGGTAGAGCTGAAACTGTTGTGGTATAAGCTGTTAATGAAAGGAGTGAGTAATCAAATGGTAACTATACTAAAAGAATTGTATAATGAAAATACATTTTGCATAAAATATGAAGAAGGGGCACTAACTAAAGAAATACAACTGGAGGGAAAAGGACTAAGGCAAGGGTGCAAGCTAAGTCCAATTTTATTCAATTTATTTATTGATGATGTATTACAAAATATAAGTAAGAATAATAGTCTCATACCAGTAATAAACAACTTACAAGTCCCAGGTTTACTTTTTGCAGACGATTTGGTAATAATGTCCATTACTGTTAATGGGTTAAAAATATCTTTGCAAGAGGTGGAGAAATACTGTTCAGAGTGGGGCTTAAAGGTAAACAGCGAAAAAACCCAAATTGTAGTATTTAAAAAAGGAACTAAATTGAGTAAATATGAAAAGTGGAAGAAGGGAGAAGCTGAATACAAAGTAGTGCGTGACTGTACTTACTTAGGATTAAAATTGGATGCAGGAGGCAAATGGGAAAAACAAAAGAAATCAGCACTGGCAAAAGGGAAAGCAGCAATGATGGCTGTGAGAGGGTGTCTATATAAAATGCCAGAGATGGAGATGAAATGGTTGGAAAGAGTATATAGTTCTGTAGTCGAGGCCAGAATGCTATATGGCATTGAAATATGGGGGCTTGAGAATGGGTGGGAAGTTGTGGATCAGATACACAGGATGTTCTGTAAGGAAGTTTTGGGGCTGCCAATGGCAACAGCAAACGAAGTTGCTCAAATTGAAATGGGGAGAGTAACAAGGAAAGGGTTAATAATGGAAAGAGCCTTGAAATACTGGCATAGGATCTTGAATTTAGATGAAGGACTCTTATTGCAACAATGTTTAAAATATCAAGAAGCAAGTCTGCAAAGCTCGGGCTGGGCAAGCACTCTACGAAACAATTTAGAAAATAATGGCTTAGGGGATATTTGGAGAAAAAGAGAGAGAAATTATAAAGGTTTCTGGAAGGGTGTTAGAAAAAGATTTGAAGATATAGAGATTCAAAAACTGTTCAGCCAGTTAGGTGAAAAGAGGTCATTGGTATATTATGTTGAGTTAAAAAGTGGCTGGGGAAGGGAGCAGTATATAGATAAAACCATTAATGAAGAAAGGAAGGGGATAGCATGGCTGAGAGCAGGAGTGTGGAGGCTAAAAGGGCAGCGGAATGGGTTTGTGAAAGACAAGTGCCCATTGTGTGGGGGTAAGGAAGATGTGGAACATATCCTTTTCGAATGCAGGGAAACAGAGATTTGGCGAAAAGAATATATCTGGAGAAAAATTAAGCGAAGTCCTGATATATGTAAAATTATAGATAAAAATCTCAAGAATGTAGGTCAGTTCTTAGATAAAGTGAAAAATAAATGGAAGTGGACTGTGAAAAAAGGAAATGAACAATAGTGTGTAAGCAATAGTAGTAATGTTAGTAGTAATAGAAATGTAAGTAGTGTACTACACATTTTGTAATTCAATGGGCTGCTCACCAATTAATGGCCTGGGCCAAATACTGGTGATCAGCTCAACAGTTGTAATAGCTTAGTACACAAATAAATAAATAAAAAAAAAAAAAAAATAAAACTAACTATAAGGATATTGTGGAAAATAAGAGGACAGATGCGGTAAATGTGAAAGAGAAAGATGTGAAGTGGGAAAAATTGGAAATGATCTAATTCGAATTGAAATGTCACAATCAGAAGTACGAAAAACTTCATATATATTATGTAAATTTAAAAGGAGGTGCGAAAAATGAAAGAAGTGATGAGGGACTTGAATGTTTCAAGACGGGAGGTGAACAGTATATATTCTAACCTTTCTTGTACTTCCTCAGTAGCCTTCATAACAACTTATTTTGACAGTCTATACCTGTGTAAAAATCTTCTTCTGATAGCTTCTCAAAATAGTTTCTCCTCATAGGCCGTACTCTATTACGAATGCCACTTAGACGGTCTAAATATAGCAAATGGACGTCAAAAGCTGCGTTCACGCCCGCCATCTTGACAATTCTACATTTGTTAACGACTTAACAAAAGAAATATGGCTTGTTAGTTTAACAAGAGGTTTAACACCAGTGTTAAGCTACACATGTTGGTGTAATGCAATTGTTATAAGTATTGCTAAATAGACTAACAGCCGTGTTAAGTCTTAACACTGTTGTGAAATCGGACATTAGAGTCAATAGCTCCGATATCAAGACTGAAGTTTGAGATAAGAGTGCTAATTGAGAAATCTAAGTACCTAAGTACCTAAAATATAATAACATTATATCGCGAAATATGTCTTAAATTTTTACATAGTAATGGTAAAATTCTCTTAGTGTTTGTTTTACCCGTTACTGCGAAACTATAACTAGACAGAGACAGTAATGCAGTGGAACCCCAACTAAGCGAACTAAGGAAAACTGCTTCGGACAACGCAGTTTACTAATAAATCAATGATAACTATTTTTGCATGGAAAGAAAGACAATAATCGTGTGCCAAATACATGTAATATTCACTTATAAACAACTAGAAGATTGTATTTAATAAGTTTTTAATAATGCCCCAAGAAGTAAAAGTTAGTATTTTAAAAGGTGCATCTTACAAAAGAAAAAAAATGAGTAGTCTGTGATGTCATCGAGAGACAATTTGAAAATAACAAAGGAGACACTGCATGGCAAAGCGAGAAGGCGTATCGGAAAAAATTTGCAGCACAGCGATGTTTACCTCAACTTATCGCACATACACGGTGAGTCCAGTCTGTGTATATTCAGTTCAGACATGATCATGTGTCATATCGGCAGGTGCGAGAAATCTTATCGTATAGACACACGCAGCTTTCAATCGCTCTATTTGTGTTTCGTAACTTCCTGTACGTCAACTTACTAATATTTTGCTCTTCTGATCGACCAAATAAGATCCGATAAGGAACGATCACAGCGCTGGTCACCTGAAGGTCACTCCTCAACGCTGTGTCAAGTAATATGCGTATCGGTTATTATTATTAATATTAACTGGTGATGGAGCAGCGGTACACAAAACGATCTTACGCACCATTCGTTTCTACAGAATACCTGTAAATCCCTTGTCATTCTGAATATCTTTTATGCAATTCATAAACAGTGAAGGCACACAGTTTTTGGCAAATAACATTTAATTTTCAATCACACCTCCTTGGTACATGTTTAGAATAGGCATTCAAAGCCTGCTTAATTTGTTTTAAAAACTGACTGTCCCTTTAATACCTATTTTATTATATTCCCGCTCCGTTTTTGTTACGATGTAAACAAAAGCATGTGTACGTGTGCGAGATCATTCGGTGTTTAGCCTTGCAGCTCTATGCGGATAAAAACATAGTTTCCATATCATTTTTAAAAACTTTGCATCTAATGCAAGATAGTTAACAACTTCACATTATTACAAATGCAACAATCAAACAGTAATGGACTAGTGTTTTATTTGGTATACGTAAGCGTAAGTTGTACGTATTAATTAGAGTACACGCTGCGCTGGCGCAGTTTAAAAGCAGAAGGAAGTGGGAGATCAGCTGCACAACATGGCTGCTTCCGTGCAATATGTAAACATCACAGAGGGAAACCGTTAAAAGGTGGTAAAAAGCAAATTATATTGAACGTGTTTTGCAAGTTGTGTGAAAAATACCTGAATTTAGCAATAGAGAACTTAATTTGTCAGTATAAACCGGCGTTTCAGAGCCAAGTACGCTCGAAGTGAAGTTGTGAAAACGGGTCGGCTTTCTACCCCAGGAAAACATCGAAAAGGAAACCAGTTAAGAAAGGTGAATGTAATGAATTTGTTAAAAGTGCTATTTATTGCAAAACGCATAGATTCTTAAAAGAAACGAGCCACCAAAAATTACAAAAGCAGTAAATAATGATCACGATTTGCTGAGCTTTAGGAAAACTAGCTTTCACACCACTCATATCGAGGTTTTGAATTTTTGAACAGAAACAGAAAAAATATAATTGTTGTGCGTGAAGATACATTGTTATAGCGCAGGAATTATGACAGAAAAATTCGGAAGTGAAAGTCATTTAAGGAATTCGACCATTGTCAGATTCCCATTAGGTGCGTAAAATATATACACATTCTTTCAGTTTCATGCCAATAGAACTTTCAAGTCATTGCGAAAGTGTCTACACCAGTTATTAAGCACTATTATTCCACAGAAAGACACGTGCCTTAACTTGTAATTTACAAATGAGGTTTATGTGAGGAAATGGAATATATAAGTAATTGTTATAAGCATTCAGTCACTTTTTAGCGTACAAAAGGAAACATCTATTACACATTACAAACAACTTTGCGTTTAATGTTAACGTAAAAGTGCTATCGCATAAACTACTCAGATTTCGAAAACGGCAAGTCAAAACTTTGTATAGAAGTTCTTTGACTGCGCACGTTTGCTACGTGGGAATAAAGATGCTCGATTATTTCCTCTAATCACAGTCAGTGGCGCAGTCATACATTTTCCCGCTTTGTTTACATCGCCACATAAAGTATGGACGAAGCCAGTATAGCAACAAACAATACTTAAACAACGTAATGAAGCAATGTTTTTTTTTGAAACAAATAAAGGAGTAACGTTCTTAAAACAAGTTGTTTAGAAGCGAGTATGCAATGCAACATATGTGATATTGTAAATACACATACATTTTTAATTTTTAATCTCTCTCGAGCCTGAAGCCAAACCTGTAGGTAGTTTGGGGTTTACAAGTCAGCACGCTAGACCGTATACACAGTGTATTTTAGATGCCCCTTGTATTAGTTTTACACAACAATAACCTCGTATTTTACATCTGCTTGTGTATTGTTACGTAGTTCATAGCTTGAGGTTTTACTTTGCACAGAACACATTTTTCACTTAAATGAGCTCTTAGCTGAATTGAGTTTTCGTCATTTTGCTTCCACAATAATGAATGATTTATGACTCTCACCTACTTCAGTGGAATATGCTCATGAAAGCAAAGATTGAGGATCTTGGTGTGCAAGCTGGCACCACTTGCAGAACATATGGGCTTGGAAACATTCCGCAGAAAACCCTTCTGCTCCTTCGCCTGAAACGTTACTCTGAGCCAAAACCTTTAGGACTTTATGGAATATATAGCCGCGTTAAATTCATCCTACCATTTCTAAAATTCTGGTCTATGTTCCAAAATTGTTGCTTTTGCTTTTCTTTACCATGTAGAGAAGATATTACCTTCTATAAAAATTTCGATATAGATATTTGTGCGCTTTTGTAGAAAAATTACGGTGTCTATGAATAGCATAGTTACAAAATGAATGGTTGGCTAAATATTAAACTAAATATATACGTAAGTTCAGTGTCTTCTAAGAATTCGACATAAAGATTTTCAAGAAAACCTTTGAACCCCTCACTACCGTTGTTACTGTTGTTTTGGCTTAGGCTCCAAGAGTTTTAAAATTATTTAAATATGCTTAATGATTTAAGAATCGATATGTATAAGTTAAAATGAATAAGAACAGGAAATTGTTAAAATTCAGTAGGTCATGAGATGACGCAGCATGTAAGGGATGCGATAAGACAGCAGACGTGTTTTGGATTGTGGAATGTCGAAGTGAACGGACTAAAATATTAAAAATAGTTAAAACCGATTTTCAGAAAATTGTATCGAAGAAATATTCTTATGTAAAGTATTGTAAAAATGGCATAAAGTATCGCAATTAAGTTACAAGTTTGGATGTTCATAAATTAAACAAAATTTATGTATTCCTGATTTTATTTAAAATATGATTCTTTCGCTCGCGACCACGCCCTAGAAAAGGGTTCTCATGTAACGACTAAAGCAGCGCAGGAGATTTTTTATATATATCAATACATCTGAGTGCCGGTTCTGAACAAAGGCCTCAGATCGAGAAGAAGTGGCAACTCGTGGCTTCATCGTCACCATCCAGGAAGGCAGCAGACATACCACGACCCCCGCAGCTACTTGGGAGAACATCTTACACGTACATAAAGGGAATTCCTGCTACAAAATGGCTTCCCAACCTGGGTCTTCGAGATAGTTGACGTGCCGCATGTCATCACCGTAATCCCGTTGCAGCCTTTACATAGAGCATTTTATACAATTTTGATTCTCTCAAAAATTGACTCTGATGATTTAGGTTAAAATACTATATGTTTAAGATATTTTTTTCAACATGAAATATACAGTATTAGGGGCAAAAAGGCAGCTACCAGAAACAATGTCCCATTCGGAAATAATCGGGTGTATTCGACGACGCTGCATTCACAGTATACGCTTTGGAAAGGTAGAGCAGACTGAAAAGTTCAATGATTTGAATCCCGGCTATGGCATTGAAGTCTTCAGTATGATTCTACCTTTGTATACATTTGCCTACACACGGCTACTATGAAAGAAAAATTAATTTATCCAATATATGCCATGCCGTATGCATGGTCGCTGAGCGGTAAAAGGTATCTATCTCTTAAGTAGACCAACATGAGTTCGAATTCTTGAAGGGCAGGTTTCCCTTTATTATTGTTACATTAATAGCACTGTCTTATGTTTTTCTTGCAGCAGATAAATAATATTTTCAACACATTCATTTATAAAACGGCAAATAACATTGTTATCATTTTCAAAATAAATGCAATGTTATTCTTAAATTTTATTAATATTGGTTCTGTAAATACTCGGGCTCATTCATCTGTTATGATTGTTGCTGACATATAATGCGAAGTATCCTTTCGTGAAAATTTCACTAGGCATTTGTTCTCATCCATGTCCCGTAGAATAAGAGTAGTAATAGAAGTAGAGGGTTTACACACTCGATACTAAGTTAATTTCTATTTAAATTTGATTTTACGTATAGGAATAAATCATTTATTTCATATAGTTTAAAAACAGAGAAGAGATTTTCAGTGTTTATATGTGAACATAAATGCCAAAACGTTAAGTAAACCTTAGCAACTGGAAGTTATATTACAATGGATGTAATGCACATTTTGTATTTCTACAATAAAATAATCAAAATGATATTTGGGATTCGAACCTTTGTAGGTCTAGCTCCTACAGGTAATTATTTGTCTATAACCGTTCGGCTATCTGTGAACGTTTAGTAATTGAGAGTCAAATCTGAGTAAATTATGAAACTCAGGTTTTCACACATTACAGTGTGCGAAAAAAGGAAGGATTCCATATGTGAATATGAATGAAACATATAAAACAATACACAATACATTATCATCATTATTATAATTATGTGAGGAAGCACTAGAACGCAGCTAAAGAGTTTTCTTTTGTAATTTGCGTTCTCCAACGTTAAGTCATATCGAATATGAATGAAATTGATGAAATGATGCTCAAATGCGTCCGGGGTCCATGGAGCCTAGACCTACGCGGCATTCGTCAGCTAAAGGGGTGCGTTCCGTGACACCGTGGTAAACCGCCCGTGGAAACGATGTGGACTTAGTATACGTTTCCAGAGTCTGGTCTTTTTTTATTTTGTAAAAGGTTGTATGTATATCGTTGGACTTTCTCTTTATTCTGGATGGCTCTTCCGAAATTGCTAAACAGTAAGAGATAGAATCCTCTTCTGCTTCAACTTCCGTAGTGGTGTTTAGGGGTTCTTGTTTCCTCTGTCCCTTATGCCTTTAAGCGTCCGTTTGAGGAACAGAAACTCTGGATCAAACAGAGAAATCCAGGATTGGTGATCAGCCCCACGCAAGGTATGAGAGTGAGAGAAGTAGATGACAATGAGGGCGAAATGAATGAAAGGAAAGATGCTAAAAGAGCAATTGCTGGAATGATGTCGGGGGAACCCGGAAATCCCGGAGAAACGCCTCTCAAGTGCCGTGTTGTCCACCAAAAATCTTACCGATCGAACCCGGGCCACTTTGGTAAGAGTCAAGCGGTCTAATCGCTCGGCCACGGCGAAGCTAAGAGATGGAATCTTACTGTACAAAATGGTTGGTTGGTTACCAACACACCCCATATGGCAACTTTGGCCTTTAGGGTAACCTCGCCCCACCACGTTATGACCGGACCCATTTCTCAGGTGGAGGCACCCAGAGGGCGATATCTATTACCTCCAATGATAGGTTGATAGTGAAAATGACGGTGAAGAGAGAGAAGAACCTACAGCTTATACCGTGGACTCCGAACCACGTTGGGCATAGGGAACACTTCACATGTGCTAGACAGAGATGAAGGCGTGGATAGGACTGACTTAAAATCGCCACCCCAGAGGCGGGAATCGAACTCGGGACCTTTGCACGGGAGCCGTGAATGAAACCACTGCGCTACCCATCCCAATTTCTATATTTCTTTAACGGCTGGTGTGTGGTCTTGCATTGTCATGCAAAAGAAGAACATCCGCCATAGTAATTGTTGGGCGAACTCGGCGAAGACGTGCTTTCAGCTTTTTGAGAGTTCTGACGTATTGGACAGAATTTATTGTGCATCCCTGCTCCAAAAATCAATCATAAGCACACACTCTGCATACCAAAACACTGTTGGCATAAGTTTCCCTGCCGACCGCTGAGTTTTGATCCTTTTTTTCTTTGGTGACGTTGTGTGATACCAATCCATTGACTGCCTCTTTCATTCAGATTAAAGAAAATGAACCCACGTTTCGTCTCCAGTAACAAGTTTTTCCAGAAACTCCTCTCCCTCCAGATTGAAGCGCTGCAAGTGTTCAGAGGCTATTGTTTTCTTTGTTTCTTTGTTTCGGGCGGTTAACTTTCTTGGTACCCAACGTGAACAAACATTTGAGTAACCCAGTTGTTGAATAGTCGTCATCACACTGCCTTTACTGAGGGAGATAATGCGACACAATTCACCTGTTGTTACCAGGCGATCACCACGAATGATGTCATCGACTCGCTGAATGTTGCATGGAGTCACTGCAGTCACCGGCTTGCCACTTCGCTTTTCATCTGCCAATGGTGTTTGACCTTCAGATTCGTTACAGCGACGAAACCATCGTCTAACAGTGTTGACATCCACCGTTGCATCACCATACACATTTTTTAGCCTTTCGTGAATGCGAAATGGCGTTTCACCTTCCGCAGTCAAAAATTCAATCACAGAACTTTGTCTAATACGAATGTCAATGTCAGCTATTTTGCAAGATGATGCAGTGCTGCCACCTGTTGACTTAGGAAGTTAGTACTGCAGGGGATTGGAGAAGAAGGTATGAGGAATTGCGCCAAATCCAAAGTTTTCACATAACTTACTTATTTAAGGGAAAAATAGGTGGTATTGCTTTTTGACCCACCCTGGTATGTCTTTCTTTACGTGCTTCTAAAGAATAAGTTTCCTGTAGAAATGTTTACTTTGGAAACTAAATTGCTTTGGGGTACCAAAACACAAAAGAGCTGATCGACTAAGTCTATGCTTTGTGACTTTGGTTAGTTTCTGAGCTAAGAAATACAATTTGTTTTCTCACCTATATGTGTTATTCCCTGAATGTTCCGTAGGAAGGCTTCTCTTGTTAGACAATCCTCCTATAAAGGGATTTTGTTACAGAGTGTAGACAATAAATACATAATCGTCTTTTCCGGGTCAAGTTCTTCCATTCAGAGTGCAGTTTCCATTGTCTATAATGCAAGGCCTGCGCGCACTGTTTTGGAAACCTCTTCAATTGTATTTCATTGAGAGTTTAGAATCAGGTGCTTGTACCATTCTAGCTTAACAGAGTAATAATTTCCTCAGTTTGCTCATTTGTCTTTTTTTACCTTGTTTGCTACATACTTATACCTGGATCCTGAAAATACATTTAGAAAAATTTTCTTGCGAATAACTGTATCTGTGGACAATAATAACTTGTATGCCAAGTCACATATTTACACAGCAGCAGTATTTGGTTGATATTTCACAGGCATTTAATTAATTAAAGAATAAAATGATTAGTAGGTAAAATAAACTCTCTTTAAATGTAATATTGTAACTATTTATGATCCATTTTTAATTGAGGAGGCAAATTTGCTATTTTTTCCTTCCCATAATCATGAAAAGATAACGTAATTTCAAAGCCCTTAAATAACGACACAAAGTTTTTACTGTCACTCAAATCTACTGTAGTCCCAAAGTGCACTTGCGCTTACAAGAAAATAATCCACAAAATTATTTCAACAAAATGATTTTATGTTAGCAGGAAGAACATAGAAAGGCATCTAAGACCTAAGGGAATGCAGCACCGAAATTGGCTAAAAATATTGTTTTGTTTTTGAGCTAATGATCTACGCTGAATCTTATAGAATCATAATCCAACTAAATTTATGAGTTTCGGATCTTTAAATACTCTCACATGAGAATATAAATGCCCATGCGTACGTGCATGCGGCCCTTGGATTCACAAAATTCAATCATTTGAGTTCAATTGATTGTACTAAATTAATACATTTGAAATCAGCGGACAAAGTTTCTGGTGGGATTTTACATGTTGGTATGATGGTTATTTCTCACAGTATGTGGCACCATGTAAAAAAAATCAGCTACACACATTGAAAGCAAATAGTAATGTTTATATTTTGCTTTTGTGTGAATTTCTAAATTGGTCCTGATTTTCTTGTGTTTCTGGATAAACTGCATACTGTTTGTATATAATTAAGGAGTTTTAGTGTATCACTTAACATTTATGAAGGTGTTTTATGCATCAAAATGTTATATATGTTATAAGTAAAACATTATTTGAAACAACTGACCTTTTGTTGACTGTGTATATAGTTAGGATCATCAATAGGCTAAACGATACATGGGAAGAAACACCTAAACATAACACAACAATGGGAACATACTTGAGACCTGATGTGGTAAGAAAACTAATACCTGTGTACCAAAGGCTGGCATCAGATGAAATCCTAACGAGATGTACTTTGGTTAAGACTCAAAATTCAAATGAAAGTTTACATAGCATGATATGGCGTAAATGACCAAAAGAAATATTTGTGTCAAAGAAGAGACTTCAGGTTACATCAACCATCAGTGCATTCAATTTTGGTTGTTCTTCCTCACTCAAACTGCAGTCAGACATAATGGATACTGTGATTTCATCAGCATCTCTAAAAATTAACCAAGGAAAGGACCAATTACGCTTACTTTATTCAGCAAATTCTGCACAGGTAACTTCTAAAACATCCAGAAGGAAACTGAAATTGAAGAAAGCTGCTGCAGAAGAGAGAAGGAAGAGGCAGGAGGGTCCAACTTATCTATCTGGAGGGTTTTAGTCTGAATAAAGGCATGTAGCTGAGAAGGAAAATGTTTTGGGTTTTAAAATTTGATTTACACAGTTATAGTTTTTTCAACATTTTTTGTCATTCAAAATGTTCCACACGATGCTGTTTTGATTCACTTCCTCTAAAATTTTTAACACATTTTCTTAGAAAGCAAACTAAGGTTTCTATCTTATGAATTTTTAATATCCATTATATTTTTAAAATTATTGATATATAAAGTCAAATGTCGGCCTTTTTTGTTTGCTCCATACCTATTTTTGCCCCTCTGGAACTAAAGACAGTATAAGAAATTCATATGATAGATCTTTTCTTCATAACCATCTGAATATTTTAAGAAATAGAAAAATTAAAATTTTGAAAATTTTCATCACGTGTTGCGGTTTGAATTTTGCCCAGATTTTGAATTTTACAAATTAATTATTCAAAAACTATTGAAAATACGAAAACCAAATTTTGAATTCTGTATTCACTATGCATCAGAGCTAAGTGGTAAACCTTTTAGCAAGATTGGTTGAAAATTGGCGGATTTGGGGTCTTCAGTGCCGTATCCCCTTAATAATATGTTATAGAGGAATGGGTAGAGAAATTCATATAAATGTGGTATTAGGATTGATTTTATATTTGATGCCTTAAAAGGAGCGTTTCATAATTTCTTTAAATCACTACTGGGGTATGTTATTTGTCACAGCTCATTTCGTTTGCATACTGGTGATACTAATTACAACATTTTCATAAAACAAGTGAACAGTTTTATTCTGATAAGGAAAAACTTCCGCAGATGTAGTAAGCTAAGTTACAATGAAAATAATACATTCGTAAAAGTTTGTTAGACAGTGCGAAACAAACCCGAGTGAAGATTCTCTAGAAATCACTGTTCCATAATAGAGAGGCCGTTTAGTGATAAATATAGGGGAGATTGCCCCTTTACCGGTCAGGCTCCTTTAACGGCCAACAATTAATTACACCTTAAGACGCTAGGTACCAGCAGAAAACAGAGATGAAGTGATATGCAGAAACAAAGAAATTAGAACATATACATTTTAAAGTGTTGTGCATAAGTAAATGTTCGGATAATTGTTGGAAATAGTTTATTGTAAATATTCCAGAATCGAATAAGTCTTACATCACCCGGAAAGGAAATCCAAGATGAGGCTAATTTCCCCAATTTCGATTTCTTCTTATCTGTAAAATTCAGTCATAGCTTATAAAATTGGGAGTGAAATTTAAACCACTTTTAAGGGTCATTTTTCTACATTTTTGGACTGTTTATAATATTTCGCAGGTTCTAAGTCATTTTAAGAGCACACCCAGTCTTTTGGCAATTCTCACCAGTTTTGTTGCATTAATGTTTCAGAACCTCAAAACCACACATGCTTGGGAATCTATTGTAATGTGGTCTAATTGTTAAACATTTGGACCCAGGTAAAATGATTACTCCTTCTATAGGACAGACATAGCCACTAAAGGAATGTGAGTAAAATCTAATGTCTAATTTGAGGGTCGTGCCACGCCAATCTTTATAATCCCCTCGTCACAGAGTGGAAGTTAATGATTGTATAATATTTGTATATAATGTAAAAGAAAAAAGTACAAGTATTTCTAAAAAAGCTTAGAATGCAATACAACTGGCAAATGAAATCTAAATCGAAATTACCTTTACAGCAACAGCAACCCAACAGTTGCTCTTGAGACTTCCGTCAGGACCCTCCGATCGCACTGCCACTGAAGATGTCTGCCACAGCCGCAGACGAAACGTCTGGGAAGATGACGAAGGAGCCCAGTAGACCACGGCCCACAAGCCCAGTTAATACTTTATATTACACTTTTTTAGTATTATTAGGTCATCAAAATCTGAACTTACTAAATTAGAGAAACGTGGTTAATTAAATCACACCGCAAACATTCAATAAATATCCTGCTGAATATCTCAAGATGAATGGTTTAATGGAAAAAATACGAGTCAATTCGATATATTATTGTCGTGCCGACATGATGCCATGGTAACTGAATTGATTAGAGCAGCTTCACGGAGAATAGAAATCCTTGGTTGAAATCCTGTCTACACAATCGAATTCTTCAGGCTGATTCTGCCGTTTCAGTTGAAGTATTATTTTGAACTTTAGTGGAAAACCACATTCTAAGGAGAACATTCTCTGCAGTTCTTTTATTACTTTTAGTTTTGAACGTAGATGGGAGGTGTAGTACTGTTTTATGTAGCACAGAACAGATCCCAGTGTTCTTTCTTATCCTAGGGGGGCTTACTCACGAATAAGAGCATCATAAAATTTTAGTTTTTTTTTCTCCGCTTTCTTTTTCGCGTCGCGTCAAGCGAAGAGCGAGAGTAAAAGAAAGGAAGTCGAAAAGGAAATGGGAACAGGAAATGTTTTGTGTTGTGTCGACCTCCAGGCAAGATGCAAGCGAGATATTTAGAATGAGATATCGACAGATCGATAAATATCAACATATTAAAACAGCCAAGCTAATGTGGTACTCCATAACATAAATTTTGGAATACAGTTGGAATATATAGTTCAGGATTTCATTTTAGCTTCCTGTTGACTTAGTGATTGGCTTAAATCATGCTTTATGAGTAAATAGGTCGTAATGGAAGTGTGTAAATCATCCCCAGAAATTCGTCCTGTGCTTTATTTATGTAAGCATATTCTTTAATTATTATCTGTTCTGTCACTCATACAGCAGCTTTGAGTAATTTAATTTTAATGTTATTAGTGACAATAACTTTGCTGCCCAATATTTTTGTTAATGGTTAGGCCCATATGTCATTTTACTTATGTGAAAGTTTGGTGTACAAAATGATGTGGTTTGACAATGCCTTTTGTGTTATTGAATAGCAAATTATATGCTCTACAAAACAGAGATGTTGACCTTTCAGGTCAATAAAGAAGACATATCAACAATAAAGAGCATTTTTTGCATACTCTGCTTTGTGCATTTAATAGAAATGCCAAAGCTACAGACGTTGCTCGGTGAGCGAATAGAAACCACTCCTTATTACAATGTAAAATAAGAACATTCTAAGACATCTGGAGCACTTAATCCATGGATTTACTTTTTGTTTACAAATTCTCAATCTTAGGATGCGATTTTTATACGTACAGAGCAAACATATTAATAATATTTGTAGCTCAATAACACTGTTCTGCATTTCAAAGCTTATTTTACGTTTTTTATAAGTGTAAAGGTGATCCTAAACGGAATTTTTGAGCTGAACTGGAAAATAACATCCCGTTTCTCCCATCACGTTAGGCTTTCATAAATAACAGAAATTAAATTAAAACTTTGTGAAAGGCAATTACATTATTTTCAGCAAGAATTTTGTATGAACAACAAGCTATAATAATAATTTGCTATTTGCCCTTAACTAGTAATTAATTAATAATAATTATAGGCACATACATAACCTTACCTCAATATTGAATTTAAATGTAAATTTTACATTTTTAATCCAACACTAGTTCACCTTCATGTGAACACTCCACTTCCGTTTATACCTTACTTCCATATTTTTATAGTCAGGTGAAATATTTAATCCCGTTCCTCAGTAAAATCTTCTAAATTATCTTGGAAATAAACTAGATTGGAATGAAGAAAATGTACCTTGAAAATCACGTTGCAACCAATCTGTTTGAAACTTTGTAACATCACTTTCATTATGTTATCATAATTTGAGTCTGTTTTATTTACAAGGAAATTAAAAACAATATTTCTGAAAGCACTGCAGACATCCTTCACTTCTCGACTCATAGTATTCTTGAACTGACGCTCCATCATGAGGTTTCGAA
This sequence comes from Mantis religiosa, assembly GCA_030765055.1. Lineage (NCBI taxonomy): Eukaryota > Metazoa > Arthropoda > Insecta > Mantodea > Mantidae > Mantis > Mantis religiosa. The sequence goes on from CM060957.1 coordinate 86,442,411, forward strand.
TTTGTGGGCCAACGAATACACCAGCTTTATTTTTTTATAAGATAAAGAAGGCTATGTAACAGAAAAGTATTGAAAGCACTTACTGTCTTTATGTAGAGTTTTCACAAATTGTTACATTAAACCCAATTTTACATTTACTTTTCGGGGATCATTAGAAGATTCACTTTTCGTATCTTTTGCCCCGGTGTTAAATTAGTCCCCCATGGCCACTGTTCCTCTTCCCAGTGTTTTGACCTAGCACTGCTATCCCATTCGCATAAGAAACAAGGATATTTTGTAAAACCAGCCTGCTGACCAAGTAATATTCCAATAATCTTGAAATCTCCACAATAGCCATAGACGCTTTTCGTACATTTTGATGTATCCTTTGAAACAAAAGAGTGGGCCACAGGAGTGGAAAGATGGATGTTTCCATTATGAAGCAAAATATCTTTGGAGAAGAATCTATGAAGAACCTCCAAACTTTCGAGTTATTAATTTTAAGCACAAGACACATATTTTTACATCCACTAAGGTGATAGTGTTAGTAGTTTTTACTGAATTTAAAAATATATAAATATAAAATAGAAACATAATAATAGTTATGTTATTTAACATTTTAAATAATAAAGTTGAAACTATAAGCTGTTGAGCCTAACGGTAATAATAACCTCACGGTAATATTACTACAACAGATACGCCATTACAAAAAATATTCATAACATAAAATTATCAATTGCAAAACATTCTGACGTGGTACCCGAAAACGGATTTCAGCTCATTCATTAAAAAAGCAAAATCCATGCAGAACAGTTTAATTGATCTAATTTATTCTTAATACAATTCACGGTAGAAAACATCTTCTGAATAATTGATAAGGAGCCACATAATAGGAACCACTATTTAGAACAATACTGACTTTTTGAAGTAAAAGTTTTTCCCGACTTTTTGTTCATGATCAGAAAGTAAGAACTGCCAAAACGTTCGGAAATTTTTTTATTCAAATTCACACAGGTCGAGAACAGGTGCATAAGACTGCGACTGCCAGGAAACTGTTTTTAAGCGACGTATTTCCAAAATTCATTCAAGTTAGGAGAGGCGTATGAATTATGACCCTCTTTAAACTTAGGCCATAATCCGGGTGATTTTTATTTCAATTTTCTATAATTTGCAAGGATGAAAAGTATTTATACAAATCAGTCTGTAAAGTAATATAGGTTTCTGACAAAATCTATGATACTGTCTTCTGATTCCATATACTTAGAGTTCGTAATGATAATTGGTTTCACACCATGAATCACATCGTGGTTCATTAAAATGTTATGCTGAGCCATTATTTGGTCAAAGGGCGAAATGCCACTCCTGTATTTAAATATATATCCAGATTTAATCCTGACTACAGACCCACTCTCTCAAGTAAATTAAGTTTTAGGTACAAATATCTATGTTGAGTTCTCCAACATTCATACAGTTGTTGACAAAATCATAAAAATTACCTTATTCTGAGGAAGGATACGAAATTCTCAAATGAAGATATATAAATGCTCAGACATCTAAATGTAATATTTTGAAAGCAAAATTTTGCAAAAGAGATACTCTAGTTTCGGCAATTATTTTATAGAATGTGACGTCACCGACAGTATTTTAAAAGTCAATAAATAGTTTTTCTATCATTTTCTGAAAGGCTTTTAATTCTATTTCTGTCCATATATATCCTAAGCAATTTACTTATTATTAAAATACGTACCTTTAAATTGTGAAGATAACATACAGTAAAAATACATGCCAATGTGTGCTAAACAGAAGCATTTTGTTCAATAAATGAGGTAATATAATTCTATGAAACATAAAAAGGTAGCAAAAATAATGAGGAAAACAAAAGTGAGTAAGTGATAATAAAGTATAAGAAAAAAAAAGAAACAAAGTACGCTATGCTAATTGTAATAAAAGAAACTCATTAATAAACAGAAAAACAATATTAATTGAAACATTTTCAATTGAGGAGGCTGATGCTCAGATAATGAATGGCTTACAGATAATTAGGAACGAAAAGTTACAAAAGAAGACGGAATGTCGAAGAATAGCAGGCTTCTGAAAATCAGTCAAGTGAGAATAATGTGATAATTGCAGACGCAAGAAGAATAGTTTTTAAAATGAAAAACCAATAAGCAGGTGAGCCAATGAAATCAATTAAAAAGATAATGGAAGTGGAGGAAAATAAGAAGTGCCTGTGAAGTAGGAGTTTGTCTGAGCCAGGAACACTATTCCGAACAGTGGTAATGTCAGCACCTTGTAGGGCGGTGATGATCTAGTGGTTGAGCGCCTTTAAACATACACGTATTGGCACTTCGTATTGTAGCGTCGTCGTGAGTGGTTCCTAATTTCTTATATTAGCGTTACCGAATGACAAAAGCCTGCGAATCAAGTGCCAAATGAAGGTGGGCCGAACTTCACCGGCAATAAGAAGTTAAAGCCAGAGGAAAACAGAATACGGGGACCAAAAGTGGAGGCATTTTAATGCATAGGAAGTAGAGATTAACTTCAGTTCAATTTGATTTGATCGGGAGACTTGACGAACTTTAAATCTTGTGTGAAGGAAGCGATGAACATTTGTTTTGATACTTTCTCCACTATTTACTGAGCGGAATAATTCAGGCGCATTCGGGAGGCCCGGGTTTGTTTTCCGGGGCTGCTCTACCTGACCCATGGATTTGTTCGGTGATTTTCCCGGCTCGCCAGGCGAATGCCGGGTAGGTTAATTACATCCCCGAATTTTCTGTCCCTCCATTTCACCTTCGTTATCATTTCATATCATCTTTCATCTGGTGGTTTCTTTCAGGGCAGAAGTGTCGGCGGGAGTCTCGGCGCTGCATGGCAGGATGATATGTTCCTGGTAAACACTTTCGTTCTCCAGTAGGATGGTCTCCGTTCACCAAGCCAGCCTAGTGGGTAGTTCCAGAACCACAGCATTTGGGATGCCGCTTGTGCAAGCCTAGCACCGGGATGTCGGTTCCGGTCTTCTTCCTAGTAGCCACGGTGGGTGGAATGGCGGATTAACAAGAGTGCCGACAGTTTCCGAACTCCGGCATGGCGGCCTCCGGTGTACGATCCTGCTGGTGGGCTGTTCTCAGGCCACGGAATGTACCATACTGCCGGGGAGTGTCAAACTGATCGACGATGGTAGGGATCGTGCCCTCAGCAGTGTCTTGACTACCTGTGTCAGCCACCCTCTGTTCCTCATTCTTCCTCACGGGGTGCCCCACTTAGGGCAGAGATATAAAAGGTCTCTCTGGTCAACATGCCAAATTTTAACCTAACCTTCTCCACTACCTACTTAAAGTAGAAACAAATAGAAAATGTGTCGAAAATTTGATTTTCACAAAAATGCCTACGTTTTTGATTAAACTGCATGTTTAAGCATAGTAAATGAAATGAAGATTTTAAACTTTTTGGGTACAGCTTCTGACAAAATGTACTATACAGAAAATGTGTATCCGTTTAAGTGCACGGTTTATGTCAAATATCTTTTTATTATAGAGTTAAGCATTTCTGATATATTCTTTGTTATTGGTTTGAATTCTCCATTACTTTACACATTTTTTTAAATGGAAAGATGTTATTTTTGCCCCATCATGCAAAGAGAAAGAGATATAAAGCTATCACATAGCAAACCGGTTTTAAAAAATTGACTATCGCTTACATCTGTTATTGACATGGTCAAATTTCTGGGCCTTCAAGTAGACAGATATTGAGACTGGAAAGCTAACATAAAGTATATCTTAACTAAACTCAGCTATGACTGTTATGCTATCCGAGGCTGGTAAATGGAAGTTCTACTGATACACTTAAATTAGTGTATTTTGCATACTTTAACTCTATCATGAAATATGGAATATTCCTCTGAGGCAACTCAGTAGAAAGTAAAAGAATATTTCTTACGCATAGCAGACGCTCCTGCATAGATCTTTTTAGAGGATTGAAGATATTAACCCTTCCTTGCATGTACAAGAGTGGTCTGAAAATTTCCCAACCTAATAAAGATAAAATATACTTTTTCAGATTTTTTATTTTTCAATATAGTTTCCTTGTAAGTCAATACACTTCTCCCAGCGATGCTGCAATCTCTGTATCCCGTCCTAATAGTACTCGGCGTTTTTCTCTTCAAAATAATTGTTCACGAAGTTGATTGCAACTTTATTTGACGAAAATCTCTGTCCTCCGAGCGTAATTTTTAGATGAGGAAACGTAAAGAAGTCGCTTTGGGACTAGATCTGCTAAGTAAGGCGGATAGTCAAGCAGTTAAAACCGTATTTCGTAGATTTTCACCATTGCAACCGCTGAGATGTGAGACGGTGAAACCGGATTCTCTTTTTCTGCAAATGTGGCCATTTTCCCATTTTTGTCAAATAATGATGCACAGTATGCTCCTGTAATGTTTCTTTCTTTTTGAAGATAATTGATTAAAATGACTCCATGACTATGACATAAAACAGTCGCCATCACTTTCCCAGTCGAAAAAAAAACAACAGTTTTTTATTTTCTTGGAGCCAGTTCACCCTTTGCAGTCCACTGTTTCGACTGCATGTTTTGTTTCGGGCGTATAGGGGTGTATTCAAGTTTAATCTACAGTAATTAATTGCCACCAAAACTCGGATTTATTGCGCCTAAACTGCGCCAACAAAGCTTTGGAAATGTTCATTCGAAAACGTTTTTGGTCTAACGTGAGCAAACGGAGTACCCAACGCGCGGACAGCTTTCTCATGTCTAAATGTTGATTTACTATGTGACAAACACGTTCTTTTGACATGTACATAGCCTCTGCTATTTCTCTCACTTTAATTTGGCGGTCGTCTAGCACCATTTGGTGAACTCTGGCGATGTTTTCGTCAGTAGTTGCAGTTTTTGGACGTCCCAAACGTTCATTGTCTTCCAAGTTCTTACGGCCAAGTTTAAATTCAGCTGCCCAAAATTTCACTTTGGTAAATGATGGTGCAGAGTCCTCATACACAGAATTCACTCAGTTTTTATTTGCGTAGGCGTATTTCCCTTCTAAAACATATATTTAATGGCAGCTCGATACTCGATTTTGTCCATTTTCATAAAAACACTCACATCAACTCACTCAAACGACTGTTACATAACAACTGGGCGTCCGAAATTGCTGAAACTTTGGCAAGTGACTGTCAACAGATGAACAACGAAATTCTCTAGCTTTTATTTACGCGTGCTGCCATCTTCATGTTGAGGTCGGAAACTTTTGAGACCTCCCTCGTATGTATTCTCGATCATTTGTATGGAATCGGGCTTCATTTATATACCTTTTTCATTGAATAAACACTAAACGAAACTGTAGCATTCATAATGCCAGCGCTAAACTCTCTTGCTTCCAGAAACGTGTGTACTATTAAACCATCAAAATATTTAACGCTCTTCCTGATAATCTTAAAGGAAAAGGGATATTTTCAGAGCATTTAAAATCGCTGCTACAGAGTAGCTATGCTAAAAATAATTTTATTTTATAAAATATTATTTGAAAGGAAAATTATCCTAATAACGCTTATGTAGCTCAGTAGAATCTAGCTGTTCTAGAGGTAAATCATTACCAATTTACTTTTGACGCCTGTTTTTATATCCTCCAACGGTATCATATTGATCGGGGAATGAACTGGATGAAATGATGCTCAAATGACCCTATGGTCAATAGAACTTAAAGTTACCAGACATTAATTTTTCAGAACAAGGGAAATCAATGGGAATAATCTCATACAGTTAATATATATATATATATATATATATATATATATATATATATATATAATGAAGAAGTGACAATAAAATGCTAACCAATCCAACGTATGTAAATGCCGAGATATACTGGCGAAAGCCAAGTGAAAAAAAACAGCTACCAAACTATTAGTACACGTTTGCTAGTCTGCAGGGGAGTGTTTGATTTTTTATTAGATATAAATATCCCTGGCTTATTTTTAATATTTCCTGTACATAATATATTTTATGTTCAATATCCAAGTATGGATATATTCTATTAGGGGAGATTAAGAGGTCAACTGGATTAAAATTACATTTTATGCTTTTAGGGTTATATTATTATTTGACGCTTTTGAACATTTGGATATATAGTTTAGTATTAGAAGCGCATTACAGATAATTTTAATATAATTATGAAAATTCTGATGCACTGGACCCTCATTTTTATGATTTCAGAAAATAATCATAACTTTTGAACCAAGTGGGTTAAATTTGTGAAATTTATCTCATTTTATAGTGGACTTTACGCTCTACCGTTTGTTACCATTAACGATAAGATGGCCGATGCCCTATTCCAGGTAAACCATAGTAAACATTTGAATTTAAAAAGTGAGTTTGTCTTTGTTTTCATTGTAATATTACCGTAAAATACTTTGTCGCCGTTAGCCCCCTGTTGCTGCTTACGCAATCCTGACGCCGATCATCCGGTGCTGTTTCAACCTGCCTCGCGTAGTAACCCCTCTTGATGAGATCTCAGCAGCCTGGATCCTGATGGTCTGGTCGTCTAGTAGATTAGCTCTATAAGCTATCTATCCCTTTGCCCTGCTAGCTCAGTCGGTAGAGCATGAGACTCTTAATCTCAGGGTCGTGGGTTCGAGCCCCACGTTGGGCGCCAAGTTTGTCGCCGTTCCTCCCCTGTTGCTGCTCACGCAATCCTGACGCCGAACGTCCGGTGCTGTTTCAACCTGCCTCGCGTAGTAACCCTTCTTGATGAGATCTCTGCAGGCTGAATCCCGATGGTCTGGTCGTCTAGTAGATTAGCTCTAAAAACTATCTCTGGCTAGTCAGTAGAGCTGAGACTACGCTATCTGCATGGTATGCGTGAGATAGGTTGACGAATGAAAACAACACAGTTCCTTGTAATTGCTTTATTTCTCAGCTTCGATCCGTGCTCACAGTTCACCATGAGCTGCCGCCATGTTCAGATCCAATGACTATATCTTTCCACTATCACGGTTAAACTATACGGAGTGGTTGAAATCTATCACAGCGGAATACATCACTATTTTAAAAATATAGTTCGGCGCTTACTTCACTATTGAGATATATTGTTCACTTTATAAGGTACGCGCTACTGATTGTTACTTCTCGACGTTTTTCAAGGGTCTGCTAGACACGTCTGCACCGCACCACGTCTTAGACCAGAAGACTGGCTCTAGAACCTCATCTCTCCTACCAAAAACAGATATAGCCTCGCCTCCGGCTAGTTTCTCAGAAACCCACTCTAGCTAGAGAACCGCCAACACTTAAAACATTTCCCGGAAATACTTGTTTGAGCCAGGTTTGGACCGGTCCCATCCGGGCTGCTAATGACCCAGGTAGCGACCCATCCCGTGACGACACCTTTAGAACTTTTACTGTTATAAAGATACACTTTTCTCAAAAACTATGAATGATAATTATCTCAAATTTTCAACAAATATCAAGCACGCTGTAACAGAGTTGTGTATCTACTTTTGTGTTGATCAGTGAAATACGTTTATAAAACTTGCTTTGCTGTATAGTAAATTAAGAAAAAATTGTTGTAGAAAATATTCTAATATTTACAAAAACAGAACTTATGTCAAAAAGCTAGATGTACATACTTAAAAAATTGCCTGAAAAAGCTGTAAAAATTTCACACTGATATCTGTAGTAGTTCCAGAGAAAATTGCACCTTAAGTTAGCACTTTTTACATTGGCGGAATAGGGCATTTAATCTCCCTTTAAACTGTACACTTCTTTGGCATGTTCATTGTCCACAGGCCTTTGTGGCTACTAGCGAACTCATTGAACGCAAATAATGTAATTTAATGTGTAATAATCTATTATAATTTCCCTATTTCCATTTTAGTTACAAGGAAATACATAATTAAAAAAACCTTTTCTACAAGGTTTTCTGCGTTTTCTAGTGTAATATTTTTCTATGAGCCAGTGCTAACTGTACCCACAGTATATTACGAATATACCCTTTCAGATTCAAACACTTTTTTTGCACATAGATTGAAACACTTTGTCGGGTTCTCATCAGTCGCGTTGTAAGCAGTAGTTACAGTTTTTCTCTCCTTTTTCTATAAATGTGCACATCTGCTTATGTCAGCGGATGGTGGGTGATTGGGGCGAGGAAAGGATTAATGTTGCATGCAACGCTTTACTGCGCCCTCGTTTTTGAACAGCGGAGCCCCATCCTTTAACTAAAGCCGGATTTAGATAGCAGAATGCTGCAAGACAAAGAGGGTCAGGATGTGAACATTTTACGATACATAGCCCCGCGATCAAGTTCAAAGTGAAATGAATGCTCTTAAAAACTTCAAAGTTTTAAAATACCGAGTATCAGGCAGTGAACCGGAAGATTTTAGTGAACATCTGCATACGCATAATATATAATAGGATAGCATAAAGCTTGTTCAAATGAAACCGAGACTTATATGGTTCATTCCTTAGAATATGTTATACATTCACAACAGATAGCTGCGCTGTAATTTGTGAGGATCGCGATCAGGGGCCCATGGGTTGGATTACCATCTTCAGTTACTCTGACACTGAATTTTTGTGGTTTTACTTATTTGGTAGATTTGACTTCCCATTGACTGTCTGCCTACCACTCCCGTAGGGGAGGGGATCCGTCCCCTTCAGCTGCCGTGGTGCGGGCGCTGCGGACCCCAGCACTCGTGGTACCTCTGCCGTTACTAGAGAAACCTTGGGCCGAACATTCGAGCCCCTCCCTGATTGGGAGTTGATCGTATTGGGTTGGACTCGAGGGGAAGTGGTTCCTGATACCCGTGGGAGTACGTACGCGCGTAAGTGGCGTATACACTTCCATCCCATCTTGAGTCCACAGGACCAGATGGGGGTGGGGTGCTTGTTAGTCTCTAGGTCTTGCCTATGGAGGCGCCGGGCGTCCTTTTGGGACAGCTCGGTAACTCCCTGGTAGAAGGAGGCCTGGGTCCTTGGTCCTACGGGTCCAGGACTAATGGGAGTAGAACCTCTGACGTTAACGTTAACGTGTCTGCCTACCGCAAGCAAGCAAGGCAAAGGAATGTGTAGCGTAATCACTTTTACTGTATTTATGCTCGCCTTCCGAATATGATAAGGATGTTATCACATAACTCACATTAGGACTGCTACGGGGGATTCGGCACGAAAAATATGTATTATTGTACCTAAATCCAAAGTGGAATATCCGCGGGAGGAAGGATGAGGCGAGAGGAGACAGTGGGCGGCCGACATAAAGCGCCTAGGCACCCACCGACACTTCTACCATGAAAGAGACCACCAGAGATGATGTGAAATAATAATGGAGGGAAAAGGAATTAAGGGGATGTAATTAAACTACCCAGCATTCGCCTAACGACCCAGGAAAACCATCGAAAAATCCATGGGTCAGGTAGTTCGGCTACGGGAATCGAAACCGGGGCTCCCGAATGCGGGCCTGAGACAAAACCGCCTGAGCAATCCCGCTCGGTCACCGATACATAATACCCATCACTAAAGTTAGTAAAACGGGCATTAGATCTGGCAACATGGATGAATCATATGTACTCTCATACACTCATTTCCTAGTAAATTGGTCCACTACAAGAGTAGATAAACAGTTGAAAGCCCTCTCCCCCTTCATGCTCCACTTGCCTTCTTGTGGTGGGCATATGTACATTACCATAAGTGTATTTCCCTTTCACACTGTTTCTTTCTCATCTTACAGGAATTCTAATTGGTTTCATGGTGCGTAGCGTGTTTCTTCGAAAGCCAGAGGGTTGCCTGGTTGAACGGGTTGTTTATCACCCTTCTTGGACAGCCCCAGAAGTGGGATGGGTCTTCGAGCCACGAAATGTTACAGATTTTTGCGTGTCTGTGCGACCGTGCTGCCTAAAGCCAGTGGTAATGACATTTTCACTTCATTCCTATTTCGTAGGGGTTAGTAACCAAAGAGCTCTCACAAAGACTGCAATGCACGAAACTACCCCTCCATTGTATTAGTTCAACCTGTATATATAGTGCTCCTGAGAGCATTTCTCAGTGGCCTAATGCTAGCAGATAATGGGGGAGGGGACGTGACTATGGATCATCTATCGATACATAACAACAGATATTGGCCTATTCTTGCTACTAATGGACAGGCGTTATCGTGTAACACTCATTCCCATACAGTGACTTTATAAAATAGTGCCAGCTATAATAACTAACGGCTGAGTAACTGGTGCTTTTGAATTATTCAGTTGTACGCTGTAAGCAGTTTACTTGTTTCCTGCACTTGTCAACAACACACTAAACTAACCTAGCCATAGGAAAAGGCATTCTGTTGTTAGGGAGACATTTTTTGTCATATACAGCAGTTACATACATGTATAACTTAGATGAGAACAAAAGTAAATCTTCTAGCTTAGATTAGTTTTTGTAACTAATAAATGTTGAGCACACTGCCTCTGTGATCAAATGGTCAGCTATGTTGATTATCAATCCAGGAGTTCTGGGTTAGATTTTTGGCTGATGTGGGGCAATTTTAAAACTTAAAGTCGTGCTCTGTCCTCCGAAAAAGCGGAAGGATTGCTTTATTTTCGAAGAGTATCAACATTTCACCGATTTTTCAAAATTAACCTCATTTAGAACTGTTTCTCGTGGCTAAGTTGTTCATATACTTCGTTTCTGTACTGTTCATTCTTAAATGTTAAGCAATTGCCTCATTGTGTATCTGTTTAGAATGTCATTTAGGGACGTATTTTCCGTGCGAATGCAGTTGCAATATCAGCAAAAGCAAAGTATTGAAATATTATGTTAAACATTGTTCCCCCTGGATTAATGGTGATCTTTCTAACAAATCGCTCTGACACAATATTATAAGAGTGTTGATAAAGAGCAACTTTGTCTAATTACGTTATGAGTTATGAACTTTTCCAATAATTTCTTTCGTATTTTAACTTTATTTTATGTATTCATTAAAGTTATTTTGGTTAAGGCAATTAATTTACTGGGGATTCTAAAAACTGCCATAGCATCAAATATATAATTCCTACTTATGGTATAAAATGCCTGTTTAAAATCAATTAAATCTGGTGTACATATTCATTATTATTTGTTTAAATTTTCCAATATTTATACTTTTCTAAAATGGGAAGTCATTCATTTTCTTTAATCACTTGACCATGCAAGGGGAATAGAATCTTAAAGATTTTGGGCAGAAAACAGTTGTGTTATTACAAACACTTCACTTTCGCTTAACTCCACTATATTCTTGCGTCTACACGAAAAATAGTAATAACTACGGCCGGAAGTTGTTGACCTAAACATTCTCAAAAATGAGTTATAAAATTCCCTTAAAATATAAAAAAATGCACATAAAATGTAAAAATAATGACCTAACAAAATTAACAATTTCTTTCATAATAATAAATTAATAACTGCCACGGACAAATAATGAATATATGGTTGGAATAGCCACATTTTAAAATTAGCTTTCTTAGTAAATAATGCAATTATTGCTACTAAATAATAAATAAATTCAAAATTCATCAGGTCATTTTCAATTTTATAAAATATGAAAAAATAAGCTACAGTACCCATTAGACAAAGCATACCTTATTTAGCGTGGCAGTACACCACTATAGTCATCTTCAAGTTATCAAAAGTAAAAGAACGGCGGTTGTCAGCTATAACTGTTTTATACTTTGAGAAACTTGTCTCCACTTCCACAGATGTTATAGGTGCATGTTTGAAAAAACACTGTGTCACTGTCTTTTCAATTCTGTTCAAAAATATCAGTTCCGAAATTTTCTCATGGCAAGATAAGATTGAATAATTGCTACTGTAGACTCTAAAGTTAAAAGTGGAATTTGTGTAATAATTAATAAAGGTAATAAAGATATTATTATTGTTCTTCCGGTATTTCCTAAAAGGGTTACTAAATTATATTAGCAGGACAAACTGTTTGGTATCATTTATTTTTGTCGAACACAAATTTTAGTTTCTGTCTAATTTTGTCCCCAATATCACCTTTTACATTTTGTATCCTCTCTTTTACAATCTTCACTAACTCAATTGACTTATCCAATGACATGCCACCTTCTTAAAGTCAGGTTATGGTATCCGTAAAAATGCAAAATTTGATTTAATGAAGGTTAATTTACCTTGGATTTGAGTATTAGAAAACAGATCCTGTACGCTCTCAATTGCCATAGAATCTACCCTATCAAAGCTATTCACCTCTTCTCTCACTATTTGTACATTGTTACAGTGATAAAATTTTTTTTTTGGTAATTTTACATCCTCCAACGTTAAGTCATATCGGACGATAAATGGAATGGGTGAAATGATGCTCAAATGAGCCCAGGGTCCTTAGAGCTTAGAGTTACCTGGAATTCGTCTTTCAGGATAAGGGAACACCCCGGAAAAACCTTATTATGGTAACTCACCCTGACCGAGATTCGAACTCAGGACCTCTGGAACGTGAGGCAGGCACACTACCGAGGCGGGCGTGGTATATACATGCAGGTGCATGTTATATGCAACATACATAAGCCCATGGGTCTGGGTTAGTTCGGCCACGGGAATCGAACTCGGGCCTCCCGAATGTGGGCTACAGATGAAAATGCCCAATAAATTCGCGAAAAAGAAAGAAAATCACCGGAAAATGCATCTACATGATAAAACATGACTTTATTATAAAATTGTGGTAAAGTGCATCTTGATGACCTATAAAACCATAGATATCTAACGTATTTGTTCCAGAATGTACTTTATTTCCAATAAACATCGTCCGTGACAACTCAGAACAAAGATGACTTTTCATCACAATCCGGGTCCTAGTAATAAGATATTTATCTGGCCGCGCCATGGCTGAGTGTTTATATCGCTTTGCTCTCACCTAGGCGGCTCGGGTTCGCAAAGTGGAATTTGTGGTGGACAACATGGCGCTGGGGTGGATTTCCTCCGGGTCCTCCGGTTTCCTCCACCATCATTCCACCAATTGCTCCATCATTCATTCATCCCAGGCGTTGGGCCGAACTCCAAACCCTGATCTCAGCTATGAGAGCCTCGGCTCCCTCGCTCTGAGGCAGCAGGGACCCCAGACGACTCCCAACTCCAGCATTGGTGAGGAAGGGAGCCATAAAAAGAATATTTATCTTGAGTGACATGAAGTAGATAGAGCTATAAGCGATTGAATGGAGAGTTTGTACAAAAGTAAACAAAGTCGTGCATGTGGAATACATAGGATTTGTTTTTCTAGCGCATATGTAAATATTAAAACGTCAATCATATATCTACAAGGTATTTAAAAACAGATGTGGCTATACGTATATGATTTTACAAAGAAATGTGTAAACGTGAATAGAAAATTTATCTGCATTAACAAGAAAACGAGATAATACATTTTTGTAAGAATAATTTTTAGAAGAATCAGTAAAGAAAATGATGGTAGTACGACACGCACGATTTTTAGAATAGACCTGCTTTAATTTGTTATTTTATTTCAGGCTGAGGCACCTTGTAGTAATATTTTGATTGATTATTAGTAAAATGTTGAGAACAGTGGTAAATATAAAATTAGCTAAGTTTTGCCTTATAAAGTCAACAAACTACAAACGGACCAAATACGTCGACAAATGAGCGGCTCTTCACTGGTATGTAGGGACTATAATACGAAAGTAATAAGACACTTTTGGTCCTTTCATTTTGCCCTATTAGTAGTTTGTCCTTCACTAGTGAATTCCATTCTATCCTGTATTGTCATCCTGCTCTGACATATTTTCATTTTTCCTTTGTCTCTCCCGCATACTTTCTTCCCGCTCTCTGATATTAAATTGAAATGCCTTTCTACACACTTTTTTGTTGTTCGTCGACTCTCATTACATGCCTTAACCATTTTAACCTCATTCGTTCGACTGTGGTTTGCAAAGCCCATACTTAAAAGGTTTTCTCTGATCTCATTTCTCAGGACACGCTCGTTTTTCTTTTTTCTTCACTGAGCTGAAATTTCATTTCCCTTTCCTAAGATCTTCTCATATCCGTTTATATTGGTGTTTATCTTCCTTCTCCTTAAATCCGTAACCATGACTTGTTAATATTCTCTTTAGATATGTTTACACAATATGTCATTTTAATTTATTAAAATTTTAACATATCCTCCAATTAAATTGGGATGCAATGTGATTTGACAAAATTACGATGACATTCATAATATTTTTCTGACCACTTCATGTATTTTATGCAACTTCTGTAGGATGTTTGTGCAAGACTTTTTTTCCGATTTATGTTAATTGAGGAGGTGTGTTTTACACATTTTTTCGACACAAAACAACATTCAAATTTTTAACGAACTCTTTGATATTTGCTGATCAATAGAAAAATTTGCGTGGTGGCTGTAGCTCAAAACTGTTAACACATTTAAATATAATAACAATTGTCTACAGTAATAAATAAATTACTTGAAAACATTGACGTATAAACGAGATCTACCTATTTTGGGAAATTTTTCTTGAACTCTTTTGCTTTACCAGTTTTATATAGACCTTTAAAAGCTATTACTATAAAGTTAAACATATACATAATATTCTTAATGTAAATCTCGTAGTTTAATTATAATTCTTAGTCCCTTTTGAGCAAGTAAAATGTATTTAAGGGTAGCTTGACGTTAAAGCCATGAGAAAGTTTGTATCAGATATTTGAAAAATCTTCAAATATGTACCAGGTTTGGTACGTAAAAGAAATTTTCACCAAAATCGTTAGCACAAAAACACAACTTCGACACTTCTCTTCAATACTTCTTTAGTCTTTGTTGTATGCACCATCTGATGCTGCTAGTAATCTCTCTAACGAATTCACATATCCAACTTTTACACGAGCTGCACCTTGACCACAACTCCATTATTCGCCCTTGGACTGCTTCACTTGACGGTCCCACTGCCTGCCAATTCCTCATCACGGAGTCTAAACGTATCACACTTCTCTTCACTGCTCTGTCGACCTGAACAACTCAAATATTCCACCACACCCTTTCTTGAACATGGAGCCGCACTCGTCGACTGACACTCGAGGTTCGAAACACAAACAATCCTAAAACTAAACACTACTCCAAGCCTAGCAACGGCTCTTATAGAACTCTACCTGGGGCGGGAGATCGTTTTAGTAGTTGAATATTCTCGAATTACATTCTAGAACGGTTTCGAACGGTATCTGCGCAGTAAGAATGCGACTCCATCTGGCTTTGATATGTCTTTGTGAGAAATTAAACCTTTTGTTACAGCTCCCTTATTTTAAATTTCTTTTGTCTTGGGGCATATTAAGAAGTTAAATAAAGTTAAATAAACTGTAAAATCATCTCAGATTGACATGAGACTCTTGTATAGAACTTTAATGTTTCATTTCTCTAAAAATTAAATTAAACTTCACAGAAAAGTAGTGTGATGCTAGGCAAAGGAACACCTCCCACTCTGGCCACAACGGGCGTAATGAGTGGGACGCAGTACTAGTAAGTGAAACGTGGTCAGCGTTCCAAGTCTCTCGGTATTAGCAAGTTAGAGCCACTGCTTAGCCTACAAATGGCTCCTCAACTGACCCTCTCCTAAAGTCATCAGGTGCTAAGTGCGTCCCGGACCAGTACTCCCAATGGGAGAAAATCTCCACACCGATGCCTGGAAATTGACCACACCCAAAAATGATAGTTTATTATTTTATATAAGGACGTTTTAATTCGTTAACATCCCATCTGCTGTAAAAACTAAACCTTTAGCATTTGATCTGAAGAATATCTGCTCTCACATTGAATTCAATTAACCGGGATTGTGGCAATCCTTTGACTTATTAAGAATAACAGGAACGAAGAAATTTAATTTTGAACGAATTGGTAATTTTCTGATATACGTTTCCATTGAGTGGCACTGTTTCATATTGAACATTTTTGTTAGGTACCTACCTCAGCAAATAATGCCCAATGTTATGAATGGCAAGTACTTGAGAAGTACGCATGACTGCTCGGCAGATTCCAATTTGTAATATTGCTACAAACATGAAAAAGAAACTTCTCCTGGAACTCTTGATGTAACAATATGAACTAGATATATTTTATCTCAATATTCTGCCCTCCGTGTATTTTTTGTTGTTATAAGGATTCTTATTTCGAGTTTTACCAACAGAATTCACTCAAAATACCTGTGGGATATGGCGCTGAGGTTCAAGCTGGAAAAAATGGTCTGCATACTAGGAACAACCCAGAATTTCTCTAACTTGTACTCACTGTGTCGATTACAAATATAAGAGGCACCTCTTTATTCCTAAATTCGCTGTAAAATTATGTCTATTTATATTAAATTGAGTCGTAATGATTTTAATATTAAACGCTTAATATTATAAAAATTGTAGTGAAGTAGAGTAATTTACAGTTTCAGTTTCCGCTAAATCGTAATTTTTATATGAAGTGTACTCTTTTAGCAAAACCATACTGTTTTTATATTAAATTTACATCTTATAACGTTAAGTCATACCTGAAGATGAATGAAATCGGTAAAATGACACTTAAGTAAATTCAGGATCTATGGAATCTAGAGTTATTCAACATTCATATTTCAGGATCAGGGAAACCCCTGGAAAAGAAACTTAAACAAATAACTCATATTGACCAAGATTCGAACTCGCACCTCATGAACGTGACGCAGTCACCCCGACACTGCAGAGGCGATCATGTTGTCCCTCAGAATTATTCCATGTGCTTTCAATCAAACGTTTCAAACGTTTTACTCCTTCCACAATTCTTTTCAATTAATATTACACAGCCATGATTTTCTTTATAAAATCCCAATATCTTGCAATCCCAAAGGCCACAATCTCTTCCTATATTTCATTTCTCCATGGATTTTTATTATTGTTTTACAGTCCATTTAATTACACTGGGAAACTACAAAATAATTTCTTAACGTTTCGAGCACTTCATGAGGCAATTCCTACTAATTTTGGGTTGAGAAAAACAAATATAACATTGAAAATTTGTATTAGCTCTAGTTTCTATGATACACACAAGGTGGAAGTATTACATCCTAACGGATTGAGAAAAAAGTTTTCATTTTAATTACATACATGCTAACAATGAAAGTGCATTTGATTTTTTAACTGGTAAATACATGCTAAGAGTTCTAAATTGCTGGAAAAATACTTCGCAGATAGTCATGTCTGAAGAGAATCATATGGTGGCCTATTGACTTCGTCGTCTTTTAGCTTGCCTCTTGTGAAGCAGTTCCGCAGAATCCCTATACAAAGACCAACAGTAATCCGCAAGCATTACTTCATTCCAACGGCCCTGATATCTTTGTTCCATAACAGAAATGTCCTGGTGGAATCTCTCCCCATGTTCATCACTAACAGCTTCACAACTAGGCGAGGAAAAGTCTAGGTGGGAGTGGAGAAAATGGATCTTAAGGGACATGTTGCATCCAAGGTTACGGTATTTTTGCAGGAGCACTGTCACCAAATGCTTGTAGTTGTCATCTCTTTTGTTGCCTAAAAATCCATGAATCCCTTGAAGGCTTCCCAAGCTTCCTTTGCTTTCCCCTCCAAAATTTGGTAAAATGCAGGATCCTTTACAAGTTCTCTTATATGTGGTCCGACAATAATGCCTTCCTTAACATTATCATCACTTAATTTCCGAATTTTCTCTCTGACTGTGTTTTGTTATTTGAAGGTGTGCCAGCTCCCCGATAAAGTTCCCCCAAATTTAAAATCGTCACTTTAAAAAATGAAATGTCACTTTATCTTCAAAACAAGAGCTAATCTATCTTTTTATAGTATTTTTTAATTCAGCAGATGGAAATACTTGCAAATTCCCTATTTTTGAGCACGAAGTATTTTCATAGTTGCCCAATGTTATTTTTATCTTTACTTCAGCCTTTTTAATTATTAATTTCAACTCATCTAATTTAAAATTCTCTTAACAATTCCATACCATTTGTTTCATCGTCGGCAATAGTTTTCAGTAACTTTTCCAAGCAATTCTTCGTTAATTTCATAGCTACTGTTATATTTATAAATGTAGCTCTGCTGTTTGGAAGTTGCGGATTTTTAAAACGAGGAAAGCTCTAAATTGGTATGGAAAGTGTTTGATACGAGAAAATGTTTCTGGAGGCAGGAGAGGGAACCCATTTAAAACATCGAAAGCAACATTACCTTTGCAGGTTATGGTTCAAATATTAATTATCACTGCACAGAAGAAGAGTTTAATTGAAGATCCGCAATGCACAATATTCTGGTATCAAGCCACCCGATCTCAGCCTTTATTAAGCAGGTCAGGTATAACTGATGTAGTATCTGATAAGTGCAGTTCGGATTTTTGCATATTTGCGTGTTTTATTCTGTGATAGTTACACATATGCATCTAAGTAATAAATTTATTCCACATTGTAAGGAGTTTATTGCGGAAGTTCATATATATGAAGTGCATATAAATAATTATTTAAGGGGTTAGTGCATATTTATGCATACACTTTACTTTTTCAGCAATGATTCGAACAAATATTTCACTCCGATACTTCAAGAGCAAGAGAAGGATACCAGAAAATTTCTCCTTTATTGCTCTGTTTGTGTAGATGTAGGTATCATATTTCTAAATCCATAAGAGGTCACCGAAAAATGAGAACATAGCTATCAACAATGAACACTTCCCGATATACGAGGTGCGTTCATGTTTTAATACCTCCTATTTTTTCATGACTGGCACCAGATAGGAACTTCTATTTTTTTAAATACACGTGGACTCTTTGTTAATGCGTGACAGAGATGGTAGCACTTTACAGTCCATAGAACTTAATTGGCGGCGACGAGAGTTAGGAATGTTTCTGATACTTAAAATGGCGACGTTTTCATTGCAAGAACAGCGTGTAATCATTCGTTTTCTCCATTTCGTGGTGTGACACATATGAAATTCATCGTCATTTGAGTAAGGAATGTGGTGATGATACCATGGATGTGTCTAATGTGCGTTCCTGTGTGTGACAGTTCAGTAAAGGCAGAACATCGTGTGACAACAAACCAAAATAGTTGCAGACATCGCCTCCAAAATGGGAATTTCTGTGTGATCCGTGCACACAATTCTGCATGAAGATCTGGAAATGCTCAATCGGCAATCCTCCAAAAGAACGTTCTACACTCGCTGGATCATATCGTCAAACCAGCTGGTGCGAGGTCGTGGCTGTCTTGGTTTGTTGTCACACGATGTTCTGCCTTCATTGAACTGCGGCACCCAGGAACGCACATTAGACACATCCATGGTACCGCTCGCGTACTAACAAACCACTAGAACAGAGTATGACTTAGCTCTTCATACTCTGTAGATTTTGTGATGCGTTTCGCATGCACTGTTGTTCCCTTTAACCACTAGTCTTTAATTTTTATTTATTTGTTTTCAAAATCTCATAAATCCGAGTTTTCCCAACTTTAAACAGCACAGTTAATTCTTTAGCTAAACTTCTGTTCTTATCGTGTTCCTCAATAACCTTATTTCCTCCAGTGATGTCTTAAGTTTAGAACTTATTTTAGAGAATTTGTGTACACAAATTATGCTTTTAAAAATCACCAAAGTTCACAGCTTGCTTCTACTTGTACTTGATCACTTGTAACAACGAAACTGAGAATGAACACACTACAAAACAGTTGTACCCTTACCATATGTGTTGGAAGAGAGTTGAGAGAGCTAAAGGTTTGGTTTCTATTTTCTTCGAAGGATTACCGTTTACGACTTGATGATTTGTAGACACTTCGGTGCAAGTACAGTCGTCTTCAAAATTATTGCACTTTTTAAAATACGTATCTTACGTGTAACCCATTACACATAAAGTAATCCATTTTAATCAGGTTATTTACGCAAAGGGTTCCCGAAAATGTTTCCGTTTGTGTTTTAGAGTATAATGTTACAGGGAAATAGCTCTGCTCCGAAATTTATTTTCGGTTTTTCCAGGTTTCCGGGATATAAGGGGTTCGTTTTAGGCAGATTTTACTGTATAAATATGGGAGAGTGCTTTTTCCTCTCTTCTCTCTCCCTTAATAAACATGTAGTTTCTCTCGCGTTCGAATTGTACGAGGGGCGTTTTATTCCAACCTCCTATAGGCTATAAATAAAAGACAAATTCACAGAAGACAATTATTTTATTTCCAAAAGATTTGTAAACTTATGGTTACTTTTCAACATAATGAGCGAAAATATTGAGAAATTTATCGTACCTTTGAACTAGTTTTGAAATACCCTCTGCAAAAATGTTGGCACTAATTATTTCAAATGGGCATCGATGTTGTTTTGAAGATGCATCCATTGTTGTGTTTGTCGTTTTGTTTCCGGTGTGTCGTATTGGATCAAAGTTTCATCTCCAGTAACAATTGATTTCAAAACGTTCTTTCCTTCATCGTGATAACGGTCAAGGGAATTCAAAGCTGACCGTTATCACGATAAATGAGATAACTTTTTGAAATCAATTGAAACTTTGATCCAATACGACACCAAACACAGCGGAAACAAAACGACAATCACAATAATGGATGCATCTTCAAAACAACGTCAATGCTCATTTGAAATCACTGGCGGCAACATTTTTTTTGCAGAGAGTATTGCAAAGCTTCTTCACAGATATGATAAATGTCTCAATCATTTCAGTGATTATGTTGAAAAGTAACAATAGGTATACAAAACTTTTGGTTGAAAAAAAAGGTCCTCAAATGAAGGTGCGCCCTGAACTATGACAATATTCTTTATTTGGTAAAAGTCCTGACTCCGGACAAATCTTTTTGCTGCAAAATCAATGTCCATATTTTCAGGGATTTTTGACTGCACACTATGGTTAGAAATGTTGCGGGTTGCATATACTAAGGCATATATTTATTTCCCGTCTGTCCTAGGAGATATTTTCTTAACAAATATTTAAATAAAATTACTATATTATATATGAAATAGTCGGGGAGATGACCCTTTTCTGTTGGATAATGAGCGGCAGATGTTTCTTTGCTCACCCATCGTGGTTAAATTGAAGCCTACTGACGAGTGGTATGACCATGGAGTAGCTGTTGGGCGAAAAGCGGTGTGATGGAGTGGCCAGCAAACAGTGTGAATCCGAATCCGATAGTGCTCCAAAACCACTCTGCGGATACTATGTGCAACAAATGAGAGCCTGATTCACATTAACAAAGTGTACTGCTTTTTTGTAACCCTGGCGACGGGTCAGCGAGCTTTCATTCCTCCCAATATGTTATCAACAAGTACACGGAAATGAGATAGAAAATTAGGGAAATAGTGCATCAAGTATTAGTGCAACTGACCGCTAATATTTGTATACCTCAGAGAGATGCTGCGCATTTTATTATTGCAGTGTTTTATAGAAATACAGAAATGTTTATACTAGATGTGTTGACACACCAGTATACAGGTGGGATTAATCAGCTAAACCGAGAGCTTTTGAGGTTATGTGTCCACCTAATGAACCGTAACTCTTCGGGAATAAATTAAATGTAAACTATCTATGTATATTAATTCCTTCGGGAAAAAGAGACACATGCACATATACATATAATTATTTAATATAACCATGAGATTAACTTCGCGTATTAAAATAAAACCTTAATGTTTATGATAAAAATAACAGTTCTTTTCTATCCTATATGTACACCTCAAAAAGCTTTCTCCTCCATCGGAAATTTGGATATGCACATTTCATCGCAAATACATGTTTGAGGTTCCTGGGGTCAAACAATGCGGGAGCGTACAGCACAAGAAGAAACAACCATCCTTGATATTTAATGGGAGAAAGTTACAAAGATTCAGATTCAACTCCATCGGGTCGAATCTGGTGTCGAAGACTTGGCTGTTGACCATGGTAATAATTGCGAAATTAATTGAGTTATGTTGAAATGAAAGCGATATTAAAATACTGCCATTAAAAACCTTGGTTTTATTTAAATGCAATAAGGGCGATAACAAATGCAATGAAGTAACAAAATATCTTAATTTAGTACACACGAACGACTGCAATGATGCTGTGTGATGTCTACAAGAGAACTAGTACGTTACTTTGACACCAGATGGGGACACAGACATTGTTGCCCATTTTGTAGGATTTCTTGCTAAATCCAACATCCAGCATTGCATATACGAGGTGTGCTCAGGTTATAACATACATTTTTTCAGGACTGAGACCAGATAGGAGCTACTGGTTTTTTAAAAATACAAGTGGACTCTTTGTGAATGAGTGACAGAGATGGCAGCACTGTACAGTGCATAGAACTCGAGTGGCAGCGATGAGAGTTAGGACTGTTTTTGATACTTAAAATGGTGACGTTTTTATTGCAAGTACAGCGTGTAATCATACGTTATCTCCATTTTCGTGCTGTAACACCTATTGAAATTCATCGCCAGTTGAGTGAGGCATGTGATGATGGTACCATGAATGTGTCTAATGTGCGTTCCTGGATGCGACAGTTCAATGAAGGCAGAGCAAACAAACCAAACCAAAACAGTGGCGGCCTCAAACTAGTCGGATCTGACGACATGATCCAGCGAGTGGAAAACGTTGTTTTGGAGGATCGCCAGTCGAGCATTTTCAGATCTTCATGCAGGATTGTGTGCAAAGATGTGTGCAACTAACTGGTCCCAGTCCTGAAAAAATTGTTGTTATAGCTTGAATGCACCTTGTATAAAACACATCAATACCTAAGGTGTCAGTTCTTCACTCGACCTAATAGAGCTCCCATCACCGATCAATCTTGCTGCCAATATTAAAAATGATGTCCTCCTACGTAATATTATAGTTATTTATTGACCTAATGTATAGTTTGACTAAATATACCAGGGCGAGGAACTACGCTTACGTCCTAGACGACGAAGTAGTTATTATAAAACGTAAATAAAATTATGATGTATTTTTGGCATTTCTCACAAGAGAAAGCATGAATCGTTTACTATGCAGAGCAATTTAAGGGAAACTTTCCTCTCAAACAAAAGGATAGCAACATCTTAATCTGTATAAATACATACAAGATATTCTATTCTCGGCTGAAATATGTGGCATAGATATTGCCGAATAACAAGAGCATTCATTAGAAACTGCGTAACTTACCATTGAGTACGTGAACCACGACTGTCTTGAGATTGGCGTTAGAAGGGTTGCAGGTATATTTCCCGGAGTCAGGGGTATTCGCCCTCTGGATGAGCAAGTAGCTAGTCGTCACGTCACCCTTCTCTGTGATGACACTCACGCCACCTCTTGGGGAGTCGTAGTTGATTTCCTGCAATCAGTAATTTGATTTTAGTCTAGATGAAATGCACTAGTATAAATTAATTCATTGTAAGCTGCGGATGACAAACTCATTCATGTGCTCACGACTCTGCTTACATAGCCTTACGAAATTTCCACAGAGCTACAGAATGTTTGAGATGGAGAAACACTCAGAAGATTCTAGCTATCTGGCATAATAACTTCCGATGTTTACCTAGGGAGCAGGCTGCTTCTTACAGTTTGTTTTTAAAACAAGATACTGGAGAGCTCCAGTGTTGCCGAGAAGCTAATAGAAAGTTATGCATATCTCTCCCTCTTGACCCCTTCTTCATTCCAATTTAAATAACTCACCTCACCTACCTTTAATATGTATTAGCCCACTTTAAAACAAAAATAAGTTGTTCCCCGTATACATTCACTGCATTTTGGTGCCTCCACAGGCGTGAATTTTTTAAATCAATTATTAACGACTGTGTCAATTGAGTTGACCACATCAACGTCGCTAATGTGTCGGAATTCTGACCCACAGGAGTTCATGCCATGGCCCATGTCTTCGTAATAATCCACAGTTTTATTTTTCGATTTGAAGAGCAGGAGGGTGTCATCAACAAAACCACGCGACTTACCGTCATGACCAATAATAAAGCGGCCATCTTTTCCTGTATGCCCTTTTGTGTTACCTTCAAGTGTGCCGTCAGTTCAGCTTTTTGACACAGAATTACCGGCGTTTACCCAGGATTTATGCAATCACACTATTTCACGCATTTCTCTTAAAAAACAAAGCACTTAGCACTACAATAACTGATCTTTCAAGTATTACTTTTCTGTTGTTTTTTTAACCCAAATCCCAGATAATAAACGAATTCGTTCACAGAGCCAAGGTTTACTTTAAATGGTTCTGCGTCTTTAAGATAATAAAGAAGCCCACGTGTGGTAGGATGCTCTTTTCGAGAGCATCTAATGAAATGACATCTAATTGAAAACTATGGAGATACTCTTGGTGTTTGTTTCCCAAGAGTCACAATTAGTGATGGTTCTCTCTTCAGCTGCTTCTCTTTAGACATTCTAGAAACAGTCACCTCACTTATTTTAAGGACACATGCAATTCTATTTCTCACTTGGTTGAAAGGTATAAGCGGTTCTTTGTGAAGGAGCAAAATCTCTTCTGTTCAAATAATTCCCTAAGAGAATAGAAAAGTTCTCTAGCTTGACTGGGCAATGTAACACCCAGATCGTAAGCTTATCTTTGTCTTGGCCATAAATACTTGTCCACCTCTAATCCTACTGCTATCACGCCTTGCTTTCAAAACGACGTACTTTAATAGTGTTTTAACAAAGTGTACTAACTCACAAAGCAAATGAATGTTCAAGTAAACTTTGTTTTCTGCACACAACTATCAATAACTGACCCTAGAAATAGGCGATTAATCAATGTAACCAATGTGGCAACCTTTGTTTACCTATCCATAGCAACGACCT
This sequence comes from Mantis religiosa, assembly GCA_030765055.1. Classification (NCBI taxonomy): domain Eukaryota; kingdom Metazoa; phylum Arthropoda; class Insecta; order Mantodea; family Mantidae; genus Mantis; species Mantis religiosa. Next base: position 86,467,127 of record CM060957.1, read on the forward strand.
TACCCTACACGTACTTAGCTTGACAGCTGTCATTACCTTCTTTTAAAAATCAGACTGTAACATATAAATGACTAAGGACTAGTTTACCAGAATAGCTGATTATAATTTGTTACACCTACAGTACTGAAAGTCCTGTGCCGTGACATAGTGCGCTAGAGCACTGTGCTTTGGTTCCATGCCACGGAATGTTCCCGGAATCGACCCCAACCCTGAGAGTTGCGGATTTTAAGTCTCGGGTATAGGACCGATGCGCATCTTGAGGAAGTTAGGAGGTTGGCTAGGTTGCAAACCCTGTCTAGAAAGCCAACTTTCCGGCTGGGTTGCCGTGATGCTGACCATATTTCCTTCCCGTATCGGTTGGATGATCGCCCTCTTGTGCCTTGCACATGTGGGCGTGAAGTCGGCATCAGGTTGGCAGGGTCTGGCCGCAAGTGGGCTGTATCGCCATGGGCAACGTTATAGTACTGTAAGGCTAGAAAATATTCGTTGCTGCGCAGTGTTTTAACTCAACTCTATTCCAAATAGCAGAAGTTCACTTTGAATATATCTATAACAAATGGTGCAGACAATGCGAGCTTGCGTTGAGAGGATGCTACATTCTTCGGAATTCTCCATTTAGAAGATAGTTCACCGGAGGCTCTTATGGCCGCAAGATAATATGGAAGCGCAAAAGCATTCCCCGGAAGGCAAGTCTCACATTTGTGTAACAGGTGCCACGGAATATAGACGCAGACTTCCAGCGCGTGACCCAGCTGTGCTTGAATAGAAGCTCTGAGCCGCAGGGGTACCAACAAAACGAACAAAAGATTAGCCCCGTGCCCACCTCGCTTATAGGCTTAAAACGTTGCTATTTAGAGTGAAATCTTCATTTGTAGCTTCGGTGAAGATAATTATTTCTTATTATTCCATTTTCCTCCATTAACACAGCATTAGAACCACCCGGAGCGCACAGATTTTGCCGTCTTTGGAGAAGCAAAGTGCTTCCTAAAGGAAGTAAATTTCAATATACACTGACATTATATCTAAGCTCTCGAGTAGAAGGAATTTCAACTAATTTTGCTATTAATATCTTCTTGGACTTACTTGAAGTGAATGAGACAAACTTTTTAGTAAATTGAAATAAGACAATTTTCTTGTGGTTGAGCCAAAACGATATTAAGCGGCGCCCGTTGGATTAGTTCTCTGTAAGGTGAAATTTAATGTGTTTAAGGGGGTGCATGAGTGGAAATTAACATGGTACCTGTACCTGAGGTAGACAAGCTGCTACCTAAGCTAGGGAGGTAGAACTTTCTTTAAAACTACTGGCAACTATTAATTCTTTTACTCATAACTGATCATTTACAGATGAGGTATTATGAAGTGCTCCTTGGCTAACATTTTCAATTTATCCTTAATGTATAAGTCTAAAGATACTGTGCATTAATTTATTATGATAAGTTTAACGGAAATTTTCTTCACATATTTTTCACCACACTTTTCCGCAACGGTTTTCCTTTTTTGTTGTAATTTACGTGCTCCAACGTTAAGTCGTATCGGACGAGGAATGGAATGGGTGAAATGATGCTCATATGAGCCCGGGGTCCATGGAGCTTAGAGTTACCCGACATTCGTATTCCAGGATAAGATAAAACCCCGGAAAAACCTTATCCAGGTAACTCACCCTGACCGAGATTCGAACTCGGGACCTCTTGAACGTGAGGCAGACATACTACCATCTACGCTACCGAGGCGGGCTTCCGCAACGTTACGTAGCTGTGAAACAGTGCGTGATCTAACCTCAGTCTCGAGTAAGAATATCTTAAGGTACGCGTGGGTAAGTAGGAGTAAGGATGACACCGGAATCTAAGTTAAACAATTGTTTAATAATTGCTTCTTTTTATAATATTCACAGAAATTGCGAAGTTGCCGACCAATGAAAACCAATCTATATTAATGTCCGGAGTTACCGTAAGCATACAAATAGATGTTTTTCTTTTCCTTATTTAAGCGTTTTTATTATTTCTGTTCATTTTACTATCTGTTTTCCTTAGTTTTACACATAAACACCCATACCCAAGGCGGGACTCGAACCCGTGACTCTCTACGCGGCGGAACGCTAGAGACACACGCTCTAACGACCGTGGCTACGAGGGCCGGCCGTAATTCGTAATTTACGCAGGAACAGATACTTCCTCCTCGTGTCACATCTTTGCTGGACGACCAGTCCAACTGAGTCCAAGATTCCCCTCAAGAAGGTATGTTATGCACACTCCAGAATTCCCTAACTATCTGGTCTTTTGTAACTTTTGTTCCAGTGACCAGCTACCAAGAGAGGTTCTAGCCTCTTTTACTAGTGTTGACCATCTGGACCTCTCTCGAAGCCGCCTTCCTTGTAGGTAACTGCTCAACCGTCATCTTGTTTCACATTTGACGAATATATCAAATGTTCATATCTAATCTATTATGATTCTTAATTTATTGAATTGATAATTTCGGTATCATATTGAAGTACCATATTTTAAAGTATTTTAAGGTAAATCCTGGTATTTAAGTACTTACAATAGTAAGTCGCCACAGATGTGTATCTCGAATATGAGAACTCTAAGTGGTTTACCGGGAAAAATATTATAAGTCAATTGGAGAGTTTAATGCCGCTTCGGCATGTTGGACATGATAGCTCAAGGAGTTAGGGCGACCGGACGGAAACCATGACTTCCGTGGTTCTAATCCTGGCCGTGACATTGAATTTCTCAGTTGGCTATAATTAATTAAAAACATCCGTGTAGAGGAGTAAAGTATTTAAAAGGATTACTTCTGAAAGGATTAATTCCTCAATATAAATTTAACATTAAAAAGGTCCAATGCTAAAAATCCTGGTATTTAAGTACTTACAATGGTAAGTCGCCACAGATGTATATCTCTAATATGAGAACTCTAAGTGGTTTACCGGGAAAAATATGAGTCAATTAGAGAGTTTAGTGTCGCGTCGGCATGTTGGCCATGGTAGCCCAAGGAGTTAGGGCGACTGGACGGAAACCATGACTTCCGTGGTTCTAATCCCGGCCGTGGCATTGAATTTTTCGGTTGGCTCTAATTAAGCAAAATCATATTGAAGTATTGAGCTTTCCTATTTTCATCTGGACAGATTTTCTGCGTGTCTTCCGGTTTCCTCATTCACTCATTCTACCAGCTGCCCCTTAATCAAGTTTTCTTTGTGTCATGTAACGGAAATTTTATAAAACTCACTTCTTTTCTCAGGTATCATTTGATTCCCAATCCTGGCTATTTTCTGTATCCAGAGTTAATCTTCCCGACAGGCACCCGCTAATAGCTCCTGGGAGATGTAAGTCTTAGTATGTGGAGGGTAAAATGGAAATGAAATGGAATTATGGATTAAGTTCCATCTTCAAATTTAAGTGAAAGTTTTGAAGAAAAATTGACTAATCATAATGTAGAAGTACAAATTTATAGAAAATTAGCTCTTATGTTCCTACTTGCAGAATAAGAACTTGGCAAGTCGGAAGCTTGTATAGTTAACATGTATGTAAGTGCCGTAGCTTAACAAGGGATTAGCATCAGTTGAGAGAGAACCTGCTCGCGGGTAAAGTGGCGACACAAATAAACCGCAATGAAATACCCTTGCTCTGAGCATAGCATCAGTATTCCGTCGCGACTTACCTCTCTTCATGAATGTTAATTAAGTAACTACTTTGAACACTAAGAAAAGCCGCAATCCAGGATTGCAGTCAATGACATCACATCTGTGATTAGTGCTGCATAACTTACCATAGATGTACGCGGAATCTTCAAAATTTGTTTGTGTTAAACTTGGCATACATATCAATTTTTGTTAACTATATCCCTATAATAAACTAATTTAAATAAAACGGTGTAGTAATAAAATTTATCATTCAAATTTAATACACAAAGCAAGCCAATTATATTAATTATCGGTTATTTCCAATTGAACAAATCAATTCAGCATCAGGGAAATAATATTTATAAGGTTTAACTAACATGGATATTAAATCCCTGTGGCAAAATTAACTTATTGAATTTAATTCCAACCTATATAATATTTTTTCCCTTCTTCACCGTTATTTGTTCCAATGTCCACCTGTAACAATAAATATGGTTACAGACATATGAGTTCCTTTATTAATGTTCTTTATTAGTTTCTCTACTTTGTATAAATTCTGAACATTTTCTGCTACCTTTAATTTCGATGCTGAGCTTTCATCTATACCGTTAGTACAGATAACACTGGGCAACAAAAGATAATTTTTGAATGTTTCGAGCACTTCATGAGGCAATTCCTACTTATTTTGGGTTGAGAAAAACAAACATGACAATGAAAAATTTTTATCAGCTCTAGTTTCTATGATATACACAAGGTGGAAATATTACATATTAACGGATTGAGAGAAAAGGATATATTTTAATGACACACATGCTAACAACAATGAAAGTGCATTTGATTTGTTTAACTGGTAATGACATGCTAAGAGTTCTAAATTGCTGGAAAAATACTTCGAAGATAGTCGTGTCTGAAGAGAATCATGTGGTGGCCTATTATCTTCGTCGTCTTTTAGCTCGCCTCTTGTGATGCAGTTCCGCAGAATACCTATACAAAGACCAACAGTAATCCGCAAGTATTACTTCATTCCAACGGCCCTGATATCTTTGTTCCATAACAGAAATGTCCTGATGGAATCTCTCCCCATGTTCATCACTAACAGCTCCACAATTAGGAGGGAAAAAGTCTAGGTGGGAGTGGAGAAAATGGATCTTAAGGGACATGTTGCATCCAAGGTTATGGTATTTTTGAAGGAGCACTGTCACGAAATGCTTGTATTTGTCATCTCTTTTGTTGCCTAAAAATCCACGAACAACACCCTTGAAGGCTTCCCAAGCTTCCTTTCCTTTCCTTTCCCCTCCAAAATTTGGTCAAATGCAGGATCCTATACAAGTTCTTTTATTTGTGGTCCGACAAAAATGCCTTCCTTAACTTTTGTATCACTTAATTTCCAAAATTTCTCTCTGATGTTATTTGACAGGTGTGCCAAATTCCCCAAAAAGTTCCACCAAATTTAAAATCTTCACTCTAAAAAATGAAATGTCACTTTATCTTCAAAACAAGAGCTAATCTATCATTTTTATTGTGATTTTTGAGTTCAGCAGATGAGAATACCTTTAAATTTACTATTTTAAGCCCGAAACATTTTCATTGTTGCCCAGTGTAATTAATTTGATCAAAGAAACGAAACTACTTAACTTGATGATCAAGATGTATTGATATGTGCTTAAGTTGACGGATTTATATTTTTAAGGCCGGTTTCCAAGAGGAACTGAACTGAAATCCAGCATCACGACTAAGCGTGCTCCGCTCGGAGAGGCACAATACTCACGCCATCTCCTGACCTGATATTTAAGTTACTGAAAACAGTCTTTTGTTCGGTAATGCGAATTTTGATAGTGTTTTGTGTTTGTTTATATTTGTGTTATATCGAGTGGTTCATTTGTGGTTATAAAATTTAATAAATATCCTGATGTTGGGAGAGATGCATACTCCTGAAACGTCGACCTCTAATCGTCTTTTCATCTGGCTTGCTTCCTGAGAACAACTTGATCATATGGTAATTTAATGTAAAAGCATTATTTTTCCGGAAAATCAAATGAAATAGAAATATTTTATACGTAAAGAGCGTTACTTTTTCTATCTGGGCTGACTTCGCACGCAATTAGAGCTCCCCTCGTGTTTATAGTGACAATATACTAACGCACCTTTCTTGGTTATCATAAATGTTCTGCTTTCACTATTTTATGAAATATGCGATGTAAAAGTGGTTTATTGAGGTTTTTATTTACCTATACTAGTGTTACAGTGATTGAAAATATCAATTATGGAAATCGAGTTTCACAAAAACTTCAAATGATTGCAGTTGTTGCAGGAAAATGTATTAGAAACATGAACATATGTAAAACAACTATTTCTGTTTTGTGTTTGAAAACTGTAAATGAAATTGCGTTAGAGAGAGAGAGTTTCCAATTAATTTTTTATGCCAAGTGATAAGTGTATTCAATAAAAGGTAATGGGTAATTTGAAATGTTTAATTTATAACTTCAGTTTCTATCAACGTCTATTTGCTCTAACTTGTTTAATTAACCTATTTATCACCAAAGTAAAATGCATATATTTTGGTATAATGAACATGGACATATATGGTAGGCGAAACAGCTGTTCCAAGTGCTTGTATTTCTGCAATCCGCAACATATGCAGTGCCAGTTCTGCACGTACAGTTCTTGATAAACGTTATGGTACTATAATACGTATATACAGGATGTCCCACCCAAGTCTGCGACCTCAAATATCTCCGGAATGAAACAAAATATGAAAATTCCAATTGGTCAGGAATGTACCTATGTCAGGGGCTCACACAATGAGAAGGTAAATAAAGGTAAACAAATAACACTTCCAACACCAAGTTGCGTTTTCTTTAATTGCACTTGTATGTTTATTCTGGCCAAAAGAAAACTAGAGCGTTTACTAGTGGCCTATAGCCTTTAGAAATTCATTGTTGTTGTGCATGGTAAGTTCACCCACAAATCAACAGTCCTGTCGGATGAAACCGTGTCACTTCAACAGATGTTCGAAGTGCCCCAATACACTTTTGGAATCTGGTAACAAGAGAGTGTTTGTACATATATTTCCGTACAGGCCCCAACAATACGATTTGGCATATCCTCTAATGTCGTTGGTGGTTCTTGATACACTCTATCTTTCACTGTGCCCCAGAGAAGTCTAATGGCGTGAAGTCTGTGTAGCGTTCAGCGTACAATGCCGCAGCTGCGGTTGCATTTCTGCGACATTCGCCGTAAATTAAAATATTATCCAGGTTTTCTTCGTTAGTGAAGGTCGGCATATCGACTAGATGATGGCAACTGTTACACACCACATGAAAACACGGTTTAATGAGTCATATGGAAAGAAATATCCAAAACGTACGTGAATTACGTTACACTATGACAGCAGACCAGATCAACAGACACTAGTACGAGGGGTATTCAACAATGACTGAGACTGATTTTTTCCTGTAGCTTCCGTGATAGTTTTGCATCTGTGACATAAATATTTGAAAAGAGCGGCTTTTTATGTATAATGTTGGTAGGCGGCAACACTTTCGTATTGGTAGGTTGGTAGTAATGCTCTATTTTGTAGACCCTATGTGCATTTCGCATACCAGGTAGTGGAGGTGACGTGAAAGGAGCAGTACAGCGCAATCAAATTCTGTTTTCGTTAAAACCATACAGCCACCGAAACTTATGAAAAGTTGAAGCAGGCGTACATTGAAGATGCACTTCCTCGTACAATAGTGTTTAAGTGGTTCAAGGATTTCAAAGAAGGTGACTTGTCAGTGCTAAGCAAGGTGGGCCTGGTGTTTCGGCTTGTGCTGTGACTGAAGTCAACATCAACACAGCTGCTGCGATTGTCTGAGGGAATCGGTAAATAATATTACATAACTTCAGTGAAGTGCTGAGAATTTCACATGGCAGTGTGTTTACAATTATGCACGACCATCTCCATATAACCCGAGTTTTTGCTCATTGGGTGCCATGTCTGTTGACTCCCGAACAAAAGGCTGTGCAAATGGAGACAAGCCGTGATGTGCTGCGTCTCTTTGCTGATGGAGGGGATGCATTTTTTAAATCGATTATCAATGGTGATGAGTCATGGCTGCATAATAATGATCCTGAAGGAAAACAAGCTAGCACAGTGTGCTCCAACACCAAAAAGGCAAAAGTTGTTCCATCTGCAGGGAAAGTGGTGATCACATTTTTGGACTGTAATGGAATGATTTACCAGCATGCAGTTCCCCCTCACACCACTGTTACAGCAGCATACTACACGTCAGTATTGGTACACTGAAGAAGCACATTGCAAAGAAACGACCAGAGCTTTCTTGGACTGGATGGCGACCTCATCATGACAATGCACGGAGGGCATGCATTTTTTAAATCGATTATCAATAATGATGAGTCATGGCTGCATAATAATGATCCTGAAGGAAAACAAGCTAGCACAGTGTGCTCCAACACCAAAAAGGCAAAAGTTGTTCCATCTGCAGGGAAAGTGGTGATCACATTTTTGGACTGTAATGGAATGATTTACCAGCATGCAGTTCCCCCTCACACCACTGTTACAGCAGCATACTACACGTCAGTATTGGTACACTGAAGAAGCACATTGCAAAGAAACGACCAGAGCTTTCTTGGACTGGATGGCGACCTCATCATGACAATGCACGGCCTCACATCGCAAATCAAGTCATGCAGTTTCTAGCTCGATTCAACATTACCTGTGTACCACATGTACCTTATAGCCCCGATCTTGCGCCCTGTGACTGTTTTATTCCCATCACTGAAGGCAAAGCTTAGGGGTATTCGATTTGAGAACTCCGAAGCAGTGTTCAGGAAAAGTGAGGCGATTCTCAAGGACCTGACAAAGAATAGTCTGCCGCACGTGTTCAGGGATTGGCAGAGAGGCATAAAAAGTGCATTTACGTAGCAGGGGACTACTTTGAAAAAGATCATGTAAACAATAAATTGCAGTAATAAACATCTGTGACAGAAAATCAGTCGCAGTCTCAGTCCCGTACACTGAAGCTAGAACGTGGCGAGCTGATATCGGTTTGTTTACAGCAGGCTACAGTGGAAGCAATCCCTGCTCTGAGCACAGAAATATAGGCGTTGTATTCCGTCAGAATCGGTGGCGCCATTGCCATGCTCTAACAGCCACGTATTTCAGAACGTGTTAGGTGAAACCAAGTGTGTTATCACTAATTGTAGCTCTAGGTTTCATTTTGGTAGAATAAGCATACATGTTCCACTTAAAAAAACGCAATTTGATGTTGGGAGTGTTATTTGTTTATTTTTATGGATTGTATATACCTTCTCATTGTGTGAGGTCCTGACATATGTACATTCCTGGCCAAGAGGAATTTTCATAAATTGTTTCATTTCGGGGATATCTGAGGTCACAGAATTAGGTTGGACATCTTGCATTTTGTAGTAGGCTACATATGGCCAAGCAACCTTTTGGGAAGTACAATATGGAGTCGAAGCTTAATATTGTCGCATATGCTTTGGTGAAGTGAAGGAACTTGATTTATTTTAGGAATTTATTTGAAATTTTAATAGCATGAGGCTTTGTTATACAATTGAAAGTGTTAATTTGTGGAAGTAAAGATGTAGAAACCTCATAGCGGAGTATTAGATGACAAGTCCGTAATTTGCATATTTTCGGAGCGTTAACCAAGTAGGAATGCCAAACGCAGCGACTCTAGACGTTGAACCCGGTAGTTGGTAATGGAGGATCAGCAGGTCATTGGACTTAAACCAACATGGCAGATGGAATGTTTCAGAAGCTTTTATGCTGATCAAAGGGAAAAAGTCCCTTGGTTCAACTTGTGTTGGCCCCCTCTTTTTGGGCTTGGCCGTGGATACTTATAGCGGTGATCATCGAGGCGCGCGGGAGTCTAAAGTGTATTGTTGCGGCCGGAGGCTACGCAAAATCTTCACTTCACCACGCACCGACATCTCCACGAAGGTAAGCCCGACTGGGTCTTGATGTACTAATGTAACTATCAACATCAATCCACCCAAAGTATCTTCAAGACTTCGGGGTTGACTTGTATTGTAGGAAATTATGATGTTATAGTAAACTGGAATTTCGTAGAAAGCTGCGGTATTTCTATCTATCTGTAAGCTGACTACAAATTCCCTTTACCATTTATCTCTACCATCTGAACCCCTCTGCTTTCAGTTACGCTCCCAGTTGCAAAGTAGATTGTAAACCCTTGTAATCCCCCTTTTAGTATACACAGCCCTATCCACAACTTGTAGTCTAAAATCATCCCGGTTTACAATCTACGAGGCATGTTTTTTAAGTCAGTACCGTTTTGCGATTCCGCCGCCACAGCGCTAAGGTCGGCGTTCCGCGCATGCTTGCTGGTTACCTACATCTCTTGTCTACGCATTGACGCCATTAAAGTCTGATTCTTCATTTTATACGTTGGTTACTGAGTGTTTAAGGTGCCTCCGACAATCGTGAGTCCGGCCGATTGTGAAGTACGGGCTGTTATACGATTTCTTAGTGCTAAAGGCGTAAAACCAATCGATATTCATCGTGAGATCTGTTAAGTTTACGGACAAAACATTATGAGTGATGGAATGGTAAGGAAATGGGTGAGAAAATTTAAAGATGGCTGTACAAATGTGCATGATGAAGAACGGAGTGGACGTCCTTCGGTCGTTACTGAAGATTTGGGGCAGAAAGTGGACGAAAAGGTGAGAGAAAACAGACGCTTTACAATTTCATCATTGTGCGACTATTTTCCTCAATATTCTAGTAGTGTTTTGTATCGCATTGTGACCGAGAACTTGAAGTACCGGAAATTGTGTTCACGTTGGGTTCCGAAAATGTTGACGGATTTACACAAAACCCAACGTTTTGGCAGTGCATTGACTTTCCTTGAGCGGTACAACAATGAAGGTGAAGATTTTTTAGACCAAATTGTTTCTGGTGACGAAACATGGGTGGCCTACGTCACACCAGAATCGAAACACCAATCCATGGAATGGCGACATTCACCATCGCCCACAAGAGTGAAGTTTAAGCAAGCAATTTCTGCCCGGAGAATCATGTGCACAGTTTTTTTGGAGCAGAAAAAGAGTATTGCTAGTGGAGCTTCTGCCTCGTAATTTGACAGTCAATGCAGCGTCTTATTGTGAGACATTGAACAACCTTCGCCGTGCAATCCAGAACAAAAGACGTGGCAAGTTGAGTAAGGGTATCGTTTTGCTGTATGACAATGCCCATACACACGTGGCTAATCGGACCAAAGATCTCATCAAATCTTATCACTGGGAAACTCTAGATCATCCTCCATACAGCCCTGATCTGGCGCCCAGCAACTACCATTTGTTCCTGCACTTGAAGAAAAATCTGGGTGGTCAGCGTCTTCAAGACGATAACGAAGTCAAAACAGTTGTGATACAGTGGTTAACACGTCAGGCGACAGAATTTTATGAGGAGGGTATTCAAAAACTGGTGCCACGTTATATTCACGGAAATTATGTAGAAAAGTAGATTAAGCTACAGGCTTTCATGTAAAAATAAAATTATTGCGATATCTATGCACGTCTTTTTTAATTCCAAAACGGTACTGACTTAAAAAACATGCCTCGTATAATGCGACAGTATCTTACAAATATTACTTTGAAACTAAAGCGAAACGCTACTTAAAATTTAGCAAACATATGTTGAGATTTGTAACAGTGGACTCCTTTACTACTAATTTTATTTCCCTTTAAACGACACACACTGAATTTTACGATGCAAATCGTTTTTCAAAACTCGCCTGCATTTTGTAACTCTTCTGTAGCCACCACACATGTGTAAATATGACACACAGTCGCCTCGCAAATGTATACAGTTAGTGAGGAGGCGTAAGTAAATACCAAACCGCTGTAAACACTCTGGATCAAAATGTGGGAAACATTTCCAGGTGTTTATTTTTATTAGAGTTATTGTTATAGCTGCAAATATTTGATAAAACTTGTTTAAACTATTTTTACATTGATATCGATGTCGAAATACAAGTAATTCAACTTTACAGCTTGTTTCGGGTTACTAATTCCAATACATATTTTTCTCACTGGTCTTCTTCCTTGGTTCGTTATTACTTCCATCTTTTATGGAAAGCATTAAGTTATTTTATTGCCCAAAGCTTTAAGCTTTCTTTAGGTTTTTGCATTGTTACAATATCATGTTAAAATATGAATCATTTATCTACTCAACTGTAATGCTAGATGCTCTAATTTTTCATTTTCGTTTCCTTATACATTAGGTGGTCTCATAAGTAAAGTGGGATTTTTGATTTTGATGTTTGGAAAAATTATTGGGTTTCTTTGGTTTGGCAATGCTATTTACAGGATGCCATGGCAAGTGTTGCGTACGTTGCGAGCATGTGTTAATCTGTAGTTGTAAGTTAACAATAAAAAATGGAAATATCAAAGTTTGATACCTATAATCCTTCTAAAGCACTGCTGGAAAGAAGATTATAAAAGCCGTTGCCGCATCTCGAGGAATATGTGAAGTGGTAGGAGAAAGTGGCGTCAATAAGCGTGCAGCACAACGATGCTTACAACGTTTCAACAATGGAGACGAAAACACTAAAGATTTACCACGTTCTGGAAGACCTGAAGTATGGAACTTGAGCAAACACGCAACATTTTGTGAGAAAATCTGTGAAAAAGTACCCATAGGCTTTCAGAAGAACTTGGTGCATCAAAACATATCACATATCGCCACATTAAGACAGTTGGAAAATTATACAGAAGCTACAGATCTGTAGCTCATGAACTGACACCTCAGCAGGCTGAACGTAGAGTAGATATCTATCATCAACTTATCCATAATCCCGTGTATGATAGATTTGTCAGGACAATGCCACTTGTGATGAAAAATGGATATATTTCCGAATAGTGGCTTGTGGTTTAAATGTGACGGGAAGGCACCGCCTATGGCCTGTGGTGCGAAAGCATTAGCCAATTAGAGTGAGGGGGAAGGTAGTTGCACGCGGAGTGATACATTTCAGCGGGGCAAATGCAACAATTTTTTTTTATTAGTTTCACTGCTTTCTTTATGCAATATTTTATATAGAATGTTTCGTCATGTTGCCAAGCTGCCAAAGTCATCGTTAAAAAAAATCTCAGTTCTGTCCCAAGGTAATGTGTATCTGTAGAACATTTGAAGGTGTGATTCACTGGGAGTTTCTTCCAAATGGACGGGCGATTGATGCAGATCTTTATTCTCAACAAATGGAACCAGTTAATGAAATTTTGAGACGGTGATACCCAGCATTAGTTAACGGAAAAAGAGTTCTAATGCAATAGGACAATGCAACACCCTATACTGCACGAACAACCATAGAAAAAAATTAGAAATTGGAAGAAATCGAACTTCTACCACATCCAGCATACAGCTCTGATCTTGCAGCATCGGATTATCATCTTTTTCGATCCATGACCTATTTTCTACGGGGAAGAAATTTTGAGAACATTGAAGCAGTGCAAGTGGGTGTCACGGAATTCTTCACAACAAAAAACCAGAGACTGGTACCATCGTGAGATAATAAACTTCGCTGAACGATGGCTTAAGAATATAGAAACTAATGACCTATACTTTGAAAATTAGTTAATTGCTGTTCAGAACACATTTCAAATACTTTTTTCTTAAAAAAACGATATTACTTATGAAACAGTATCTTGACATTTTAGATGAAAAATATACAAGGATTATCCATTTCCCATTAAATAGTTGTAGTCATAAAATCAGATATCTTATCTTAATAAAAACAATATGTCAGTAAATTCATTTCTCGTATTTTCTCATGAAATTCGTTTAGCGCTGAAAATAGTATCCCTGCAGCAACACCATTTTCCAAAGTCATTTTGTTCTTCCTGTAGAAGAAATTATTTTATACATCTCAAACGATGATCAATATTGTAACTTTGTCGGTTCGTAGAGTTAAAAGTCCAAATTGCCGAAATTCTAAATGTTCTTTATTTCCGTACAGATACACTGTTTAATTCTCACGTAACAACATTACATCACATAACAACACAATCATCCAAGGTCGATGGCAATAACAAACCGTGACAGCTGAATACATTAGCTCTCGTTACAACAACACTCTTGTTACACAACTGTCTTTTCAACACTCAGCTGTTCTCTGCTTACTCTGTCCACAAATAACAGACTCTGCGAGCCGTCACGTCCTTAAATACCTAATTCGTAATCCTAGGTTGTTATCGAATTTTCTCTAAAATGTCACCAGATAAAACACGAATGTTCTAGAATGTAACTATATAGGTGCCGGCAAGTATTTCACCTCTATGATAAACTATCCGTCTCTTGTTTATCGGCGCTATCGTTAATTGCTTATTCAAGCTCCTTATTACCACACTGTCAGCCTATCAGTTCCTTTGTGTGCGCAAGCCGCCTCATCGCGGTCGGGTTCGCGACAATATTCTTAGCATAAAGTTTATAACTAAAATTCAAACAACTTAGGCCTCTGAAATTTTTGAGTTTTTCTGAGACATTTCTAAATATTGAAATATTCTCGCCAACCAGCCTTTTCAAATATTCATTGTACAAATTCAATAGTCTTGGTTTGCATTCTAGACCTGAAATTTAGTTACGGCTTATTCAATGAATTATCCTCCTCTTTGGAGGATTTACGTATCCAAAGACCTGAAAATTAATGCTTTGTGTCAATCACTTGTTGAGAACCCAGCAAACTTTTGGTCATAGCATGTTCATGATGGGTGCTGTGGTAGCTGTTCCAGCCATAAAGATGCCTGACGGAGAGATTGCGGAAATATTAGATGATTCAAAATCTCCTACGAGACGAGGAATCTCTTTCTACTGGAATAGATTGTAGGTTTTAACAAAACCATTATCTTGTACAATACGTTTTGGTACAGCACTAATGGTTTACCTTTTACATAATATAACATAAAGTTTATTCCGAATTAAGAGGGATATTCCCAGAAAATTCAAGATATACAATGTCTTTGTCAGTAATGTCGAAGAGTATAGACGTCTAATCCAAGTATCCGGAAAAATGATGAAAATAAAAATAAAAATATTTCACAAAAAGGGTAATTAAGGTTGTCTAATTTTCTTTAAAATCACCTTGTTATATCCTTGAAAGGTACTCAGTATATCTCAGATATTAACTCGATTCTTTGTTTTGGATTTACCAAGTTCATTCACACATATGCCCAGATATGCACACATACATTTTTATGAAAATTAATTTATTATTCATGCAGCTTCAAAGCATGTATTTTCTAAAGTCATGGGTCCCTGATACCTGCATTACCTCGATACTGACGATACCTACATGGTATCGACTTCAGAAAATAGGCTCGGTACTTTTTAGAAACTTGGGTGTTAAATATACAATTTTTATTATTTTAAAATCACAAAATATTATTGCTGGAAGTACAGTAACATTATATAAGAAAGTAATCGTGTGTCAAAGTCAGTGCCAGTTAACAGTTTCCAAGAAGAAAGTCACTGAATATCTCAACGACGATTTGTCCCTCCTCTTTCTTAATTACTGGAAAACAAATTTAAAATTTGCAGAACAAAAAATAGCTGCGAAATATTTGTGTTCTCCTGCAACAGTTTTCGTTGAAAGGCTATTTAGCATAGTGACAGAAAAAGAAGTAGACTTAACTGCGAAAGAGTGCAAATGATAGTATTTTTAAATAAAATTTGTAGCAGTGGACTGTTTTGCTCCAAAATGTCTAAAGTAGAGTTGAAAAATAAAGAGTGATGGGCTTAAGTTTTGTCTCGTTAAATATATGCACCTATTTAATATAACTTTTATCCCACCATCTTGTTTTGTATTGAAACTAGAAGCAGAAATGGCGGTGCCGAGTATCAAAGTATATTATATCATAGGAATTATCGATTATCGATAAAAACTGTTATCGACCCTTCCCTAATTTTTCGATAAACTTTTCAGAATTAATTTTTTTTTTTTTTTTTTTTTGGGAAAGCTAACACTTTGCTTACATAAGGTGTGTGATGTAGAATTAGTTACAATGCTTTAATTTGGTCTGGAGGTTAGGTTCGAAAATAATAAATTGCCTTTTTATTATAGTGTAAGAGAATACATCGATTTATTTCACATTAGCAATTATTTGAGGCGCAAAACCTTTCTAAAACCAGGAGGAGAATATGTCGAGATGTAGGTACATCGATAATCGCAACACAACTGCACACGAGATCGGCCATTACATTCACGGGATTTAAATTCGATGGGACATGTTCGGATACTTTAGAGAGACAAATTGTTCGCCGGTTGTAGCTTCCCGCAATGCTCCAGGATTGGGCGGGGGGGGGGAGGTGGACAATACCTCAGGGTGTGCTGCTGGACAACTTTATTCACAGGAAGGGATTCAGCCACACATCTGAGGCGTATGTTTCATCTGTACAAGCTTTGCCGGTGTTTTATCGTCTAGTACATTAAACCTTTTTACGTTAGGTTAGGGGGGGGGGATATACAATCAGTCGAAGTGGCTCATGAAACACTTAACGACAAACATTGTGGGGAAAAAAGAGCTATATAATAGAGCTTTTTTATCCTGAATGCTTGTAATTGGTCTACCTTGCTTTAAATTGGCACTTAGAAAGCCATTCTATGCTGTAAAATACATTTACTTTTGCACTTCCTGAACGCTTTACAATTCTCTAAGTGGCAATCATTCTCAAAACGAGCACTGTCCTAACACTAGAATTTTCTTGTTAATAAACACACTAATGAAGCAAAGAATACTCGAATTATACTTTGAATTATCAACCTTCATTTACAAAGCATAAAGGAATTAAATAGTTAAATATAAAATTAACTTTTTAGTTTCAAGTAGGCATTTATTAATAATGTCCCGAGCATTGTTGCGACTGGCACTGGCGGCGCGCTCAAAGAGATAGCCAGTGTAGCGCGGAGATAAAAGCTTGCCGAAACAGAGAGAGAAAGAGATAGATAGCTGACTGGAAGGTTCGCTTTCTTGATTGCTACAGAACATTCCACTAACTTCTAGAACAATGAGTGGAGGTATAAAAGGAAGGTGCGGTTAGTTGTCAGCGCACAGTCGTAATTGGACTCGATAATTGTGCGTGTGCAGCTGTGATTTGAAAGTGAACTCTTTTGTTTATTTACGGTGCAGAAGCCACGAGAGATTATGTTGGGTTTATGTTACGTAATTCTGCTATTGGCAGGGCTGTACAACGTGTTTCTACGGAAATAAAGAACCTTTAAATTTCTGCAAACTTGACTTTTAATTTTACAATAATAATTATTAAGATTAGAGAATTGATTTTAATTTTAATTATTGGAAAGAGGCGATGACAGTGTAAGTTCTAACTGATAATCTAATCACAATTACACTGATCCTGAGCCCACAAAAGCTCAATTGTATAGTCTAGTGATGCTCTACTTGCTTTGGATGCAAGAAGTCCTGAGATTGTATTTTGCTGGTGACTTAACTGGTAATATTTTTTTTTCTTTGGTGTACTCCTTTATCTTGAGCAGACAAATGTCAAGCAACTCTTTAAGATTTGGGGACTCTAGGATAATTTGTGTAACATTTCATTGATTCACCGACAGATACTTTCTAACTGGTTAATGGGACTTAAGAGCTGTTCAATAAAGAATGATCATAATTTTTACGGTCATAATTTCTCGCACTAAACCTCAATCTTATTATATTCTGTTAGCTTAATGTGAAACAAACACGCCATATTAGTTTTATTGTTGGCACTCCTGGTTCCCACCTATGAGAACCAGTCAAGTTCAGACATGTTGAGTATCGCCTAGCGCTGCAATGGAAGTAACACGCGAGGAACAATCATGCGGCTTTGAAATTCTGCTTTCCTCTCTAAAAATGTTCAGTTGACGCCTATACAATGCTACAGGAGGCCTATGGAGAGGTTTTTCTTCCCTACAGCAAAGCTCGAAGGTGGTTTAAAATGTTTAAAGAGGGAAGACAATCAATTTCAAAGGAAGGTGGATACGGTGCTCCAGTTACTGCTCTTACGGAAGAAAACATCAACACTGCTGCTGCCATTGTGAGAGAGGATCGACGAATTACCTTAAGATCACTTTCAGAAATACTGAACATTTCATTGGGTGCCCCCCCCCCCACACACACACACACACACGTTGGTGACAGAAACATTACACATGAGATGTGTTTGTGCGCGATGGGTTCCAAGACTGTTGATTCCCGAACAAAAGGACATTCACATGCAGGTCTGCATGCAGTTGAAGTTGATGTTAGAGGAAGATCCGGGGTTTATTTCAAACTTAATCACTGCTAATGAAACTTGGCTACGTCATTTTGATCCTCAGAACAAATAGCAAAGCTCAGTGTGGAACTCTCCTTCATCACCAACCCTGCAAAAAGCGAAAGTGGTTGCCTCTGCTGGGAAAATTATGGTGATCTCATTCTTTGACATCCATGGAATGGTTTATCAGCATGTTGTACCTGCACACACATCAGTAACTGGACAATACTACAGGGATATCCTGAAAACATTGCAAGTTCCTATCAGGCGCAAAAGACCACATTTCCGTGAAGTAGGCTGGATGCTGTACTACGATAATCCGCGGCCGCATATTACCAATGTTGCTGCTGAATATCTTGCAAAAATCAACGTGAAGTGCATCACTCACCCTCCCTATAGTCCGTATTTAGCCCTATGTGTCTTTTTTCTATTCCCTAACTTGAAGAAACGCCTTCGTCGGAGACATTATCCATCATCAGAAGCAGTGGTGAAGACTGCGGAGGCGATTTTGAAAGATCTCTCAAAAATGTTTTCCAGCATGTCTTTGAAGACTGGCAAAACGCTGGGACAAGTGCATCGCATTCAGAGGAGACTATTTTGAGAAGGACCATCAAAATTATGAGAAGGAGTAAAGGTACGTTGTCAAAAAAAAAAAAAAAAAAAAAAAAAAAAAAAAAAAAAAAAAAAAAAAGTGATCGTTCTTTATTGAACAGCTCTCGCAAGTTGCATATAGAAACTCTGGACTGCAGTGCGCTACGGAGAGCACTCGGCACGGAAGTGCAAACTTTGTCTATTATACCTATGCCAGGCACCTCCGGAGGGAAGTATAAGACGAGAGGACACATAGGGCGTATGACAGTATAGAGGGTAGGGTCCATACACTTTAACAATTGGAAACTCCCTGGCAGACCACTACAACATGCATCACATTCTACTGTGGTCCGGAAACGGCCACACCAGACCGGGTTCGAAGACCGGACACCGTCTTACCGCAGGAGGAAGTTTTTCCAAGGGCATATTATCCTGCCATGCAGCGAAGAGACACCCGCCGACATTTCTGCCCTGAAAGAGACCACAAGATAAGAGATGGTGTGGGATGATAATGGAGATGAACTGGAGGGACAGGAAATTCGGAGGATCTAATGAACCTTCCCAGCATTCGCCTAGCGACCCGGGAAAATCACCGAAACAACACATAGATCCGTTAGTTCGGCCACGGGAATCGAACCCGGTCCTCCCAAATGCGGGAGAAACCGCTGAGCCATCCCGTCCGTTTGGAAGCAGTCAAGTAACGAGCCAAGAAGGTGTTCTATAGGGATGAGACCTGGAAGGATAACTTCCGTCATATTATATCTTCTAAACAGATCTGCCGCGGTATGACCACGCGGTGAAAGCGCCGTAAAATAAGAAGAATATTTGTTTTGTGGCCAAAACTTCTCAATGCTCCCAGCTGACGATGCCCGCTTTAGATTTCTCAGTTGTGATAAGCCAGTTTATATTTGAGTGTAAATTAACATTGTATAGAAACTGAGAAAGGATTTAAGAAACGAGTCTGCTAACAAAAACAAGATCGACTTGTAAAGGTTTCAAATGAATGGAGAAAATAAAACAAGCTGACTGTAACGTAATGAAGAAAGTAAACGAAGGACGAAAAATATTGTGGAAGATAAGCAACACAAAGGCTGTAGAAATTGTACACCGAAAACTATTACAAAGGGGAGAAAGATAATCAGTGAACGAGGCGGAGGAAGATATATAGGATTTGAGAGGAGGAACCAAACAATAAAACGGAAAGCCGAAGATAAAGGAGCTTGTAGAGTTGCGTTTAATTCTGTCCGCGGAGAGATCCAATGTGCCGATTATGATATTTCCAATTAAGAGTTGGCTTGTATATCGATGTTTTACACAGGAATAAACACGATCTAGAAAGAGGCACCACGGTAAAGAGAGAAGAGGATGAAAAATGCCTGGTCTTTATTAAAACTGCAGATTAGTCCCGTAATATGAAAATACACGCAAATGTTTGCTCTAATTGGACTCGGGTGGGAAAATGTGTTCTCTAAAACATTGTAAAACTTAATAACTTAGGAAACTTAGAAAGTATCAAAGTAAATATAAACTAAAAAGAAGCATTGGAAGTTCAAAGCCATTAAATGGTTATTTGCGGTTATTTAGCAGTAAAAATTTACAAACAGTGAAATAATGCAAAATGTATGCCATGATTTATGTCCTCGGAATATTTTCATCTTATTGATTTTAAACGACAAACAGTTACTTCAAAGGAGCTGGAATTGTAATTTAGAACTCTTGAACTGGAGACTACAATGGTATTGTCTATCCATTATGTTTACACTCTTTACAGTATTAGTACTGTCACGTGGAGGGTTGATGAATCCTTGTGAACCTATCAAATTGAGAACTTTATTACTTCCTGTGTCTTAATTATCTTTCACATTCTGAAGTCCTTATTTCTGCTGATCCATGAGAACAAGGTAATGCGAGATTTCACATGACAGCAACTTCCTGTTGGCTCAGCTCGATAATATACAGCGGACACAGGACTGAATTGCATTAGTATGCTCTAAGAACTATAGAAATACGTTTGCTTTGGAAACGTTTACATAGCGGTTTTGCGTGGGATTGCCTATTTGGCACTAGGGACGCCATGTTGGGAGAAAAGATAATTAATGACCGATTACTTCTGCAGCCGCGGGTCTTCTAATTTGGGTTATTATGACGGTCACGCTTCATCTTATAAACCAGGGAAGCCATGACGCCCATTAGCGGTGGCTGATCAACATGTATTCTCGACCAACAGGACACACAACTCCTGAAGGTAAATCCCGTATGGGCATTTGCATAACTTTTTTAACTGCTGTTATCATTTCACTGCTAGTTTCTTCAAAACTTTAGGATTACCTTGTGCTTCAACATTAATACGAGGGCTGTTCAATAAAGAATGACCACAAATTCTTTTTGACAACGTACCTTATCTCATGTTCATAATTTTGATGGTGCTTCTCAAATTAGTCTCCCCTGAATGCGATGCACTTGTCCCAGCGTTTCTGCCAGTCTTCAAAGACATGCTGGAAACCATTTTTAAGAGATCCTTCAAAATCGCCTCCGCAGCCCTCACCACTGCTTCTGACGATGGATAATGCCTCCCATGATGGCATTTCTTCCAGTTAGGGAATAGAAAAATGTCACATGGGTCTAAAGCTGGACTATAGGGGGGTGAGGGATGCACTTCGCGTTGATTTTTGCAAAATATTCAGCAACAACATTGGCAATATGCAGCCGTGCATTATCGTGGTGCAGCATCCAGCCTGCTTCATGGAAATGTGGTCTTTTGCGCCAGATATGGACTTGCAATGTTTTCAGGACATCCCTGTAATATTGTCCAGTTGCTGATTTGTGTGCAGGTACAACATGCTAACAAACCATTCCATGAATATCAAAGAATAAGATGACCACAAATTTCCCAGCAGAGGCAACCACTTTTGCTTTTAGGAGGGTTGATGATAGGAGATTTCCACACTGAGCTTTGTTGTTTGTTTTCAGGATCAAAATGATGTAGCCAAGTTTCATCAGCAGTGATTACTTTTGAAAGAAACCCCGGATCTTCCTCTAACATCAATTTCAACAGCATGTTATCTCCATTACAGCGGTAGGCGATACTGAACATGTCTGAACTTGCCTGGTTCTCACAGGCGGGAACCAGGAGTACAAACATTGAAACTACTACGGCGCGTTTGTTTCACATTAAGCTAATAGAATATAATACTTCAATTCTTTATTGAACAGCCCTCGTAATTAGAGGGTGGTAAATTGTCTTATTATGGGACTAAATGTCTCTGCTCTACCATTTCGCTTCACCACTGACTCCTTTCAGTTACGCCTCTAGTTATAGAGTAGAACGTACCGTTATGACGTAGTCGCTCAAATTACCTGCTTAACGTAACAGTACTGTACTATGACATCACTTTTATTTCATTCTTTTTATCAGTTTGGCTAAGTAAAAGAAAACACTTTCTTAATTGCATTAAATGGTGATGATTAATGATTAAATTTCTATTACAACATGCAAAGGCGCCGAGGCATATTGATCTGCACTGGCAGAGCTATTACAAATTATTACAAGCTATTACAAATTAATTAGTATGTGGTTTGTGTGATTTCATGTAATATAATGATTTCTCAAAATTTAAGTGTAGTTAATAAGATGATGTGTGTTGTCCTATGTCAAACATTTGTTAATTCAATCCAGTATATAAGACATTAAATTACATATTTAGTCATTTTACTCTTATTTTCTGCGAGAGTATAGGAAATATCAGTCTTCCATTCTGTCTTAAATCCAACGAATAAGTCCAATTAATCCTCGCTGGATAAATCCTTAATCTCGCAAGATAAATCACTTGAGCTCCTACGTACAGTTACCTGGTTTTAGACTTTTTGCTAGTTACACGAAACAAAGTACCTTAATTCTCTAGTCGCGATTGTTCGTATTTTCACGCGCATCTCTTCCGTTACTGAACCTGGCACGTGCACACGCTTCGGTGATCAACCCCGTATCTCAGGATCGTCTTTTTTGCTTCTGCCACTATTCCAGCACTTAAGATCCTCAGTTGTCTCGTTAAGTTAAGCATATTTTATCTATCATGGAGCTCCTTTTTGTTCCCTAAAGTTAGGTTTCGTTTTTTATGTTCTATATTTTCATTGTAACTGTAATATATTTAACCCTTAAATGTCATATTTTTCTTTCTGAATTACGAGCACAAGTCACGCGTTTATATTTTTAAGTATAGTGTCTCGTAATATACCATTCTGTTTTACTTTTGAGGTACATGCTAATTTTGTGTTGAGGCTTCTTGATATAACTATACAGGGTGTTAATGAACAACCCCGAAATAATTTCAGCGATTGTATATGTGACTAATACGAGCAAGTTGAGCTAGACAATGCATGGTCTGTGGATAAACATATCGCAGTTAATTGCATTGAACGTAGTTAACATCAGATGCTGATAAGTTGGTATTTAAACAAGTTGGGTAAAACTATTGGATTATAATGTCTTTAAAATTGCGTCCTGAGTATAAAAATATCGATTATTATTAGCTCGTTATTGGCGTTCTGAAGATTTAATGCCTCAAAGATTTCTATAACTTGTAACTATTCATCTGCCAGAGTGTTTAAATGCCTTCTTGTATCATATAACATGCTGAAGTGCTGTTTCTGTAACTGTCCTGGTGGTCCAATCGAAGCGCTCAATACTGGTGTCCCAAGGTCATTAGTTCGGTTCCCAGTTCTTTTCCTTCATCGATTTAATACGTACCTCAAAGAAGGACTTAACTACCCGAATAATAGCAGCACGTGAAATAATTCGACACGCAGAAGGAATTTTGGACAGAGTACGACAGCCCTTCATTCGCCTCTGACAACTTTGCATTGAATACGCAGGTCACCATTTCCAGCAGTTTCTATAAACCTTACGCAAAGTGTTGCATCTAATTTGTATTTTATGTAAGTTCGGTCAATCTTTAAACTATCTTCTATTTAGACGTACATTAGGTGAAAGTATTAAGCAGAATTCAACCTTTGTGATAAAGAATTGTAATTAATTGCGCCGACAAGGTGAAATTACTCTGTAAAGTACATGTTTTATACGAGAAGGAAATAAAAGCTTAGAAAAAATTATAAAAAAGCAAACGAACAACTAAACAAACACTCAGAACAAAAGTAATGCAAAAAAAAGAAGAAGAAGAAAAGGAGACTCGATATCGTTTACCTTTCACTTGAAAGCTAATGTCATAACCAGACATCGGATCCCGTACACCTTATAAATCAATGTATGCGCACAGGCACTATACAAGGTCAGGCGTGACATCAACAAACATCCGTGTCAACAAGTATACCGAAGCGCTGTGTGATGTGCAGTTCGCTATGGATACAAAGTGTAAGCTACGTTACAATATGCCATCCTCCTCATTGCTTTCGATGTGGGAATTACAGTGAACAACCATGTTCATTCCTAAATTGTAGAATGTGAATTTACTGCGCCTCTCATTGAAACATTATAAAAATATTAGGGGAAAGTTCGTACAACGTCAAATGACGTTAATATGCATATAAGCAGTACAAATCATTTTCATATGTTTGTCCGAGACTTAGTTTATTTCTTACATTACGCAGCACTCAAAATCCAGTATTTTTGTGTTGAATACTGGGCAATTCATTTTTTTGTTCGTTGGGTAGGTGGTGAATTCTCTATATTGTTAATTTTTACAGACACCTTCTCATCTGCAGTTAGACAGCTCGAAAGTACATTCTTCAAGCTGTTTAATTGTTTTTGATAATACCTAAAACTTGATTTATAAAATGGAGATTGCCCAATAATTATTGTAAAAGTAATGCTATTAACTCAATTTGTCAAACACCTTGCACTCCCAGGAAGACAGTTCTACCTGCTGTAGAGCTGTAGTTGTAATGAAACTAAAGCTACGCATTGCGAAACGGACTATCCCTGTCCTCTGGACTGACGTCAGCAGTTATATACTGCGAGGCTCGTAAACTTCATGTCCCTTTAAAGGTGTACGGACTCCGATGTCTGGTCATAACCATTGTGCCAAAGGGAGCCAAGTGTTCTGACATATCTCTTCATTTTCGTGTGTTCTGCACTCAATTAGTATCATTATTTTCAGGGGCGTACTGGTATTTAAGAAACTTACAGCCTTAACTTCCACATATGAACCAACATATGTGCTCCGACACATATCTTCATTTACGTGTGTTGGGCACTCAAGTAGTATCATTATTTTCAGTGGCGTACTGGTAATTTAGAAACTTGCAGCCGTAACTTCCACATATGAACCAACATATGTGCTCCAACACATATCTTTATTTTCTTGTGTTGGGCACTCAAGTAGTATCAGTATTTTAAGTGGCGTACTGGTATTTTAGAAAATCACAGCCGTAACTTCCACATATGAACCAACATATGTGCTCCAACACATATCTTTATTTTCTTGTGTTGTGCACTCAAGTAGTATCATTATTTTCAGTGGCATACTGGTATTTTATAAGCTTACAGCCGTAACCTCCACATATGTGCTCCGATACATCTCTTTATTTTCGTGTGTTGTGCACTCAAGTAGTATCATTATTTTCAGTAGCGTACTGGTAATTTAGAAACTTGCAGTCGTAACTTCCACATATGAACCAACAGACCATAAGTCTATCTCAAATGACCTTTTTAAGATATCTCTCTCCTCTGAAAATGTTTCGGTTTGATTCATTAACATCCTGTATATAAAAATCTATGATTTTTATTGCTTAAAAGCTGAAAACATTCCCTTTCCCTGAATAATATTTTTTTGCCTAACATTTATACTTTTGTATTAAATTTCAGGTTCAAAAGATATAAAAGAGTACGTACAACTTTTATAACCCATCGAGTATTGTTTTTCTGGGTAGCTCAGGTGGTATGGCGTTGTTCTACTGACAGCAAGATCGAAGCGAAAACCCAGCTAGATGCGCTTAAAAGCAAAAGCTTAATTTCAGTAATTTATGTTTTGTAAAAGAACGACATTGTCTAATAATTGGCATCATTAATGCACAGCAGTTTATATACTTCTATTATCCTACATGTATTTTGTAATATTTTAAGCACTCTATTTTAAAATATATGCAGGAGATGGTTAGTTGTATCTAATTGTGTGCAACGCTGACAATCCTATACCAGTTTTGCATTGAAGCTTCAGAGAAACGTAGTATGTTCCATGTGAAACAAGGAAATTGGAAGTTCTTTCCCTCGTGGGCACGTATTGTTTGGATACCAAAATTGAGAGATGTAATAAAACTTTTCCAAATCGCTAACCCCGAGGCATTTGAAGAGCAGTGAACGATGCTACGGAATATCGCAGATCGTCTACCCGGTGTTTAACCGTCCCTTTTCTTTGTCGTTCGATGTGCAACTATGACATAAGGGATGGTCGTGCAGTATCGAACGGGATAAGCTTTTTTTGTACTTTATTCTGTAATTGTGGTAGTTAATCGGAATCTTACTATATTATTCTCTTACCTCAAGGCATGTTCCATAACTATTATAATGCAATGACTTTTATTTTTTATCTATAGTACTTTATTACATCGAAAGCAAAATAGCTAGAATTATAAGTCTTATAGAAAGTGTCTTGCACTATCGGCCACTACCTTTTCAGTTAAAATATAGATTGTCAGTGACGCATTGCACTGTCACATATACAACAACAATAGAATACGAAAGCATGGGAACTTATTGTCACTATTTCTGCTCAGTTCACAAATGTTTAGCTCACTAGTTTACAGATATTGCAAATATAGCGCTGCTATAGGTCTCAGAATATTTTCCGTGCGCACACTAACCAGAATCAAGCACTCAGAGCAGACAAAGAACTGAAGAGAGGAAGAAGATATCCGACTATAGCGCACGTGGATGCACAAGCTTGCTACTGCTTACTGAAAACTTCTGCTACATGGAGGGTTAAAGGGAAATCCCAGTAGTAGCCGGTACTGCATACCGGCCGATACTGCACGACTTTGCCCTATATGTTTCTAGTAACAAGTAAAAGTGCAAAAATCTGGTTCCCCTTAAATAATCTAAGTCTAAATATGTCTAAAACTGAAAATATATTATTTACATTGCAACATAATGATATCCACAGTAATTCAGTAAATCTCTTAGGATTACATTTGGACACTAGACTAACAGGGGAAACACACATACTTTACCTTTGTAAAAAGCTGGCTAGAATCTGGTACCTTCTAGGGAAACTAAAGAAATGTGTTATTCGAGATATGTTAATAACAGCTTACTATGTCTTCTTTCATCCACATATACTGTATGGGGTTAGGCTTTGGGGTAATTGTGCTACCTCGAAAAATGCATTCATTGGCGAAAAAATCTCTCAGACTAATTCTAGCATTAGGACAACAGGATACATGTAAGCCTAGCTTTATAGACCTTAAGATAATGACTTCACTGTCAACGTATATATACACCAATATCATATACGTTAAAGAAAATCAAAAGTTATTTATAAATCGATCCTCAGTACATAGTTCTGACACTCGATGCAAACATAATTTAGATACACCCCACAACCGCATGAGCAAGGTCATAAATAGCCACTGTTATCAAATGTTAAAATTATTCAATAAGCTTCCTCTGGAAATAAAGCAACTGCCACAAAAAGATTTGTTATAGTATTAAAACACTAGTTTAAACAAAAAGCATTTTATACTGTACAAGAATACTTAGAATATAACATACATGCTAGTGAATTTATGTAAAACTATTGTAAATTGTAATAGTAGGTACCTAATTTTTTAAATTTTATTATTACTATACTAAAGTTATTAACTTACGATAATTGCTACCTTAAGCCATGCAAATAATCTGATTTCACCTAGAATTTTATATGCATTCATTTGTAAACCTTCTGGACTTGTAAATACAATGTAAATGCTTTTTATAACTGACGAAACCTATTGCTTCATGTAACCTTAATGGTGAATAAAGGATTATGATTATGATTTTGATTATTACGCAGCAGTGATATAACACAATTCTATCTTAAATTCCAAACGGTAAACGGCAGCCTTGTGCCTTTATATAGCTATGAAAACTAAATAGGTAGAGTCAGATTGAAAAATTCAATGTCGTAGTCGGTATTTAAACCATAGATCTCACACATTCCGTCCGGTTGGTCTTAACCACTGAGCTACTTTGGCCAACATGATAGCATGACATTAAATACTACAACTGACTCATATGTTTCCGGGTAAAGCACTAGGGGGCCTCATGTACATGGGATATACACCTTTCGTGGTGACTTACTATGCTGTAAGTACTTAAGTTCCAAATGAAATGAAATGTGTAGTGTTTAACGCCCGCTTTTACTACATACGGCACCGCAGGAGCACTGGTGGAATGAGATGGTGGGGGAAACCGGAGGTCCCGGAGAACACCCGCCCCAACGCCGTGTTGTCCAACACAAATCTCTCTTTGCGGTCGCCTGGGATCGAAACCGGGCTACCTTGGTGAGAGCCAAGCAGTCTAACCACTGAGCCATGGCGTGGCCACTTAAGTTCCAGGCTGCATAGTTACCACTATTAGGTAAATTGTTGGAAATTAATCTTTATTCCACACTAACGGGGTAGAATATCATGATGACTTCGAGTGGCGCGTAAGTTACTGAAAATCTGCAGACATCCGTGTTTTTCAAAATGCCAACACAAAAGAGTTTGAGGACTTTATTTTGCGAAGAACCTTGAGATAAACTGCAATTCCCTCTCCCACAGCACCAACTCTATAGCAATTAGCAGTGATACTCGTCGATGCCTACCCTGAAATCATCGCGCCTCCTAAGCCACAAATTATACGATTACAAGAGGCAACAATCGTCGCTTAGAAGGCCGACGGAACAAGGTACCTTCGAGAGAACGCGACAACTCTAATTTATAAAGACAAAGTGCATTATCACTTTTGGTTTAAATGCTCAGCAAAAGTACTCAACCATATTAAACTATTTCTGAAAGAGAGGCTATCTTTAAGATCTTTCAATATAGGACATCACCTTTTATTAGTTATTTGCGATGTAAAACAATTGTATAAAACTTCATGTGCCAATATGGAAGAAAGTACCAGCTTTAATAACAGTTACACCTCATAAGGTGTTGATGATATTTTGAATGGTAAATTTTGAATGTAAAACACATTCATTTTGGCTACGTCCCGAAGACAGAAAATTGAACTAGGTCTCATTAGTGACAATCTGAACTAATTAATGTTAAAGTTTAAATGAACTACTGTACTTCATTGAAGTGATTGTATGAACCAAGTGAAGTTACGTCGAACTAGACCACATTAGTGAAGTGGCAGTAAGAACTAAATAATTCGCTGTGAAATTTGAACTATATCAAGTTTTTAAAGCGACAGCATGAACTAATGAACATTGACCTAATAGCTTCAGTGGAAATATTACGTAGTAGCGGTAAAAACTGGGAGAAGTATACACTACCGGACAAAAGTTTTCAGTCAGATTTCAGTATACAAACACGCCGCAAGAATTGAACGGACAATGTGGTTTAGATTTTAGCCTCTTCAGAGTGTCCACCTCTTATCCTCAGAACCACTGTACAGACTTTTAGCATTCTGGATATAAGACTGTAGTATTTTTGCAGATATTGCAGTCCGAAACTTCTGTAAACTGTAAACCGAACTCAGTTTTTCCCTTCTCTGTCAAGGAAGTGTCTCAATGAGATTTAAATCAGGTGATAGACTCGGCCAACTCATAGTTTCCAATTCTCCCACATTGCTGTTTTCTATTGACATACCTTCTGCACAACTTAGAAGAATGCTTCGGATCATTGTTTTGCTGGAGAATAAATCCACGGCCAAGTAACTCTCATGCCAGATAGATCAGTGTTTTTGATCAGTATCCTGTGTTTCCTACCTTCTTTAATATTTCATGAATTTTCACTATATCACCAAATTTATCACCTGCAAAACATCTCCACACAATAACCGACTCTCCGCCGTGCTTCACTGTGGGCGTCACACATTGACTCTTCATACGTTCTCCATGAAGTTGATGAACAAACTTTCTATGATGGCTTCTAATCACTTGAAACTTAGACTCATCCGTAACTAACATCTTGATTATTGTTGAACACTAAAGCTTGTTCACTAAGGTGACCTTGCACGATTGAGACATAAATTGGAGCTATTCGCACACTATTAACTTCCCCGCAAATTTCAGGTGCTCTACGTGTTCTCTGACGTTTACTCTGTACACAGTTGAACTGATGTTCCCTATATGATGTTACTCTGAGTCTTCCAGATCGAGAAACACTTACATTGGCACTAGTTTGTTGGAACCGATGCAATGTAAACACCACTGTAGATTGAGCTACGCCAACTTTTCTTGCTACTGTCCTACTAGGATAGCCTTCTAGATGCAGAGCTACAGTTACAGCACGTTCTTCAATTCCTATGTTCTTCTTTCGTCCCATTGGGAGGTAATATGGTAAGTGCCTAATCTGGTATACGAACACACAGCCAAATGGGAACTATGTATTGTAAACCAGTGCGAATTACTTGCTGCACCGTCTGATGAAGGAAAGAGACCTATTCCAATGGAAACGTCATAGGCAAAAGCAGGTTAGTGTAATTGTGGGCACTGTTAAGCACTCCTCTACGTGGTAAAGCAGTCAAATACACAGCAGAAGCACGTAAATTTACATGTTTATGCATATTTTACTACCAGACCTGGAATATTGAAAGCCAAATCCCTCTTTTATCCACAAATTCATAGTTGTGATAGCTGATCGGAAACTTTTGATCGGAGGTGTACGTGTTATTAAAAGTACTGAGCGAGATAAAGGAAGATGCTTCTGCTTAAAAGCTGTGTATCAGTTAAATTGTCTTCCATTTTCAACAGACGTTACTTAAGCCTTGTGAGCTTTGGACCAGTTCTTTGTTCATTCTGCAATGACGCCAGGATTACTCCTGAACTCGAATTGGCTGGAGTGACGTCATGATTGTTCGGGAAGCTGGATTGGCTGTTCGACTGTTGCCAACATACCTTGACGTAGAATCTGATGGCAAGAGGCGAGTTCACCACAAAATTTAGACGAGACAAAAAGTCGATCATGATAGCGTTTCTAACTCACGTTCAAGAGCTCCTGAGTTCGAATCTCCGGCTTTTCCCTTATCCTGAAAGATGAATGTTTGGAAACTCTAAGCTCTTCAGAGTCTGGACTCATATTAGCATCATTTCAGCTAGTTCATTCATCGTCGGCATGACTAAGCGCTGGAGGAAGTACATTAGAAGAAAAAGAAAACCTTAAGCTTGGTTGTTAAAAACTCTTGCCTAAATTTGGAATTTATTTAATTTCATTTATAAACGAATCATGAAATCTAATTTTTTAGTCAAACTATTTTTGAAAAGATATCAACCTGCGTTTGCTTATCATACTTAGGCCTTTATAGTTTATGTCCCGATTTTATGGCCGCGTCGTGACTGAGTGGTTAGACCGTTCGACTATCACCAAGGTGGCTCGAGTGCGATCACAAGTGACTGCAAATATGACCGCAAAACCCAGCGCTGGAGCGGGTTTTCTTTCAGATCTCCGGTTTCCCCGCCATCTCATTCTACGACTACTCCTTCTTCATCTCAAGTATCATCAGCGGGCGTTTAACACTACACGTTACATTTCATTTCATTTTCCCCGAATTAATTTTCTTTGGGTAATAAAGCATATAATTACAAATAGTATGGAAATATTTATTGTTATGTTAAATTGGTTTGACATATCTTACAGAGTAAATTGGTATAGCTCTGAGGTTTAAAACTTCCATTAAATAATCTTTTGATATGAGCTATATCCAAGATTACAAATGGATAAGGTAGTTCACAGAAATGAACTAGTTCAACCCATAACTTCTTCAGTATTGTCGTGGCGGGAAAGCACAGAAGTTTCGGTGCCGAGAGATAAGCGCGGTTTGTGTACACAAAAGAGACTGCAGATAAAGACAACAGACGGATAGGTTTCACGTAGATAACGAGCTTGCATAAGCAGATAAACATAGAGCTTGAGAAAAAGGACTTACCGAAACAAACTGAGATAAATGGAAATTTCTGTTAACATCTTGATTATTCGGTTCTGGAAATCTCTCGAATTATGAGTGAGGTATTTAAGGAAGTGACGAGTTATGTAAGAGGAGTGTTGTTGTAACGAGAGCTGATCAGAACGTTGTCTGTTATTGTCATTTATCTTGGTGGATTGTGGTGTGTATGTAACGTAGTGTTGTTACGTGAGAATTGATCAGTGTATTTCTACGGAAATAAAGTACATTTAGAACTTCTGCAAATTGGATTTTTAATTCTACGAACCCACAAAGTCACAGTATGTTGACTCCTCCATCACTTCTAAGCTGGTTTGTGGACCGAAATCCAAAACTTGAAAATTTCAAAACACTTTTAATGCAATATCCATAGTAAAACTGTAGCAGAACCTCCTTCTAAAGGACATTTATTTAGTTAAAGCTCAGGTGAAAGAGAATTTGAAACCTTTACAAGAAGTTAAAGTTATTAATAACAGGCTTCAATGTGCCTCGTCAACCCGCTCCACATTTTTCCATGTTTATAGCCAATGACCATTGTACCTACAGAATCGAGGATTTATGTTCGTATGGTAAATGGGAAAAATTAATAGTCCGTATTCATGTGACAATATGTACATAAAAGAGGGGTTGTTAAACAAAGCTTCGGTGTAAACAAAGACCAGGAAGGAGAATAATGTGGAAGCAAAAACGTAAAAAGCTGCGCGTGTGTGAAGGGACGATATAACCACACGTTCGCACGTGCTTATTTTTCATTTAGTCTCAACCACATCACGTCTGCAAGCAAAACAATCCACATCGGACCAAGGTGATGGAAAACTTCGAGCGCCCATAAAGTTTGGCTCTGTACGCGTCCTGCCTTACAAAAGCAAAAGACTCTCTTGTTTTCTTGGCATAATCGTTCTCTTCGTTACTGTATTTTTGAAATAAAAATAAACTGGAGAAGAAACAATACCTTTGTTAAGGCTGGATAATTTATTCGCTTTACTGTCTCAGTTTTATTCCAGTACAAACATGGGTTGAAAGCCGTGTCTAATTCCAACTTTATCTAACATTTTAACGCTGATAAAATGTCAAAGAAAACAATTACAATATGCCTAAAATAAACTAGCCAGGAACGAACTCAGCAGAGCGAAATGCAATTGTTTACATAAAAAGAAAAACAATCCTATAACAAACTGTGGTTAAAATATCAGCCGGCAGGGATATGAAAACACGTTATTTATCCGCGGGAACAAGGCCGGTAAAATGCTTAGCGAAATTAAACGTGTGATGGACATGGGAGTTACGCTTTATATATTTAAATTCACAACAAAAACACATAGATGGTTATGCAGTAGTGGTGATAAGGTGTAATAATGGAAATGTCACGTCCGCCTTCCCTGCATCCAAAATATCTGGTTGTTTTTCTGTCAAACTCTCGCTGCATTATGTCTGACCTATAACAGCAAGACTGTAGAGCAATATACAAAAAATTCACAAATGCATTTTATTTTGCTTTTCTAGCTTGTGAACTTTGAAACCCTAATGCTGCTCTTTGAGAATTGAGGTAAATTCCGGGAGATAAATGTTTATGCATGCATACTTTTCATATACGAGAGAGAGAGCTAAACAGGTAGAGAGACAGACATATAAAAGTAGAGAAAATGATTTATGGGTACAACCTATTAGTAAATCCATGAAGACTACCCGAATAAATCTACTCAATCAATCAACTGATATTCTGTAACAGAAAAATTTGCAGCTCTATTCACATCATTAAGTTAACAACTATATGCTTCCCTTTCTCTCTAAATAGGTACTCTCATAGGTACGGGTGATCCGTTTGAGGCAAAACGTTATATTTATGAAGTCAATGCACATATCTTTCAGCAAGTTTCTGCAATGCAAGTGGGAAGGTTGGGAGTTAACAAGTTAGTGATATTTCCAGTGACATGACAACTCTATTGCGCAAAGAAAACAAAACAAACAAAATGGCCATTAGGCCACAACAGTGTGTTCAGTGGGTCGTATGGTATGAGACATTTTCGAGTGTAATAGCGACCCAGAAAGCTTTCAGGAGTCAGTCCAACTGTCGGTATATCAAGGCATTGTTCATTGTTAAGTGTGACATCTTCTTGGAAAATGCCCTGGAAATAACATGGACCCATCTCATGGCCACCTAATAGCTAAGATTTAACGCCTGCAGATTTTTTTTTTTTTTTTTTTTTTTTTTTTTTTTTTTTAGTGGGGGCTACGTAAAATCAACGTTGTATGCAAAACAACAAAGAATCTAGCCGACCTGTGGAGGGAGAGTACAGCAAATCACTCTAGAAATGCTACGAGGCTGGGCAAAAAAGTAATGCCTCCTATTTTTTCCTCTTTTAATAGCCAAGAAAATTGAATCCAAATTACATAACTTGAAAACAACAACATTGACGATTCATTTGTCACTATTCAATATAATATCCGTCCTTTTCTACAGTTTTGGTCCACCTTTTAACTAGGGCATGTATTCCAGTGTGGTAAAACACACCATCTTGCTTCCTAAGCCATTGACGCACGAATGTTTTCACAGCCTCCTCATTTTCAAAATGAATCACACGATGAGCTTCCTTTAGTGGCCCGAACTGATGGAAGTCTGATGGTGCCAGGTCAGTGCTGTATGGGGGGTGAGGTAAGGCTTTCCATCCCAATTTCTCAATTTCTGCAGTGGTGTAACGGCTGGTGTGTGACCTTGCATTGTCATGCAAATGAAGAGCATCCGCCATAGTTTTTGTTGGGCGAACTCGGCGAAGACGTGCTTTCAGCTTTTTGAGAGTTCTGACGTATTGGACAGAATTTATTCTGCATCCCTGCTCCAAAAAATGAATCATAAGCACACCTTCTGCATCCAAAAGCACTGTACCATAACTTTCCGACCGCTGAGTTTAATTTTTTTTTCTTCGGTGACGTATGATGCCATTCCATTGACTGACTCTTTGATCCAGGTTCAAAAAAAAAAAAAAAAAAAAAATGAACCTACGTTTCGTCTCCAGTAACAATTTTTTCCAAATGCTCCTCTCCCTCCAAATTGAAGTGCTGCAAGTGTTCGGATGCTATTGTTTTCCTTGTTTCTTTGTTTTGGGTGGTTAACATTCTTGGTACCCAACGTGAAAATTTTTTTGAGTAACCCAGCTGTTGAATAATCGTCATCACACTACTTTTACTGAGGGAAATAATGAGACACAATTCACCTGTTGTTACCCGGCGATCACCACGAATGTCATTGACTCGCTGAATGTTGCATGGAGTCACTACAGTCACCGGCCTGCCGCTTCGCTTTTCATCTGCTAATGGTGTTTGTCCTTCAGCTTCATTACAGTGACAAACGCATCGTCTAAAAGTGGTGACATCGACCGTTGCATCACCATACACATTTTTAGCCTTTGGTGAATGCGAATTGGCGTTTCACCTTCCGCAATCAAAAATTCAATCACAGAACGCTGTCTAATACGAATGTCGATGTCAGCCATTTTGCAAGAGGGTGCAGTGCTGCCACCTGTTGACTTAGGAAGTTACTACTGCAGGGGATTGGAGAAGAAGGTTTGAGGAATTGCGCCAAATTCAAAGTTTTTACATAACTTACTTATTTAAGGGAAAAAAATAGGAAGCACTGCTTTTTGACCCACCCTCATACAAGTCACTTGGCGCAACATGGGTACGAGGTGTGAACTGTGCCGCATTCGTGATGGTGGTCATGATGAGTTGAATGCTTCGTTTGTATATGGTCCTAATTTTCTGATCACCCTGTATAGTGCACTAACTCTGTTTACTCGTATTACCTTCTGGTACCTTCCCTTTCTGCAACGTGTATTAACCGATATTTTTAAAACTGACAATAAAACGTTGACTTTGTTACTGCACATATTTTATCGAAACTGCGAGTTTTAAGGCACTCTAAGTATACAGCAAATTAAAAAAAAACTAGCTTGTGTAAATAGAGTAACCCCAAAGCAAATATCAATAAATACCAAAGATGATATTTAGATTCAGAATTTTTAAAATATGCAACATAAATGCTTTCAACAAATCCTAAACTTCCACTTGGTCGCAAATATTCCATTTCCTGAAAAATGACTAACGAATTTGGTTCAAGTGTAAGTTACATTTAAAATATATACATAGAAAATAAAATACAACTATTGAATTTTCTAGGTATAATCTCAAAAGTCCTGTTCATACTGTAGATATGAACATGAGCTGTACTTCAGCGTCATGAATTGGTGTTAGTGCATGCGAGGTTATCAACTAGAGTTTTCCTCTACTGGGAGCGTTTAGAACAGATCCGGTAAGATGAAGACGTGAAGTGTGACATGCTTTACCCCTACAGTCATCCCTTCCTATTTCCTTCTATCTGGCACGTAGAGAAACAGATGACGTGTGCCACAGTGATGGTCATTGGGTTTTGGACGTAATCAAATGTTTCTGAGCGCAAGGCTTAGCTAGGGAAGTACAAACAGGCTAAATGACACTAGAGAATATGGGTGAATGCGATAGCGACAATGTTAAACTACTTATATTGGTATTGTATGAGAAATCAGTCAAACCTCAAGTTGATAAAAGCAGTTCTGTAGAATAAACACGCTGTAGTGCCTTTGATTTGTTATACAATAGCTATAATGCAGTGATAAATGATACCCTTATGGTGCTAAAGACATTTAAATAATTTCTGTGCTGTATTACTAAAATTAATCGTAACAATCTACACAGTGCATTGCAATTGTCAACATTGTACATTGTTAAAGTGGCATAGTCGTAATCATACTCCCTTAATTTACACGATTGGTATCCTTGTTTAAATATTAAGTGTTTCAATGTCCAGCATCAAATTAGATGAACTTAAAAGTAGAACATATGAAGACGCTACTGGGTAGCAGGCGCTTGTTGAATGTCAGTATGTTGCGCAGTTGTACAATTTGATAAGTAGTGCCAAACATGGCCAGTGATTTTCTTGCAAAAGTGTGCAGTTTGTGAAAACTGTGTACAAAACCAAACCATATTTTCTTGAGCAGCGCAGAGTTGTGTGTTTAAGGTTTATAGGTTCCAGCATGAGCCGAGTGAAATGCTTCCTTAGGATGAAGCTTGTAATGTATTCAATATTAGTAAGATATATATATATATATATATATATATATATATATATATATATATATATATATAAACTCGAGGGAATCTACTAGGAAAGATCCTGACAGAGTGAAGAACGACCCCCTCCAATGACCAGGGAGTTACCGAGCTGTCCCAAAAGGGCGCCCGGCGCCTCCGTGGGGTTTTCCATAGGGCAAGACCTAGAGACTAACAAGCCCCCATCTGGTCCTTTGGACTCAAGACGGGATGGAAGTGGATTACGCCACTTACATGTGCCAACTCCAAAATGGGAAGGCTACCGATATGACCCCGGTGGGACCGCCTAGTGATCTAGCACATCTTCTACTAGCTATGCTGGCTGGTACACGGGAATATATGGCTTCCCTCAACCCCGTCTGGAGACGTACCCGATCTCCCACGGGTATCGGGAACCACGGCCCCATCGAGTCCAACCCAATCCGAACAACTCCCAAACAGGGAGGGGCTCGAATGTTTGGCCCGAGGTTCCTCTAGTAACGGCAGAGGTACCACGAGTGCTAGGGGCACGCAGCGCCCGCACCACTACAGCTGAAGGGGACGGATCCCCTCCCTTACAGTAAGAGATATCGAAGCTGTGCTTTACCACACGAACTACCAATTGCACTAATAAGACTGCCACGCGACTATAAGCACAATCAACCGGTTTAGCCCGCCTCGATAGAGTAGATGGTAGCATGTCTACCTCACGTTCAAGAGGTCCCGAGTTCGAATCTTGGCCAGGGTGAGTTACCAGGATAAGGTTTTTTTCCGGAGTTTTCGCTTATGCTTCAAGACGAATGTCGGGTAACTATAAGCTTAATGGACCCTGGACTTATTTGAGCATCATTTCACTCAATTCATTCACCATCCGATATAACTTAACTTGGAGGACGTAGGCCGCGCCGTGGCACAGTGGTTAGA
Source organism: Mantis religiosa (assembly GCA_030765055.1). Classification (NCBI taxonomy): domain Eukaryota; kingdom Metazoa; phylum Arthropoda; class Insecta; order Mantodea; family Mantidae; genus Mantis; species Mantis religiosa. The sequence continues at coordinate 86,504,747 of CM060957.1, forward strand.
CGGCTTGGCTCTCACCTAGGCGGCCCGGGTTCGATACCAGGCGACCGCAAAATGAGATTTGTGGTGGACAACACGGCACTGGGGCGGGTTTTCTCCGGGATCTCCGGTTTCCCCCGCCATCTCATTCCACCGGTTCTGCACCTTCATCTCATGTATCATCAGTGTCATCGCCTGCGGTGCCGTATGTAGTACATTTCATTTTGGAGGACGTAAATTAAAGAAAAAAGCCGGTTTCACCTCTTTGGTGATAGTGGTGGGGACAAGAGGGAGAGTAAATTCACACTTACAGTGCTTTCCTTCCAGGCGCAGATTTAGAAGATTCTTAGTTACGACCTTCGAGTGCAGCGAAATAAACATCACAATTCATTACGCTGCCACGACCGTAAGGGTAATGTGACAGTAAAATTGAACTGAACCACAATAGCAAAGTGTTTGTGATAACTAAATTAAGTATGACATACAATCTGGAATCGATATGTCCAAGACATAGCAGCATCGTACGCATTATTTTAATTAAGATATGGAAACAACTTAATGCTACTCTTGTAGTTTGGAGAAAACAGGAGATTTGAGGTAATTTCCATTTAGAACGAAACTGAGGTTGTGATTCGTAAGCAAACAACAAGCTTAATTTGGTATAATTGACATTTATTACTTTCTCAGTTTGTTAGCTACCTCCCGTTTCCACACTTCAGACCTCTCAACCTGCGTTTTCATCGTAATATTTCCAGCTTGTAGGACACGTACTCACGCCAACCTTCTTGACAACATTAGTTATAACTGTCTTACGGAATAAACATCCATGCTCAGGTATTCTGTCTATACATAGAAAGCCACTTATACGTTCTAGTTTATCGAAAGAAAGAAAAGAAGGCATAACAGCAATATTTAAGGTGGTTAAATGACGAGCAATGCTATTATATCTGAAGAGGAATAATTCAGTATTATCAAGCATCTAGTTTCTTCAACAATTTAAAATGTGTAAAGTAATTTTTTACCAGTTGTTTTTGAACAATGCAGCTACTAATGAAGTACGGGGCATATAGGGTGAACCAAACAAAAACCTTGAACATCTTTATCGTATTTATTGAACAAAAGGTTAAAGAAGAGTACCGTTTTGCACGTAGTCTCCATAATGTTCCAACACGTAGGAAATGCAAGGATTCCTCAGAAAGAAAAGATTGTGGTGGACCCAGATACTGTACACCACCTGTACTCCTTCGTATCAAAGTTTATTCCTTCCCATTAATTCTCTGAGGATTCAAACATGTCATAATGCCAGCGATTTCCCAGTCCCGGTGAATGTGGTAGATGTGGAAGTTCTAGAGTGTGCTTCCAAAGTTAAACACGTTACAAATAGTGCTGAGGCATGACTAACGTTTCATTTCATCCACCGTCACCTAGCGCTTTTCGACCATCAAGACTTCAGCTACTACAATAGATTGGCGCCTGGAAGACTAAAATAGAAATAGTTATAAAATTAGGCTTTAAAACACTGATAGTCCTATTTACAGATTATATATTAATTGCAGCTAAACACGGAGAAACCGGCAATATTCGAGACAAATATTATACTTAAAACTTAAAAGTTTTCTATACGAACCAACACTTGTCGCTTTTAAAAGACAAATACAAGCAGAAAACATTCTGTTAAAATAAGATATAATAACACAAATATGCTTTATAAAGGTCTCTTAGCGCTGACAATTTTATAAAGTATCTCTATCAAATAGATATAGAGAAGTAAATAACAAAATTTGATAATCTATTAGGTAGAATATTAAAGAAAGCTGTTAACGTGTTGTATAAGTGTGGAATTGCTAATAATAATGATAACGATAACGATAGCGACGACCACGACCACGACAACGACCACGACCACGACCACGACAAGGACAAGGACAAGGACAAGGACGATGACGATGACGATGATAATGATGATAATGATGCTAATAATGATAATGATGATAATAACAATAACAACAATAATAATAACAATAATAGCAACGACAATGATAATAAATAATATTAATAGTAATTGTAATAGAAATAGTAATAGTAATAGTAGTAATAGTGTAATAGTAGTAATAGTAATAGTAATAATAGTAATGATGATGATAATATAATGCTAAACGAATAATGAGTTCCAGGCAGAAGAGTATAAGTACTTAAAAATTTAAACCAAAAATGATATTTTTGAAGTGGTTATCTGCCTTAGAATATATGGTATAAATTGCGTGTTCTAGTTAAGATTTACATATGTTGTCTAGTAATGTTTTTCCAGCTTTCATTGTTTATCAATTATGCAAAAGTGACTTAAAATGAAGTGTACTTCAGAGTGTTTCTCAGAAAATTCAGGATATATATTCTGTCATAAAAGCTGCTATTTTAATCTAAGTTTTAGAGCAGTCTTAAAAAGATGTTGAAATATATTTTTCGTGTAAAGAATAGCCTGGAATTTTCTTTAAAATCATTTGTCTCAACTTGGAAATGTTCGACTTAAATATCAGCTGTGGTATTTAACAGAAAATCCAGTTATGCTATTCACACGCTGGACTGGACTATCCTACGGAGAGGATTGGACACGGAGGTCCAAACTTGGTCTGTTGCACCTATCCCTCGAGTGGAGGAAGGATGAGCCGAGAGAAGATAGAGGGCGGTCGTCCCACGTGAAAACGACAGAGTTGAAGGCGGGGTCCCTATAATTGAGCAATTGGAAGCTCCCCGGCAGGCCAGTATTGCCGGCATTCCACCCACTGTGGTCCTAAAACTGCCTACCAGATCATCCAGAGGCACTTTCTACCGAAAGAGGAAAGGTTGAACAGGAGGATATCATCCTGTCATGCAACGCCGAGGTTCCTGCCGACACTTCTATCCTAAAAGAGACCACCAGATGAGAGATGATGTGAAATGATAATGGAGATGAAATTGAGGGACAAGAAATTCTGGGGATGTAATTAACCTATCCAGCATTCCCCTGGCGACTCAGAAGAATCTCCAAAGCTCCATGGTACAGATAGGTCGTCAATGGGAATCGAATCTGGACATCCAGAATGCACACCATAAACGAAACCGCTGAGCCATCTCGATCGGTCTGTTCATTTACAGAAGTTTGTCTAAAATTGCGCTTTTGGACCCTGGTGCCTAGTTCTAGTGAAATCTGAACATTATATATTTGGATAGAATACAGCATTTTGCTACTTAATACATATAAAGTAGAGAAAGCAAACTTTTTTCTGAGAAAACTAAACCTAGGTTACGTAGAAATTTAGAGCAATTTAAGGAGACTGATAATGTTAGCTAACTGGTTAACATCTACCGCATGTAGGACAAAACGTGCATAGTAACGAGGATGAAGGAACTTCCCCAAGAGTATAGACTGTACGTGATTCGGAAAGAAAGCTAATCTCCTGACCTAGAAAGGTTACGCAGGACGCATACAATTGCATTCACAAGTACCACAACAATTTGGTTTGTCCGTAAATCTTTCCTTGGAAGTCGGTAAGCGGTCAATGTAGACTACGTGTTTATTTCATTGGATTAAATACAGAAGCGAACATGCTATTATTAAAAATCCGATGTTTTGCAGAAATTGACGCATTCCACACTTCCTATAGAGGATTTGTTTGATGCTGTAAGCTTTATGAGATAGTCAAACCTTTCAAGAGGTAGTTGCTTGGTAACGACTAAGACATTCTGTTCTCAGGCAAGGAAAGGGAAAAAGAAGCGAATAAAATCTTCTCATTTTAGAAAGACATAATCATTTTAAAATATAAAATAGTAAATAGAAATATGCTAGAAATGAAAAGGAGTTAGCACACAGAAATTGTATAATTTTTACGGAACAGCACTCTACAGGTTCACCGCAAAAAATTCAACATATACCTTTCATTTCTACTGAAAGTTAACATTTTAATTCAGCCGTCATAAATAGTTTCCGAAAAAATCGGTCGTGATTTAACGTTGACGGGTAGGGGGCAAGAACTATCGAGATTCTGGGAGTAGTGTCGCCATCACGTGAGCTCCAGGGCTTTCTGACCCTGAACTTAAGGATCCTAACCACAAGGTAACGTAGTGAATGGAATCAGTTTAGGAGAAGATAACTCCAAAATAAGTCTCCTCTCTCCCAGGGGGCAGCCTGTAACATACTCACGTGAGAAGAAGAAACCTCAGAAACTCAAATTAAAGGCTTGAGAGATGGACAACGAATTCACTGAAATCCTGCTACAAGATGGATAGAGAAGGACGGAGAGTCAAAACAGATCAATTATCTAAAACCTGTTTACATATGATGATTATAGCGACAATGACCTTTGATGGAATAAGGCTTTTAATTTCCACTGAAATCTCCAGAAAGTCGTGCACAGGAGAGAAGTGAAAGTTCTTGGACATGACTTTTTGAACCCCCGCTATAGCTCATTACTCCCAAGTCAAACTAGAACATAAAAAAGAAATGTCGGACACCCTAGAGGTACCTAGTTAGTGAATGCGCGTTTGTTCATGCTTGTTAACGCAGGCATCTCTCTCAGCAGCAGGTTGGAATAAGTTTCCATTTGCACACCATTAACAGTTGACTGCCAAATTTTCTCGCTTCTATTTTGCACACACGACTGTGTTGATATTTCTGAGTATATTTGATACAGGCACAGCAAATCTACATACCTCCACCTGTTTTTCATTACAATAAACACTGCGTCGTAAGCTGTTTATTACTGTTTAAAGAAAATACAAGTACAATAATTATATTAATTATAGAAGTACAAAAAGCGTATGGAACATAAAATAATTATTTATGTTAACTTTGAACAAATAAGGATGTAAAGGAACTCATATCTGTAGAAATTTTGCTCAGTGTGTGCACTGCAGACTTATTTTTTAAACTTTCATCCGTCCTTTGATCACTATAGAAATGAAGTACGAGCCATATAGGGGGAACCAAACAAAATCCTTGAACATTTTTATCGTATTTACTGAACAATAGGTTAAAGAAGAGTACCGTTTTCTACGTAGTCCCCATAATGTTAAACACAAATCCTTCCGCGCGTAGGTAATGCAAGGATACATCAGAAAGAAAAGCTTGTGGTGTACCCAGATACTGTATACCAACTGATGAATTTCTTCTTCGTATCTAAGTTTATTCCTTCCCATTAATTCTTTGAGGATTCAAACATGTCACAATGCCAGCGAATTCCCAGTCCGGTAAATATGGTAGATGTGGAAGTTCTTGAGTGTGCTTGCAAAGTTAAACACGTTGCGAATAGTGCTGAGGAGTTATCATTATCATTATCACTATCATCATCACTATCACTATCATCATCACCATCATCATTTATTATTATGATGACAATGATAGTGATTGCGATATCGATAGCTATTGCCGTTGCCGTTGCCGTTGCCACTGCCACTGCCACTGCCACTGCCACTGTTACTGTTACTGTTACTATGACTATGATTATTATGATTATGATTATGATTATAATGATTATTATGATTATTATTATGATTGTGATTATTATGATTATTATTATGATTGTGATTATTATGATTGTGATTTTGATTATTACCATTATGATTATTACGATTATGATTATGATTGTGATTGTGATTATCACGATTATGATTATGATTGTGATTATTACGATTATCATTATGATTGTGATTATTATTATTATTATTATTATTATTATTATTATTATTATTATTATTATTATTATTATTATTATTATTATTATTATTATTATTATTATTATTATTATTATTATTATTATTATTATTATTATTATTATTATTATTATTATTATTATTATTATTATTATTATTATTATTATTATTATTATTATTATTATTATTATTATTATTATTATTATTATTATTATTATTATTATTATTATTATTATTATTATTATTATTATTATTATTATTATTATTATTATTATTATTATTATTATTATTATTATTATTATTATTATTATTATTATTATTATTATTATTATTATTATTATTATTATTATTATTATTATTATTATTATTATTATTATTATTATTATTATTATTATTATTATTATTATTATTATTATTATTATTATTATTATTATTATTATTATTATTATTATTATTATTATTATTATTATTATTATTATTATTATTATTATTATTATTATTATTATTATTATTATTATTATTATTATTATTATTATTATTATTATTATTATTATTATTATTATTATTATTATTATTATTATTATTATTATTATTATTATTATTATTATTATTATTATTATTATTATTATTATTACTATTATTATTATTATTATTACTATTATTATTACGATTATTATTATTATTATTATTATTATTACTATTATTATTACGATTATTATTATTATTATTACTATTATTATTACTATTATTATTACTATTATTATTATTATTATTATTATTATTATTATTATTATTATTATTATTATTATTATTATTATTATTATTATTATTATTATTATTATTATTATTATTATTATTATTATTATTATTATTATTATTATTATTATTATTATTATTATTATTATTATTATTATTATTATTATTATTATTATTATTATTATTATTATTATTATTATTATTATTATTATTATTATTATTATTATTATTATTATTATTATTATTATTATTATTATTATTATTATTATTTTGAAAGGTTTCAGAAGTTTCTACGCCGTATATTTTAAATATAGGGTCTTTGAACAAGAGTGTTCTATCTTGAACATATGTAAGCAGCCGTTGTTATTGAGTTACAGCTGTCATTTTTTTCATGTGGTTAGAGTTGGTATTAACAAATGACCATTGAAGTTACAGCATTCAGCAACACGTAGCAATTATGAAAATTTATTATTAAAATGGATCATCCATTCGCCAATCCTTCCGCGTATTGCCTGATAACTGGCTCTTATAAGGGAGTATTTTGGCCTCAATTGGATGGTATGTATCTCAAAAACATATGGTTATAGCAAGATGGTGCCACATGTCATACATCTCTCGGAACAATCGATCTTTTGAAGGAAAAGTTCAGAGGTTTCATCATTTCCAGTGGTGGTGATTTTAACTGGCCCCCGAGATCATGCGATTTAACGCAGTTGGGTTACTTTTTGTGGGGCTATGTTAAATCTCGAGTTTATGCCAACAAGCCAAAAACAGTAAAGGATGTTACGGATAAAATCACGCTTGTTATTCCTGAAGTTGGTCCTAATTTACATACTTCTGTCATTGGAAATTGGGTCAACCGTACACGCGCAACCAAACGAGGTCGTGACGATCACTTCCCTGATGTTCACTTCCACATGTAATGATATAATGTTCTAAAATAACAAGAATTAAAAATGTTTTATTTATAGAACACGTTTTATTTAAGATCAAAGATAGGCCACTCTTGTTGAAAGACCCCTTACATATATAAAATTATGTGTTTGCTCTAAATAATTGTTTTATTTAATTTTTATATATAAATAGTCATTACCTGTAGAGGAAGCCATTGAATTCGTATTACTAGGTATATATGGCTCATTGTGTTATAATTGTTTCTGCATGTATTAATTTGTAATCTTATTTGTACACTTAATCATCGAATAATACTCATTTGCAGTGAACAAACACACACATGCATGCATGCATACATACATACACACATACATACATACATACATACAAGCATACATACATCATATATACATACATACATGTTATGGTAACAGACTTAATCCGTGTGGAATACATAACCATTCTTATAAATCATTGGTACGCAGATCCTTCGGTTTGAAACTACCTCTCAGTATAAAATAACGCACATCTATCATCGTAGTGTCCTTATCACTTTTATCTACTGCCTTTGCATGGCACAGAGTTTCCTGTATATCACACTCAAGGGTGTACATTAACCAATTAGGCGAAAGTAGAAGCAAAGGGACCGTAAAATAATACATACCAACATAAATACTATAGGGGAGATGCCCCCAGTACCGCACAGTGCCCAGTAACGCACAGTGTCAGTATCTCGTAATTGCCGATATATCGTAGAAGCTCATGGTGTGTATTTAGACAAACAACTATCTTTATTACCAACGGAAAGTTTTCCCTCCTCTTTGACAGTTGAATCAGAAGTTATTGATCAGAGAAGTCGTATAGGGAACTGGAGCTGCCCTGTTAATAACTTGCTGACTTTGCTACTGCCTTGTCTGGTGAGGAACTAAGTATTTGTACTCATATTATTTGGTATGAAGTAGACTATATAAACACAAAATGTTGTGTCGGTTTAAAAGAATCGGGCCATGTTATGACGTTATATATACGTACGTGTGAGTTGCTCAGTACCGTACGCGAAGGTATATTTTTGTCCCCTGAACTTGCAACGACATTAGATTAACTTTTGCCTATAGGCATTCCTGTCAACATGGAGGCCAAAAAGAAAGGAAAATGGTTAGAATAAAATACGAAACACGCAATAAAGAATGTGATAGAAGGATCAATGGACCTGGGAGTAGCAATATATATTGCTGAAACATTAACATCGTCTCTGTATACATTGATGTTTAAGGAAAAGGCACAACAACAGAAAACAAACCAATATCAAAGGGACGCAAGACAAACATCAGTAAAACTATGAATACAGAACCTAGCTCTAATTCTGTGCCAGCAGAAATTGGAAATAGCGTGGAGCCTTAGAAGACTAAAAGAAAATTAAAATTTGGAACCAAAACCAGTGTTGATAGAAGTGTTCTAACAGAGTGTATCATTTGCTTAGAAATCACAGACGAGGCTTGGGTTCAGTATGTATCGTGCAAGGGTTGGACACATATATAGGGCAAGAGAACATTTATTTTTATAGATGTGATCACTGAGTTTAAAAAAAAAAAAATGTTTCATCCGTCCTAAGACATTTTTATTTTGTTGTGATAATCTCTATAAAACCTATTGAAAAATATATTTTGTTACCGTGTTCTGTTTTTATCTCAAAAATACAACAATTATGATAAGAATAATTATCTTGTGATTCATTATGCAGTTCCTTTTCCGTTATTTAGAAATATGTATTTATTTACGCCTGTCCGGTACTGGGGAACACTTTTTGAGATGCGCAGTTATCACTCATATTTACTTTAGCTTTTAACAGTCAACATGACTCGCGTTCATGAATGTTCACTACTAATGCTGTTTCTGTATGTTATTAGTTTCATGATAATAGTAACATGCTAATTGTCCTCCATTGCATTTTCTTTGAATTTTGAAAAACAACCTTAGGTGTGCGGTAGTGGGCGCATCTCCGCTAAACAGCTTATTTGTGAAGACGTTGTCGGTTGCCAGGGTCATATCAGCGCCACCGGTATGCCGAATTTCATCCCTTAGGTGTTCTTTTGCAACCCGCACCAATTAAACTATCCAGGTAGATAATGTTAGCGGACAAAGTTACGCCAAACCTGCTTAGTAGCCCAAAATGGACTAAACCCCTTAACGCATATGTTAGAAGTTAATTTGGTTTTGGAACAGTGTTTTCTTGGCATGTGTCTATTATTATATGTAAATTACAACAAATTATCTGTCATCGGCATGTAATTATAACAGTGCAGCCTGTAGGTATTAGGTATGTCTTGTTATTTCTATTTACACAAATCTAATTAGTGTGTCAATTTTGCATCTTTCTTGTCCTTTCGAAGTGACGTCATATCAGGGGCAGTAACATTTCATGCGAGAAGGAAATGCAATTCCCGAGCGTCTTTCTCCAATTTCGTTATAATTATATCTGAAACTCTTCCACTTTCTGCCTTAAATTTAATTTTATTAATGTCCAGAGAGTTCTCCTTGATAAAATGTAAGGCAAAATTCTTCTAAGAGACTAAGTACATTTTATACCAGCTTCACCATAATTTATTCCGGAACAATTCGAAATTACTTTTAATTGTGAAGTTCGCATATATGTCAAATTTAAGATGTCAATGTAAAACTATTCTTAAATAATTTAAAATAAATTATTTACTTGATAAAATAGATAGGAGAATTTCATCAAAAATATTTTTGAATTGGGGTTAACAAAATTTCATACTCTAGCAACATTTCTAGGCAAATATTTCCAGTTTATACATTTTGCACCCAAATTTCAGTTTATACAGACACAAACATTAACTCATTTTTTGAGAAATAGTTCATCAATGTTTGATCAAAATTTCCTATTGAATTTTATATTTGATCTAGGTAGGCATGTTATAGCTGTAATTCAAATTAGATTATACTTATTTGACGTAAGTGTACAATTGTTAAAATATAAGCAAAAACTGACTGTGGTACTATATATAAGTATTTTCTATTCGGTTACATTTTTCAATATACTAATTGATTTAGACTGCTAAATTTGTGAGTTTATCTGATGCTATAATTGGAAGGATTGTAGTCATACTTTATATCGCGTCTTATTTTAAATTCTAAGTGCGGCGGATATCACACTTTAGCTCCAAAGGGTTTTCTTTTGTTTTTTATGTGATGACCACTCAGTCGTAATGGTTCGTGACCCAGCGCGCAGGGTTAGATTCCGCCATTTTTACCACTGGAGGAGGGTTGGGTTTGTTTTCACAGACCTTTCCTCGATTCTAAGTTTAATTGACCGAATGGTGATTGTAACGTCTTTCTCATCCTTCAAGTGTTTCATCTTAACAGACTTCTGCATCCGGCCTGTTAAAACCTCACAAACAAGACTTCCCTTCGTTCACTTAGTAAAGACGTTGGTTTACAAACCTCCTCACTTATCTCAGTAAGAAAAAACATTACAAAGATCCTCTTAAAACTGCAAAAGGCTTGACATATTTTGATAATAACGGTCACCACGCACTATTTTTCCTGGAACTCTCATTCTGTAGGCTTTAGGGACTGTTGGTCTCATCCCATCAAGGCCATCCAGGTGGCTTCATCCTCTTGGTTTGACAGTGTTAGTATCGTTTAACTCCGCATAAAAGGCGATGGACATTGATGTTACGGTATTTTCATTCACAATGTACTCCCTGTTATCTTCCTTCAAATGCACTTGTATCAATATGGCTATTTAGTGCTATCCTCTTAGAAGAAAACTCAAATTAGATTTATTCTTCTGAAATAATATCTTTTTAAGTTCGAGAAAAAATTATGATATTACTATGAAGCATACATAAATCAAAAGAGATATAAATAATTATCCTAGGTTGTGATATATTTGTCTTTATGTTTTACACGATATAAAGTATGGCTATAATCCTTCCAATTATAGCATCAGATAAAATCACAAATTTAGCAGTCTAAATCAATTAATATATTGAAAAATGTAACCGAATAGAAAATACTTCTAATTATTAGCACCACAGTCAGTTTTGCTTATATTTTAACAGTTATACACTTACGTCAAATAAGTATAATCTAATTTGAATTACAGCTATAACATGCCTACCTAGATAATTTATCAAATTCCATAGAAAATGTTGACCAAACATTAATGAGCTATTTCTCATAAAATGAGTCAATGTTTGTGTCTGTACAAACTGAAATTTGGGTGCAAAATGTATAACCTGGAAATATTTGCCTAGAAATTTTACCAGAGTATGAAATTTTGTTAACCCCAATTCAAAAATAGTTTTGATGAAATGCTCCTGTCTATTTTATCAAGTAAATAATTTATTTTAAATTCTTTAAGAATAGTTTTACATTGACATATATGCGAACTTCGCAATTAAAAGGAAGTTCGAATTGTTCCGGAATAAATTATGGTGAAGCTGGTATAAAATGTCCTTAGTCTCTTAAAAGAATTTTGCCTTACATTCTATCAAGGAGAACTCTCTGGATATTAATATTAATTATGGATGTTTTATTCGATTTTTTCAGTCTATTTTAAATTCAAAGTGCGGCGGATATTACACTTTAGCTCCAAAGGGTTTTCTTTTGTTTTTTATGTGATGACCACTCAGTCGTAATGGGAGGCCCGGGATTGATTCCCATGGTCAACCTATCTGACCCATGGGTTTCTCCAGAGATTTCCGCGGATCGCCAGGTGAATGCTGGGTAGTTTAATTACATCTCTGTTTTTTTAATCCCTCCATTTCATCTTCTTTGTCTGACCATTCCCCATCTCATCTCTTAGTAACCAGTTTCTTTTCCACTAAAGTCTCTAGCAAATTATTATGTTTTCATAATATTTTAAAGATTTTTTCAGAAGTGGAACTTGAAGAGCATTAAAAGGGATAATTCCTAATGGAGGTAGAGAAGATCTTAATACAATAATCATTTAAAATGAAATATATACTTAATATATCACTTAATAAAGAAACAAATATTAAAGAAAAAATCAGTCGTTGCATATCATATTTTATCTGTGGCCTCTTTCAGGGTAGAAGTGGTGTGGGTATCTCGGCGGTGCATGAGAGGATATGCTCTGAGTAAATTACTTCCTCCTCAGGTAGTACGGTTGCCGGTCTCCGAACCCAGGTATCGTGGCGGGACTGTTTCCAAACCACGGTGCACCCACGGTAAACACGAATGTCCGTTGTCCTGGTCTGCCGAGGGCAGTTTCCATCTAAGTAATCTGCATGAACCCTGCCCTCTGCACAGTCGTGGCTCCTTGGGAAGGCCACCCTCGGTCACCTCTCGCCTCATCCTTCCTCCTCGGGGATGCTCCACTTGGGGGCATAGCTACAACAAACCAAGTCTGATATCCGTGCCTGGTCCCAGTTCCATATCACACGATAAATGTACGAAATGGTTGCAAATGATGCTCAAATGGACCGGTTCCCCTGAGTCACCTAATATTCTCTTCTATAAAGAAAAACCTTATCTCAGTAAGTTACAATAACTGGAATTCGAACTCGGGACCTCTTGAATGTATGACAGACAAAGCATGAAAGATCGGAGTTGGATATTAGATAAGCAAATATGGGGAGCATTGTTACCATTGCACAAACCGTAGAAACCGACATTTTTTGCTTATGAATGTAAATCACAAATATGTCGCAGGTTAGGCATTCATTTTAACTGCAGCATAATTCAGAGATAAGATTTCCCTGGAGTAACATACACTGGAGCACATTTGTTTACACAAAGCATAGATATTTAACATGCTTCTTTGAATACACGTTCCCTATGGGAATAGAAACAGATAATACAAACTCAGCAGGTGGTGAGATGCAGTTAAGGGGATCCTCAAAATAAAGAAAACTTTACCGTGATATCCTTGTAATACATTCGCCATGTTCTTGCTGCAGGCGCGTTGTCTCCGTTCAGTTGTTTCAGAAGATTCAATAAAACAAAAGAAAGCTAATCGCCGAGATAGAGATGTTTGTGTAGGGACGTTATATGAACTCTCCTCTGCCGTTGGAATCAGAGAAGGAAACAGAGCTATTTGGGAGGCCACCGCCGGTTCAAGAACGGCACAAGAGCTCATTTTCTCAGGGCAGCCGTCCGCGACCAAATTGATTTCCCCAACGACTTGTTCACTTTATAAAGGCCAGGGTAAGACCGGCATTCACTTAACTACGTGTAAAACGCCTCGTTTCTCCTTATATTGAAAACTCCTGCGTGCTACAAGTAAATGTGGCACAAGACGTCAGCTGTTTTCCCAAACTTGATAATTAGTGCTTCCTGACGACATCGATTAAATTAGGGCGTAATACAGAGAGGAATAAAGAACTGAACAGCTGTGTACCTACGTACGTCAAGAACCAAACCCTTCTGCTATTTCCCTCTTCGAGTCATTCACAGAGTTTGTCATGCGGAAAGAGTACGAATGGAGAATTTGAAAGACGTCAGAATCTGTGTGCTCTTCCCCTTTCCTCCTACACCATCTTCTGAACTCTGAGTTCCTGGTCCAGTGTCAGACCCAAGTTTGCCATCAAGTTTTGAAAGGCCTAAGCTTATTGGAAATAGCAAGATTAATAAAAGTTGTTTAGAATTTGACTATAAAATTTAAAGGGACCCAGAGGGTTAATAAAACCTGATTTTGAGATACGCAACGAGTAGTGGGGTAGAATTTCTCTGAAATTAAGAAAAAAATCTAAAAAGGGGTAACATGCCAATAATTCGGCAGCCACTCGCTTTCAAAGTGAGCAATCAGTGAAAACTTGGTATATATATTGTAATTTTACGTCCTCCAACGTTAAGTCATATCGGATGATGAATGGAATGGGTGAAATGATGCTCAAATGAGTCCAGGGTCCATAGAGCTTATAGTTATCCGACATTTATCTTTCAGGATAAGTGGAAACCCCGGAAAAGACCTTATCCAGGTAACTCACCCTGACCGAGATTTGAACTCGGGACCTCTTGAACGTGAGGCAGACACTCTACCACCAGGCTACCGAGGCGGGCTGAAAACTTGGCAGCTTTAGCTAATTATTAGCTAAGTGCCTAGACAGCGAAGTTACATTTTCTTCTTCTTTTATTTGATATTGCGGAGGATAATGACGTGGTTCTGGTTTAGCAGGGATTTTATTTATTCGGAAATTCTTTTTTACAGTTTGTTCTACATTTCATATCTTATTCTGCACTCTCATACCAAGCTTCGGATCGCTTTCCCTTGTTTCTGGTCATCACTGCGCGTCCAGATCGAGAGGACCACATTCTCCGAGAGAGGTTTCGGGGCTAATCATCTCCCACCCTCTGCTACTGCTCCTCCAGTCACGACACCCGTTGTTTGCTGAGGTGGGAGCTGTGTCACTTGGGTAACAGGCCTATGATGCCATGCAGTTTCAGTTATTTGTTTTTAGAGGCGTGTGAAGTGTTTACAAGTATTTAAAAGATATTTTTCTAAGTAGAAATTATAATTATTTATATAAAATGCTCCCTTCAGTTAGAAAATAAAAAATAAAAAATAGAAATACAGTATGACGGAGAAAAATAAAATAATATTTGCTTTTAGATTTAGTAAAAATACTAAACCTGAATTAATTATAATAAGATAAACGGACTTCGTCCTTTACGCTTCCTAAGGAAAACAATTTTTTTAAGGATAAATGATGGGGGAGAGGGATAGAAAAGAAGACATTGTAGTTTGATTTTAGAGTTAGAAAATATATTACAAATCAAGAAATAGTAACATCAACACTTTTCACGCTTCTTCACTATGAGAAAAAAATCTATATGCGGAGAAAATGTGTGTTCATGAAACCCTCAAAACTGCCACCTGTTCAGGTATCGTAGTGGAAGGGATATTGGTTTTAACTTATTCCACTGTTTTGTCGCAGGAATCCTAATCTCTTAGTAGTTCATTGCCATGGCTTCCGACCACCCTCAACACACCGTAGTGCAAGGGAAAAATAGGAGAATAACTCCATTGGCACTCCTGGACTAGTTCATTAATATATATTCACTATAGATACTTATGCATTTAGTATAACGGAGAATCTTAGAAGTAGAATATAAACTGAAACTCTTCCTGTTCTCCATTGATGCACTTACTGCACTTGTATCGTAGAAGCCCAAGCAATTGGAATTCACTGAAAGCAACTATATTTCCAATATTATAGTGCTTCCTAGTTACTTTTGGTGACATTTTGTTTCTTCAATTGACATCATTACCAGCAATTGATTCCAAAATAAAAGAACAGTAAATATATGGTCACAGTAGGGTAAAATATAATTTTTTCGATGGTAATACAAACATTATCTATCCAGTTTAAATCAAGTAATCCTCGTATGGGCTGAAGTCACTGAGTTCCATGAGCGTTTAATTCGGAATGGTTTTAGAGCTTACATTGCATTGTGGGTTTACAACACAACTTCTCATTAAATATAATACGATGTGATAAACTGATTTCAAAGTAGTAATTTCTTGTAAGGTTGTGTCAGCAACTTAGTTTAATATAAGGTGGTCAATTTTAGTTATTTGGAACTTCTATTAAATTTTATGGAAAGATAGAGTCAGACTGAAAAATTCAATGTCATAGCCGGGATTTGAACCAGAAGATCCGTGGTTCAAATCCCGGCTATGGCATTGAATTTTTCAGTCTGAATCTATCTTTCCATACTTTAGCCTACACACGGCCGGAGTGAAAGAACAATTAATGTCCACTTCTATTAAATTATTTCTCCTAGGATATTGTGCTTTTAGGTCAAGCACGTTAGTTTTCTATGATGATATATTTAAAATTCGTGATTAATTTAAACCATACAGAATATATTATTAAATGCGTTGGGAGAAACATGTAAAATTGTACTGATTTTAACAATTGGTCACCAACATGAATGAAATATTTCTTTCAATTAATCTGTATACTGTGTCTAAATACTTCATTTTCACAGTACCCTCCACATCATTTTCCCTTTATTTCCGTACAGTATTTCTCAGCTACTATCTCGGAAGATCGTACCGTCGTGCATCTCTTACAAACCAAGAATACTTTATCGTGTTGCAAAACCTTGTGGAAGAAGCTTGAAAATGTATAAAGGATTGCAGTTTCAAGATGCAGTCTCTATAGAAAATCTTTCCTGGAATAGTCTCATCCGATGGAGGATTTCTGAGAACCATCGATAAAAAGCGTTCCACTTCCGGAAAAATAGCTTATGAGAGTTTGTATTTCCTCGTAGTAACGGCTGGAATCTGCAGTTCTATGATCTTGCCTGGAGGAGAATTTTCAGCGCAAATCATATCGCTGTATGAGGTCCAGTAATCGAAGAACAGGGAGAAATTGTACAGAATGGAGAGAATGTTTTTAGTAAACCTTTTTTCAGTTCCTCTTTTTATTTTTCCTGTGACCATGACAGTGACAAAAATGTTATCGGTTTAAAATATATAAAAACTATTGAACAAAACCTTACTATAGACTAACTTATTTTTTTTTTGATCAGGAAATACAGTATACCAGCGACGATAACAATAAAACTATGTAATAATGAAGCAATATATTTGACTGGTCAAATTGACACACACAACTACGCCTGTAAAACAAATATATGTGAAAAGCCAAACATTAAGAGTAGATATGGGTTGAATTGGTAAATATAATTGACACATGCAGTCATATGAATTTCTCGACTCCGTCTTATATAAACTGTTCTTACAAAGGTTTATTCTTCTGTATATTTCATGTTACTAGACAGACAATTTTAGAAATAGTTTCACACTTCCTTATATAGAGAGAGAAAATAAGGAATATACTTATTGGGCTTAATGGATACTCAAATATTTTAAGAACTGAGGTTGCGTGATAGCTCTAGGAGAAAGCGTTTAACGACTTTTCTTTTAAGAAAAGTATAGGCATTGGAAGATTCAAACCAATTTTTGATGTTGTAATTTACGTCCTCCAACGTTAAGTCTTATCGGACAATTAATGCAATGGGTGAAATGATGTTCAAATGGGTCCAGGGTCCATAGAAATTAGAGTTCCTGACATTTGTCTCTTAGGATAAGGGAAAACTACGGAAAAACCTTATCCAGGTAACTCACCCTGACCGAGATTCGTACTCGGGACCTCTTGAACGTGAGGCAGACACACTACCATCTACGCTACCGAGGCGGGCGTTCAAACCAATAACAAAAACAAACAAACAAAAAAACCTATTTTTATGAATTTTGTGGTACAACGAAAACATTTTTGTTTTGTAAGATTTTGTCTAACGCCGTTACTGGAGCGCAGCAACTGCACAAGGCTCTTAGCAGTTGCTAATCTAATGAGCTTCCAAATTGCTCCTCCATGCCCAGAAGGAAGTCTTTGCTCTCAAGAAATTTACAGGCTTTTCATTTCATTTGTCCAATTATATAAAAGTAATTTAGAACAAAAAGAACTTCAGAAATTCCTAGAAAATTCAAGATATATATTTAAGACCGTTTAAATATCTTCAAAATTATAATTTAATTAAAATATTTAAAACCATATCTGAGAAAATAAACATTTTCCAAAATATTTTCATGCAAATAATATTTTGGGATGGGAATTATACTTTAAACCTTCGTGTCACATTCATGGAATACCGTGAACTTAAATATCAAATTCTATTTGAAAAAGTACATAATTTGGATTCTCAAAATCTCAAAACATGCATTTGGAGCGCAATTTCCGTATCAAATTTTGGGTGGAATGTACCATAGAAAATAAAAATATAACATTCAGTACTAGTAGCCTGCAATTTTGAATTCAGAATGGGCGTCAAAAATTATTCAATGGAATTTTATTTTATGATTCCAAATAATTTCCTGAAATTTGATTTAATTAGTAAACTATATTTATTGAAGATATATTATAGCGCATCTTAGTCCTCAGTAAATTAGGATGGGAAACACAGAAATTTTTATTTATTGAATCACTGGGTGGTGTGAAAATCTTTATGTAAACCTTATGTAAAACTTCATTATTATTATTATTATTATTATTATTATTATTATTATTATTATTATTATTATTATTATTATTATTATTATTATTATTATTATTATTATTATTATTATTATTATTATTATTATTATTATTATTATTATTATTATTATTATTATTATTATTATTATTATTATTATTATTATTATTATTATTATTATTATTATTATTATTATTATTATTATTATTATTATTATTATTATTATTATTATTATTATTATTATTATTATTATTATTATTATTATTATTATTATTATTATTATTATTATTATTATTATTATTATTATTATTATTATTATTATTATTATTATTATTATTATTATTATTATTATTATTATTATTATTATTATTATTATTATTATTATTATTATTATTATTATTATTATTATTATTATTATTATTATTATTATTATTATTATTATTATTATTATTATTATTATTATTATTATTATTATTATTATTATTATTATTACTATTATTATTATGATTATGATGATGATTATTATTATTATTATTATTATTATTATTATTATTATTATTATTATTATTATTATTATTATTATTATTATTATTATTATTATTATTATTATTATTATTATTATTATTATTATTATTATTATTATTATTATTATTATTATTATTATTAAAGAAGGTAAAGCACCATGAGTAAATACAAAACAGTACAGCACCTGTGAATCATATCTCACTTGTGAGTGCAAAGCTTTTAGCAAAATATTTGCATGACTGAGTAATTGGAGGCTAAAAAAAAATAAACGCTGCAATAGTTGCAAGGATAAGCTTTTATTTGCGAATGATTGATTTAATTCATAATGCGATTTGAGAGACAAATGTTCAGATAGGGACATAAAACATGGGCCATCGTGAGTTTTGTTTTCCGCGAATAATAGTCCGGCATTACAATGCTGTAAGGTCGTGATAATGCGGTACACAAATATGCAGAGAGCATGTCTGTTCGATGTGTGGCTATAAAAAGCTGAGCCTGACAAAATAGGTTTATTTTGTATATTAATCCGCAGTATTCAGTCCCGCGTTGATGCTTTTGTCAGAATGTCCATCACTAATGTCGCTACCAGTCAACTAATGCAATCTTGGTGACCAGAGTAGACCAAACAAGAGCTTTGATATTATTAATGCATATGCAGGGCTTTTAGGTGCAGTGGTTTGGTTAGTGACGTATCTTTATAGTAGTTTTAAACTCTGACTGTGCACTCGACCTCCGAATAACTAAAGAGAGGAAAATCCTCGACACCTGTATGTACACTAGATTATATGGAATTATGCTCAGTAATGTAGATGTTAGTAAGAAAATAATAAACTATTCTGAAATCCCGGTGTGGATATCGTGCCTGGTTATAGCATTTTACTTAATTTTGTTTTACACCTCCCTTTTCCCCCATTCCTAAGTCTGAAATATCGAAATATGCTAGTAGGCTAAAGTTTAGCTACTAGACGTTTGACATGAAAACCAATATCTCAAGGAGTTTTGTAGAGACTGACGTTATGGAGCATTCCTTCCATCTATTCAGATGAAATTTTCCATACTTCTCCCCTTTAACCGCTCACCTAGGCTGACCTTTGTTCGTAACTTAATACATGCGAGTTGGACTTGAATTCAAACCAATAAGAGGTTTGGTGTGGAATAAGAAGGTTCTACAGTAATTTAACAAAACCTATAGGATACCAAAAGCGTCGAACTTTCATGTTTCGCTGAAAGGTATCTCACTCGTGTCGTAAACCACAGGTTCAAGATGCTACAAGGAACAGTTGAAAGGTTTTCGTAATGAAGGAAAAAGAGATGCTGTAGATTTTATAACTTTTGTTACTTTTTATCACAGCCTTCCTTGACAGCACTGTACTTCGCCCAAGGGTGCTGAATGGTCTTCACGCTGGCCTGCAAAATTCAGCTCAACTAAAGCTTAAATTCTTCACTGGACAATTTCCTTCCAATAAGAAACTTTCTCAGTTTAAGGAACGTAGGAAGTATGATGAAGCTAAACCAGGGATATAAAATGAATGTAGCAGAAAATGGTGCCCAATTTAATTTACTCCCGTCATTGCAACATGGAGAGTCTCCCATAAATAATCGGACAAAGCAGAGTACTAAGTTTTGAAACTGAAAATCAACATTTTATGTGCTATTTTATTGACATTAATGATAATCGACAGTTACATGGTTCCTTCTTGTAAGAAAATAAATGTTATTTCACATACAAATTCTATAATTCGTGCTTTTTTAAGAATTAAATAGATATATGGCATTTTTTGGCCCTCAAAGTAATCGGACATAACAACTTGAGTGTGATACAAAATATGGCTTAAGTACTTTGTGACTCTCCCTCTTCTTTTCATTACTTCTAGCAAAGTATTTGGCATGCTGTGAACCAGGTTTTCAGGTATACTGTTGAAAGTTTGCTCCATTCCTCTTGCAATCTCTCCTTCAAGTGCTGCTTGGAGGTGATCGGAGCCTTCAGCATGAGCTTCTGAGGGGTGGATGCAGTACATGAGGACAGCTGTAAAGTAACCATAGCTTCCCAATGTGGGACGTATGCTTCGGATCATTATCCTGATAAAATGAGAAGCTGTCCAAAATACCCATCATTTCTACACTTTGTTTTAAATTTTTCTGTAATAGTCTAAGACAGACTACCTTGTTGATGGTTTTTCCACTCCCGTAGAGGAAATTCAGTCCCATACTATTACACTTCCCTCAGCTCTTCCAGCTCTGTGTTTGGTTTCCTCCATACATCCACCCTGCCATCGAAACCAGCAAGGTTGTATTTGTTTTCGCACAAAAATAGCTTGGTCCCACCAATCGGTTGTCTTATTAACGTCTTTGGCAAATTGTAATCGCTTCCTTTTATTCTTGCTGGAAATGTATAACTTTTTTCTGGCTCTGTGACCATTAAAATCTTGTTTTCGCATGGCCCTTTTGACCGTTTCAGGACTGTCAGTCCCAGTTCTTCCTGAATCTCAGCACCAATCACCAGAACACTTATACGAGGATTCCGTTTTACCTTCCACATTATATAAGATTCCTGCTTATCAGTAAAAGTTTTGGTCGCCATGGCTTTGCTCGAGATTCAATTCTGTCTTCATACTTATACCGGTGAATTATGTCACTAACTGTACTATTGCTAGGATTCATAATCACTGCTATTTCCCGGTAAGTTTTGTTCTTTTCATAGTGACAGATCACTAATTGTCTCTGTTCAAAGGTAACTCTGCTTACCTCTGCGCCCCATACTATGCTCTTGCCTTCTTCTTGGTGCACAGTTGACGTACTTCTTCTACGATGTTGTTTTGTCTACTGACAGACTTCACCTACTAGTTTGTATTTCATTTTATTTGTGCTGTCCGCTTCTTTTTGTGTCGTAAACTCATGATGTAAACAAGGTTGAGTGGGAAAGCTCTTAGTTTAGCCATATTTTCAATATCTAAAATGGATATTGATAGCAAATGATTTTTGCTTAACACAGAGAGTACCGTGAGATTGATACACATAATCTATCCTGCTTTATAGAGCACTCCATAGTAAAATGCAAAGTCTGTTCGATTATTTATGGGTGTCAGTATATATTTGGGAGAACAACCTTCTATTCATGGAACATTATTTTCTTCTTTTCTAAACCTGTCCGTTTATCGCACTTTTGTATTAGTTTGTTCAGAAGATTAACTATTACGTCCTGGTGATTTATTTTCCATGCGAAAGGTAATGACTTGCCAGCAGTGATTTGACATCGCAGAAGATTTGCTGGCCAATGTCGCAATGTCTCTTTGGTTGTGGAGAATCGGGTACTTCATTCCTGGAGTGCTTCAGGCCTATTTTAGTAAAATATGTTGTTGCATTACAAACCTATGTTATCCGAGGATGTTTCGAAAATATTCCAACTGTTTCTTGGAGTTTGTAATCTAATAAAATTTGCGTTTGTTCCGGTTCTACGATAAACTTTTGGAGATACATTTCTCGTTTCCACATTTCCTAACAGAACGTGAAATACCCACATGTTTTCCTGAGATTCCTAGGGAATTAGAAATGTCGGACACGTTTCAGTTGGTGATCCTCCAGAACCATTTTATACAATTTATTTATATATCATGATAAGTTTAGGTTCTTTGCTGCGTGTCTGTCAAGTTTTCACGGCCAAGTATTAACTCCCTGATTATTTTGAATGCAAATTATGGCGCAGAATCCGCTAGAGTATTTCTCATACTGATAAAATTTGCGTTTACTTCATGCTTTCCTTATAAAGTACATAACAACTACACGGTGTTTGATATTAATGGTTATGTTCATTGTATTCACAGGTTAGTATTTTAACAATAATCTACTCATATCTTGATTTTTAAATGATTTCTTGTGTCATTGCACTACGATTTCATTCTTAAGGATGGCGGTCTGATTGGCTCAATTTTTATTGAGTAAGTGATTACAAGGTTCAGTTAGGGTGAGAGAATCATTAACAAATAAATTATGTTTTTATTTCCACGAAGCAAAACAAAAGTCCTTCGCAAAATGCTGTTGCAGAGATCTTTACAAATGAATTTCGTATCAGATTCAACGATTCTAAAACCAAATTTGCACAAAAATTACGCACACTTAATATTTGCAGATGAATTCAATGTTCTCTACCACGCATGTGTGTGTGACAGTCAACAACCTGCACTTATCTGACAGAGTGGCAGGGAAGGTGGATAGGGGCAGAAAGAAAAAGAGAGTGGTAAATTTTATTTCTTACGCTCAGACTTTTCGAGATACTTTTTCCAGTATATTAGCAAAAGAAGAAATAGTAAGAACTTGGTTCAAATATGAAGATAATACACAAGATATTATAGAATATGAAAAAGTTGGGAACACGAACTGCATTCGTTTCATGTCCTTTACGAAACTGTTATTTCCCATCTCGATTGCGCCAATAGTTTACCAAACGCACGTCATATATTTTTGATAATAATGTATAAGTATATTACAGGAAGTTCACAGTGTTGCTATGATATGCTAGATTTTTTTAGGTGTAAAGAAAAACAAATGCAGTTTTAACGTCTGTGTTGGTAAACTGTGTTGATGTTGCAGATAAAAGAATGAATTTCCGAATGGGCACAGTGGGTAAAAAAATGGAAACTGCATAGTTGGTTTGACAGCGCAATGGATGGATACACCGATAAAAACG
This sequence comes from Mantis religiosa, assembly GCA_030765055.1. Lineage (NCBI taxonomy): Eukaryota > Metazoa > Arthropoda > Insecta > Mantodea > Mantidae > Mantis > Mantis religiosa. The sequence goes on from CM060957.1 coordinate 86,528,298, forward strand.
TAATGTGCAATTCTATTGGGTACTATGCACTCACGGTTTATTGCACAGCGATTTCAAAACTTTAGTATAGGTTGCTGTCAAATTAAGCAGATAACAGGTGAACAACGCACAAATTTCAGGTGTTTGATTCACCAACATCACAGGCCAGCACAGTTCATGGTACATTTTCTTCTCAAAATTTGTGATACATACATGATTTTTTGCTCCTGTAAGCTTGTGGTGATGTGCATTACCACTATTAGCAATGAAAACATATGTACAATGTTATCGTATTATAAATTAGATATATCGTATGGTAAGTCCCAAATGTACGTTCTATGTCACTTTTTCTTTATTTTTACAAATATTATTTGCCAAATCAACATTTTTAGTGAAAATAATGATTTTGCTCTACCAAAGCAAAGACCAGATCATTTAAAAGTACGCCTGAAACGCCTTCGAAACAATTTAGTTAATTTCAGTGGGTCTTACGACCTGATTTAAACCATAAGACGCTTCAGTGACAAATGGTCACAAAAATTAATGCATAAAATATTTTTTCATTCTAAGTAGAAAGAACTGAATATGACGTCTCATTATTCTGAAAACCACACACGAATTTTAAAATACAAAATATCATCACAGAGTTAGGTTATTTTATTGTTTATTAACCCATATTTTGAGTATTGCCTTATTATGTTCTCTGTTCTGCAATCAAGTTAAAACGCTTGTCATCGGGATCAGGGTTAAATAGATATTCGTGAGTCTTGCGTCACGAGAAAATTCAAGTGACGGAAAAATTGAACTAGTTCAATAAATGAAATTAAGGTGCGAAGATTAGTAAGGTGACCGTTAAAAATTGAACAGTCAAGTATTATCTTAATGTTTAGATTATGGCTTTAGTTTATTTTAATGTGACTATGAACTACTGAAGCAGAGTTTCCTTTTATGCATACTATTGCAATAGTTCGGTTATTTCCATGTGTTTGCACATTTAATTTTGGTAGATTAGTCCAAAAAGCAATTATTTGTGCACTAAAATCTTATTCACTGTATGTATAAACTACTAAGTTAATAAAACAAGAATTCAAATAAATTTGTGCCTATATTAATGAGGGCAATATTTTATTTTGATTATAAGCCTATATAGTTTATCAGCGACATTCTACGTTTTCTTCCTTAAATTGATGAATTACAGTTGGGTTCAGCATTCAGAATAATACAGTAACTAGCACCCAACATTAGCCTAAAAATCTGGCGATATTTAAAAAAGTCACCAGGAATCGAATCCGGAATATCCGGAATGCGAGTTTATCACGTTACAGCTGAAGCCTTCTCGCAGCGTAAGTGGCATGCTTTTTGGAAAAGTTTAAAAAAACTGATTGGAAAAGAGGAGTGTGACCTCATCCCCTACATTTCTTTGAATCTTTGCTCGAATGTTGAAAGTGTTGTATGAATCTTTGCAACAGCTGAAGAGTATTTCGAGGAATATTCCTCGGTAAAAGTCATTTTTATTTTCCAACATTAAAGTCATGTTGTGATACGAAGTACCTTCAAGCTGAGACCATTAAGAAAGTTTATGCATCATAACATAAAAATCTTAATGGTTCCCTTGCTCTAACTATAACGGCTGATGAAAGAGGTAATATGTTTTATTTCAGTTATGAAACTTCACTCCAAAGACGTAAGTATGAGAAAATGTTGGCGACAGCTGTTGAAACTTGTTTCACCTAAAGCCTCTCATATTCTAGAAGCCACCATTGTAATTTTAGAATTACCATATGTTTAAAACTAAACACGTCTATATTAGTAAATTCGAAATCTAAGCATTTTAACCGGAAAATCATATTATTACATTCACCTGAAATTTTCGGTCTGTTCTTCAGAGAACTATCCTTACAACGTGTATTCCTCTATAGGATCATTATAATATTTGTAATCCGTTCATTGCGCTGGAAAACCGAGAGTTGTTAGGTAAATGGTGCCGGTAGAGACAAACTACGGTCTTTGGTTTCATAGGAGATGTTGGAAATATTCCTCTTTTCCTCGCTAACGTCAGCACGTCTCCTAAGAATCTTCTTACTCGTCTAAGCTCAGCACTAGGTTTGAACAAAACAGTATGTCTCTCAAAGAGCTTTAATAAGTTTTAACTAGGAATAGTTAGGTAATGCAGAAGTCGCAAATCTACATCTGTAATTCCGTCATGAAATTCCTCTCTCATATGATTTAATAATTCCGTAGACGTAAATGTTGTCTAGGATCTTGTTCGATCCAACTAGTTAGGAACCCTGCCCCCTGATGTAGTTCCCCTCAGATCCGGCCACACTAAGTACCCTTTCGCCAAATCCCTGACTCTAAATGGGTGCCATATCAGGAGTACAAAGCATAGAAGATCTCAATAGGTCAAAATGCATGTTCGAATCCTATTGGAAACATGCACAGAGTCATGAAGCTGTTTTTCTGTCTTAAAACAGATCTTGAAATCACAGTGCATTAATTTAAAAAAATGAGTTCTATTATTCTTCAAACAGGTATCGTGTAGGGGCTACTTTTAGGACAACCCTACATCAGGGAGCTGCGACCCTACCCACACGAGCACCAAGTTCCTCTGACCCTGAGGGAAGTACTTGGAAAGGGCGGGTAGCCGGAAAGGTAGTCTCTTAGTCTCTCCAAAGGTGTTAGCATCCCTTCCCTCGCTAGCTCCTGGACACACTGACCCGGTGTGTAGTACCTGGTCCCTTACACAGGGTTATGTGTGAAGACCTTAACGGACACTGGATAATACAAACTGTGCGGACGAGGCGCCCTCTCTCCTGGGAAGAGAATGAGGAGATCTATGTCTGGTGTAACAAGGATGAAGTCCACAACGATCTAACTAAAGAGCGGAAAAGGTAACCCACCATTTGGGGTTAATACAAATGGAGGCTATGATGATTAGCCTTAATATGGCTATCCCATCATATTTTTTACTCTGCGGAACGACAGTAACGTGCCCAGAGGACATTTTCTTACTAAAAGTCTCATAGGTAAAGGAATCGGGACTGATGCAACACTTAATTTAAAATTTATGAGACCAGAACGAGCCTTGATGGCTTAAACCGTGAAAAGCTGATGGTGGTGGTAGTGGTAGTGGTGATGACATTGATGATGATGATGATCATCATCATCATCATCATCATCATCATCATCATCATCATCATCATCATCATCATCATCATCATCATCATCATCATCATCATCATCATCATCATCATCATCATCATCATCATCATCATCATCATCATCATCATCATCATCATCATCATCATCATCATCATCATCATCATCATCATCATCATCATCATCATCATCATCATCATCATCATCATCATCATCATCATCATCATCATCATCATCATCATCATCATCATCATCATCATCATCATCATCATCATCATCATCATCATCATCATCATCATCATCATCATCATCATCATCATCATCATCATCATCATCATCATCATCATCATCATCATCATCATCATCATCATCATCATCATCATCATCATCATCATCATCATCATCATCATCATCATCATCATCATCATCATCATCATCATCATCATCATCATCATCATCATCATCATCATCATCATCATCATCATCATCATCATCATCATCATCATCATCATCATCATCATCATCATCATCATCATCATCATCATCATCATCATCATCATCATCATCATCATCATCATCATCATCATCATCATCATCATCATCATCATCATCATCAATCATCATCATCATCATCATCATCGTCGTCGTCGTCGTAATCGTCGTCGTCATCATCATCGTTATCATTATTATTATTATTATTATTATTATTATTATTATTATTATTATTATTATTATTATTATTATTATTATTATTATTATTATTATTATTATTATTATTATTATTATTATTATTATTATTATTATTATTATTATTATTATTATTATTATTATTATTATTATTATTATTATTATTATTATTATTATTATTATTATTATTATTATTATTATTATTATTATTATTATTATTATTATTATTATTATTCCAGCAATGGTCACAGACTATGAGGTCATAGTGAGGCATTTCATGTAAAAGCACAAAGGTTTCTAAAGTACAGTGTTCAGGAGTTCATTTATATGAAACCAAGTGTAAGTGCAACGTAACAACTTTCTTGAGATCAGCAACACATTTGCAGTAATTCACTCGCTTACAGGGATAATTGTGTTTCTACATTTCCACTTGTGTATAGCGACATTTTAGTTTCAACAAATCTGTAGCATTTCCCACAGAACACAGAGAGGCACCTGTTTTTAAAGCTACATTTCTAACCACTGATATACATGGGCACTCATCAGGTTATTTTCTGTTGAAAGAAAGCTTCTAGTGGAATGTTTGTCTTAACACCGAACCCGAAGCCTCATATTTATAATGATCATGTGCGTAGTTTTCCTTGTGTTATTGTTATAGGGTGTCAACAAACGCCCTGCACACCCAGCCAAGCAGAATTGTGTTTGAAGTAAAGTTTCATCCATTGATAAATTATACACCATGTTACTATAGCTATAAAGGCACCTGACTCTAACTCTAACTCTGACTCTAACAATGTATGGTTCCAATGCCATGATTTTGGAATTAAAACAATACACAATAGAAAGGTTAAAGTCATAGAAACTTTTATTTGGCATGAAGGTTAATATTTAATGAAATTTACATTTTTCGTGTAATATTTTGTCAACTTCTTACTAATTATAACAATAATCCAGAATGAAAAAGAATTCTAAACATATATCCAGAACATAGTCATGTAAATATTTAAAATATTTGGTATTTCAATTAAAATTTTAAGATATTATTGAAAAAATAAAAGAAACATAACATAAATGATTTTATGTAAAGGGTTGTTGGAGATGGGAAATTTACTTTAAAATATTTATTTTTAATTTTTTCAGGACTATAAATACGTGGTGCTGATATATTTTTCTTTTTCTCTTTTCTTCACACCTTTTTAGGGTGTCGTCGGGCGATAAATGAAATGATGCTTAAATGAGCCCATGGTCCATAGAGTTTGGAGTTGCCTGATATTTATCTTCCAGAATAAGGGAAACTTCTGAAAATAACTTATACAGACAACTCACCCTGTACAATATTCGTACTCGGGTACTCTGTGAGGCAGACAGGTTACCGCCCATGCTACAGATACGAGCACAAATAAGTTCTGCTAAGGCTATTGTGATTTGGTTTGGTGGATCACAAATCCAGCGATCTTCCCTAAAGTCATGAAGTATCAGTGAGAGAGTAAATGTTTGTGTGTGTATGTGTGTGTGTGTGTGCTTGTGAATTTAATGTTTAAAAACAAAGTTATGTAAATATATTAAAATATACAAAATAATAAAGGAGTGAACGTCATTGTCGATGAGTAATTGTTCTAAAGGTTGAGTGCCGCTGATATGACCTAGAAAGGAAGTTTATAAATGATTCACTTTTGGTGGTTAATAAGTTGATAACAGCTCTTCTCTCTTAAACATCCATCGATTGCTTCACTTAATGAAGTTTGAAGAATATCCTCTTTGGTAGCGTGACTATGAAAGTTTCCTCCTCTTTGTGCTGATGGGTCAAGAAGGATTAGACCAGCAGCCTGGTAAAAGGTCATGAGTGAAATTAAATTCTTGCTGGGTTTTAAAGTAAGATTGGTTTTGTAGTTTCTTACAAGAACCTAATTGGGCAAATAGGGTTAAAATTATGAACATAGACTCGTTACATTCCAATTTTACTACATTCTGCACCACAGGGACTCAACTCTGATGATAAATGAAACGAAATAATTAGGAAAGGGTATTTTAGTACTGAAGATTTACACTTAATAACTGCTATATATTCGCAATTATCACATAATGCTTTATCTTTCACGTGTCTTCTGTTCTTCCCCACATATCTTCTGGCCAATTACTTTCTTATTAATTACCCAATAATTTTTGAAATAACAGTACATAAGCACTAGTTTTTAACATTAAAACATATCCTAAAAAAGAGCTGCCTTTTCGTCCCTCACATAAAATGGTTTGCTTATCAGCCCAGAAATCAACTTCCAGGACGTTCTATTATTACTGACTTACGTGTTTGTCTTAAAAGAAGAGTTCTAAAATTTCCCCAGAAATGTTACGCAGAGTCAGCTTACAAGAGAAAGCTTTGCTCATATGTTACTCCTATGTGGACCTCTTTTCAGGCTTAAGAGCTTGCACTTTTGGGATCCATTTTCTGGCTCCAAGTGAGCTAATTAACGTGCTCATTAAAAGTCGAGTGCTCTTCATTTTAGAAGCAGAGTTCTTTAGGGATTAAGTTTGCGGGAAACACATTAGACATTAGGGGTTTGCAGTGACCAACGCTTTTTAAACTTGCGGCATTATTAGTGAAGTTAAGATCGACCGTGGAAATACACTGGACGATGGTATAAGGCGGGCTTTTAAGGAAATAAACTTCCTATTTGACTTAATTTCTTTAACATCTATGATAGTTTGATTAACAGGTAGGTTATTTTCCAAAGATCTAATACATAGGAATATTTCAACATTCTTTGGTTTTACTTTTAGCTCCGTTATTGTTTTCTTTATAGGAGATCGTTGTAGTATGATGGTATTAACCTACAGTTTAAAGGTTATAACAAAGTTTATAACTAGAACAGCTGATTCAGACTTCACGGACTATTACCATAAAATTCATAACATATATTTTATTTGTGATGCAAACATCTCAACATATGATATATTAATCAAAATCGTAATATGATGTTTTGAAGAAATAAAACATAATTTAGAAACCTTAGAATGTAGGGAAAAAGATTTGTTAATCTTGAACGATGCTGAACTGAAGTGCAAGTTTAGTATTTAACTTATTTTCATTTTTAGTTATGCTTTCGCAAACACAATCAAAAACCACATACATATACAGATATTTTTAGAAACATGCTTATATTTAGACCTCAAAAGTCACGATGAACGTCATGGGCTGCCGCACAAAGATACTTTCAATTTCACAAAGAACGTTTTGCTTTTCTCACGGATCCCCGGAAAAATCATTGAGAGCAGGTTTCAAGATATGAAGAAAATAGCTTTTAGAAAATAATTTACTTCATTTTATCTTTCAGGTTCCATTCACAACAAAGCTAACTTTAGCATAACGTAGCACAAGGAAAAGCATGAGGTACAATTGGTAACACAGCCCTAGGCATAATGGATATATTTCTAAACCCAAAAACTGTATCCGGAAAACTTCCATGTGTACAGAAAGTTTCTACTTGAAAAACAAAGCCCATATTAACATTTATATAGCTCTTATAAATAAATGCGATATTGAAAAATTAACTTCGACGTGAGCATTTAAAATGCTACGGAATGGAAGAGTATCATGTTCGGACAGTAGATGGCATAGCAATCTCGCATCACGATTGTGTGCTGTTTAGAAGTAGCGAATGCCTTCTTCCTCTATGCACCCAAGGGTAGCAACAGGTTTTGCTTCATCTAGCATGTTCTGTCACTCCATTTAAATAATAATTATATTAAAATTATAAAAATTATAATACACAAACTATTTTATTTAGTTTAAAAGATAAACAGAGTCATGAGCAGAGGGTTAAACTTCTTGGAATATGGTTGGACGACAAGCTTTGTTGGAAATTCCACATAACAGAAATATGCAAGAAGTTGTCAAGTGTTTTATTTCTCTTCAGAAGACTTAAAATGTGTGTTTCCACTAATATATTATTAAGTGTTTATTACAGTTTATTTCACTGTCGCTTGAATTATGGCATTTTGCTATGGGGTAGCAGTGGAGAAGCCAACCAGGTATTTTTACTCCAGAAGAACGCTCATAGAATAATAAAAAATTGTGAATCTCGCCAACACTGTGGACCTATCTTTAAATATTTTTGTATTTTAACTGTAGCATCTCTGTGTGTATTGGCATGTTTGAACTTCATACATTTTCAAAAGACAGGTGAGACACTTTCTTATAATACACATGCTCATGATACTAGTGGTAGGAATAATATGGTACCTCCTAAATTTCGCTTAGAGAAATCTCTGGATTCTCATCTGTACCTTGGAGTGAAATTATACAATAAATTACCTTTAAATCTAAGACAAATTGTAAATGCAAATTATTTTAAAACTAGAGTTAAAAGTAGCATTAAGTTACTTAATTGTTATACACTACAAGAGTACTTAAATGTAGATTCATTTTAATGACCTGCTGACGAAACCTATTGCATTGTATGCCAAATGGTTAAATACATTATTATTATTTATGGACACAAAGTCTTGGCGTTTATGCATGGGTCGTACTCTGGCGCGGCTCGTGCTTATGTGCTACAGTACAGTAGTTTGCTGAAACGAATGTATTAACGTTTTCTTAGCTTCTGTAAGATTTATACGCGCTACCAAGGAGCAAGTATAGCTGTCAGACACTTTAAAGTAACACGTGACTATTTGTGTGTTAGCGGGAATGCTGTCCATGAACGCACTTGACATAGCGGCGCATTGCTTTGAGACCACTCCTCTGATTGACTGTTTTTTCTTGAGATTGTGCTACGGCCAAATGGAGCACAAAAGCATCTGCTTCTTGCTGTAGTGTTTCCAGTGCCATCTGCAGTAGTTACAGTAAATTATGAGGGCTGTTCAATAAAGAATGATCATAATTTTTACGGACATAATTTTGCGCACCAAAATTCAATCTTATATTCTCTTAGCTTAATGTAAAACAAACACACCGTAGTAGTTTCATTGTTGGTACTCCTGGTTCCCGCCTGTGGGAACCAGGCAATTCAGACATATCCAGTATCGCCTACTGCAATGGAGGTAACATACAGTTAAAGTTGATGTTAGAGGATGATCTGGAGTTTCTATCAAACATAATCACTGCTGATGAAACTTGGCTACATCATTTTGATCCTCAGAGCAAACGGCAAATCTCAATGTGGAAATCTCCTTCATAACCAACCCCCAAAGAAGCAAAAGTGGTTGCTTCTGCTGGGAAAGATATGGTCATCTCATTCTTTGATATTCATGGAATGGTTTATCAGCATGTTGTACCTGCACACACCTCAGTAACTGGACAATATTACAGGGATGTCCTGAAAACATTGCAAGTCCATATCACGCGCAAAAGACCACATTTCCGTAAAACAGGCTGGATGCTGCACCACGATAATGCGCGGCCGGTTATTGCCAATGTTGTTGCTGAATATCTTGCAAAAATCAATGTGAAGTGCATACCTCACCCTCCCTATAGTCCGGATTTAGCCCCATGTGACACTTTTCTATTCCCTAACTTGAAGAAACGTCTTCGTGGGAGTCATTATCCGTCATCAGAAGCAGTGGTGAAGGCTGCGGAGGCGATTTTGAAGGATGTCTCAAAAATGGTTTCCAGCATGTCTTTGAAGACTGGCAGAAACATTGGAACAATTGCATTTAATTCATATTGAGAAGGACCATCAAAATTATGAGGATGAGTAAAGATACGTTGTCAAAAAAATGTGATCACTGTTTATTGAACAGCCCAGCTAGAAGTGCTCTTGAACGTATTTGATTGCAGGCGGGAGTCAGGAATATATGTTGGTACTGCTGTGTTTCGTTATTTACAACTCGAATTTATTGACTTACTCAAAACAGTTGTGCAGTTCAAGTTATACTGTTATGGTTGATGGTATCACCATGTCTTTTGAGTGCACTAACATGAATTCAGTGAGCAGCTTAATCAGTTACCCTTTCTCTAGAAGAACTCTGGAGGAAAAAGTGCAAATCAAGCAATAGGGTAGGCAAACCCCTGAACTAAATATAACGCAGTGTACAAAAGGAGGGAGAAATGATTCCTACACCACGCGCTTTAACCCCAAAGTGTATGAGCATAAGTGGGTATGTGGATGCCAAGGTAGAAATGCTCTGTTCTGCTTTCCATGTCTGCTCTTAGGAAACAATGATGCATGGAGTACAACGGGAGTGACAGATTTAGGCCACTAAATGTGCTTATTAGTAAGCATAAAGAAAACTTAAAGTATTTAAATAATGTACTACACTTAAGTGCTTTAAGCAATATAAACATTGCGACACAGTTAAGCCGTGCATATCAGGAGGCGAGACTGAAACGTAGCGGCAAGTGGAAAAAAACAGGCATGTGATATCGCGTATAATTGATTTTTTTTATTTATCCAGATTTATTGAACCCTATTTTACACAGTGGTATATTAGGGTTAGAGTTGATACATAAAAATATACAATTTTAACAAAAATATTTTAAATAATAGAAGGAAGAAAATATGTTTCAATCTGATGCATCTTAATTTAAATTATTTCAGACGTTTAAACACTGAGTTTATAAACATCATGAAGTACTTATACTATTGTGGCTTCATTAGCAGAGATGTGAGCGGAGCAGAAAATTCAGTTCCTAGAGAGTCTAGCTTGAATATTAATTCTTGTCTTTCTCTCCAGAAAATGGGACAACAGAAAAGGAGATGAACCACAGTTTGAAATTCTTCACCACACATGCACTAGGGGTTGGATGCGATAAGTATTCACCAAATTTACCATGTCCACTTAAAAATTGTGTCAAAACAAAATTTGGTACAAGAGTTTCACATTTTGCTCTGTCATATACACTAGGAAAATATAATGTTTTTGTTAAACTTTCATTTGGAGCTGCTTGCCATTGTTGGTTCCATACTTCAAGAATATGTTGATGTATTATTCTCCTTACAGTAGAAATAGGACATAAAGGGTATGTCACAGGAAGATTGGATTCTGCAACCTTCTTAGCCAAGCAATCAGCTCTCTCGTTACCTAAAATTCCACTGTGTCCTTTAAGCCATATCACGCGAATATGTCCTGGATGGTTTTGAAGCAAGGTTCTGATTTCATGTGCTAATGAATTTAAGTTGTATTTATCATTAATAGCGAGTAGTGCTGATTGTGAATCACTAAGAATACGGGCACTGTTCCCATTAACAGTACACCATTTTATAGCTTCTTCAATTGCTAAGAGCTCCGACTGGAATACAGAGCATTCAGGTGACAATTTAAACATGGAGTTAGTTCCGTTTGGTTTTCATAAACAACAAAAGCACATCCTACTGCAGATATATTATCTTCAAATTTGTAACGCGAACCGTCTGTATATATGTAATAATCATGAAAATTACATATTTCCTTTAAATTGATTGCATTTAAATTGCGTATAATTGATTACATTATGTTGTCAATGGGGAACAGCATTGCCTCTAACATGTAGGATTTTAACACGAGGGTCATTGATAAGTTCTGCAATAGTAAGGAGCGCCGGATGGACTTCGACATTAAGCAAGACCGTAATTATTTTTTAACACTAGGTATCTTTGTGGTACACTCTTAATTTTATCCACCAGCCGCCACTGGTTATACTTACATTGATTTTGACAATATGGACACCTTTTTACGCTAAAAATTAGGAAATATTTGATATTCTTATTATACTCCACGACTTGATTGGCTCTCAAGCTTCCTAACCTTTAAATATGAAACAACTCATTTCAAATGTACTACTTCGACTTTCCGAAAGCTGAGCTGCATTACTGAATAGCGTGCATGTTTAGCGACACGTTACCCCGTCAGGCGAGGTAGCTTTTGTGTTCCTCCCACGCGACTCACTAAACAGGCATATCCACTACTGGGGTTAATATCTGCATGTGGAACTCATGTCATTAATAAGTGATTCACAATTAATATTAAAAGGGTGAACTTTAAAAGCCTAGAATTTAAATAGGTACTCGAAAATTTTAGCATACGATAATTTTTTGCTGCGAAGAGTAACATTTAAAATGGTTCTATTTTTAACCCTAATTTATGATCAATTGACGGATCAGTGTGTGCAGCAATGTCTCAAATGTAAGTAAAGCTATGCTAAAAGTGCCTTAGTGTTAAATAAACTCCTTTCAGCTTTTACAATGTATTTCGTGGAAATTGTTTTACTGCATATCACAGTTAAATCTGTTGAACACATGCAGGTTTTTGTAGATTTTGTACCAGAACGAAATAATTATTATTGGTCTATGTTAATTTTTATACATCAACTCACTATCGTTCACATTAGTCATGTTTGACATACGTGCGTACAAAAACGAATTGGTAGATATTTAGATGATCCATATAAACCTGAACCATTTTAATAGGCCATAACTTTTGAAACAATAATAGGACACACGTGCAACTTTGGGAGAATATAATAAACAATTGGGAGATTACATTACACTATTTACATTTCAGAGAAAATGTTGGAAGTGTCCTCCACCATCATATATACATGACTACACTCGTCTCACCATATTCTCTGAAGTTCTACGGTGAGTATCCTCGCCAACGTTACTTATTTCGGTTCGAATGGATTGCTTGAGAACATAAATTGTCCGTGGCCTATTATTGTACACTCTATTTTTAGATACCCCCACAATAAAAATCCGGTGAGGTTAGGTCACATCTGGGGGACCACAGACATTTTGAGATTATTTGATCATCAAAGAAACTGGTTACAAGTTCCATGGTGTCATTAGATTTATGCCACGTTGCTCCATCTTGCTGGAAATAACCTTCTCTCAATTCGATATCATCTCCGTAAAACTTCAAAGGATATGGTGAGACGAGTGCAAACATGTATAGATGCTGGTGGAGGACACTTCCAGCATTTTCTCTGAGATATAAATAGTGTAATGTAATATCCTAATTGTGTATTATTTTCTCCCAAAGTTGCACGTTTGTCCTATTATTTCTTCAAAAGTTATGGCCTATTGAAATGGTTCAGATTTATATGGATCGCACCATATTTACAAGACATTATGATAAACAACTGAATAACGTCACTACTTTAGAAATGACATAAGTTTAGCGAAAAAAACCTAATAACAATAGGCGTCTCAGAAATGGCTAATATCACACAAAATGCAATTTTAAGTAAATTTTGTTTCAAGGAGATATAGTAGCTGTAGTAGTACCTGGTTTTAGGTAGTAACCTCGTAGTAGTAGTTTCGAGTAGTACCTGTTCGTCCATCTCTTATGGTTTAACATTTGTACAAAGTGTTTCACAAGTTGGTATTTATTCCACTTTTTAGTTATGCTGTCTTACATGTACAGCCCTACAGATATATCACTTTTAGTAAAGAGTGATTTTTATATATTCAGGGGGCCAGGGGGCCGTGTTTTTGTTGAAACTTCAAAATCCAAATTTTGTTGGAATACAAACTTTCTTACTCAAACTAAGTGTATTTTAGTTTAAGTAACAAGACACTGTATCTCAGATGTTCCCCACCCGCATCTTCCATAACTTTAGAACACTTTGGTCGGAAATAATGAAACCAGAATATCTCCAAGAGTGACGCAATTGCTGCGTGACTCAGCAATATGTTACTTATTCTATGATTTGTCTAAACGTAGGTTGTGGCTGTTTCTGGCACGGAAACTTTGCAACATATGTTTGTATTAGGGAAACCTTAATTAATGGTGGAAATGTAAACGCTCGAGTAAAATGTAAAGCAGGTCTGCCTGCTACGTAATGTTTTGATGAAATGTGGAGCATTGTGCGTGAGCTGCGGCTGTTGAAACTACATATTACGTAGACATTCTGTTCTCTAGAGTAGAAACGCAAATTTATTTGGGGCTCTCTAATGCCCATGTAATTTCCGCGGCGATAAATAATTTTCAAGTGATTTCACTTTCCCCATGGTCTTGCAAATTCTAATTAGTGTTAATGTTTTCAACTAGCCCTTTTTGTCTGTTACACAGAATGAATGTGGATCATGGTCACCAAATTAATGTTTTTATCTATTAACTAGCTACTGCTCAGCGTTGCGTTATAAGTTCGAATGACACATTTACGTAATTTACCATCCCCTATCTTTTAGGTTAATGTTTACAATCATCTATATAATTTCAGGGTGGCCGTTCCACTCGTTACTCCTATAATTGCAGTCACTACTCCCCTACTTTTTCGATCGACGGAGCACCTGGCATTTTTAACCTTCCTCTGACACACTTCCAAATTCTGGAAATGTTACCAGAATAAGTTTATTTTAGCTTTGGAATAATGATCATCGTTTGGAATTGTCTAGTAGCTTCTTAAATAACTGTGCTAGGTGAAGTTTCAAACTTATGTACCTCTTTGGCCTCGTACTTATTTAGTTCCAAAAATACTAGATACTTTTCTCATGATACATAAATATTTAAAATGTATAACAAAGTCAACATGAAGCCAAAAGGAAAAAAAGTAGATAGTCTGTGACTATTCAGAAACTTAATCTTTTCAATTGTTAAATAAAAAATATCGTAGAAATTAATGGTTGTTTCACACTAGCCGTGTGTAGGACGCACTATAAAAGGGTAGAGCCAGACTAAAAAATTCAGTGCCATAGCCGGGATTTGAACCAAGGATCTTCTGGTCTCCGTCCAGGCGCTCTAACCATTGAGCTACTATGGCCAACGTGCTGATATGACATTAAATTCTCCAACTGACTCTTGTTAGTCATCTTGTCAGTCAAGAGTAAGTTGGAGAATTTTATGTCATATCGGCACGTTGGCCATAGTAGCTCAAGGTTAGAGCGGCTGGACGGAGACCAGAAGATTCTTGGTTCAAATCCCGGCTATGGCACTGAATTTTTCAGTCTGGCTCTACGTTTTTAAAACATATTGTGTTTTTATGTCCAATTTCTGTTATTCTCTTCCTTTGTACAATTATTATTTGTTCTACTAATAAAGTTGATTGCCAGATTGTATTTTACCTCAATGCAATGGTTTTGCATTAACCTTGATATAAAACCCACCACCTGGAATCGTGGTGTATTTGTTTTAGGAGCCAGGAGTACTTACTAAATCTTTAGTATTGTTCTTCCATCATCAGCAATTCTAATCCCATTGGTTCTTATGGAGTGTCATATTGTAGATAAGTCGCTAATAAGGAGATAGTCAATCAACAAAGGCTTTAAATCGTGTGACAGCTAAGTCGTGGCGCTACTGGAATTAAGTAAAGAACTGAGGTACATAACTTGGGTAAATTTATTAGGTGCATTTCTTGACTAATACTTCTGTAGTTTCTCTTTGTTTGAAGTCCTATTTCCTACCTTCTGAATATACACCATACTAAATTGCCTGAAATGTATTCTAAAATATAGCAGGATACAACACTGGTTTACTTGTTTAGAAAGTGGAGCGCAAGCTTTAAATTACCGTCTTTAAATTCACTGGCTGTAAAATTTACACAAACAGATAGAAAACGAAAATAATGAAAAATTTCTCATTTTTAGGCCATATGAATAAATATGTGATAGCAAACTAATACGTAGTAACTAAACGCTTAAGCCAAGAATGATCACGTGTTAATGTGATGCTGTTAACAGGCAACTAAGAAACCGTGCTCACTTGTTTTTTCGACTGCTATTAGGTACCAACTTTCGAAAATGGAGGTAAAGTATTATTACCAACAAAACAAGAGTTTAAAAACATATTTAAAATGTCATTTAGATGCCAAAACGTCCCCACAACTCCCAATTCTAACGTAATATACAGTAATAAAATTGTCCATACATTAACCATCGTGCATTCAACTGAATTAAAAATTTAAGCGGTAATGCTTGTTTGATTGGAAGAAGAACAAGATAGGTTAGTTCGGAAATTTCTATGTTAAATTTTAGTTCATTGACTTTCCGAAATAAATGAAAAACCACATTGTTCCCTTCGCTTTGTTAATTGTTGTATAAAGTACACAGAAGTTAACCTATTTTATTACAGACTAAGATACAGCTCTTATACACTTAGCTTTGGAGAACTTATACACACGCAATAAACTTTTAACTGAAAGATTTAGTATGTAATAGCATTTATGCTCATCACAAATTATAAGAAGGGGAAGAAAAGAAAAAAAATTTGGGATCCCCATTTGTATATTAAAATACAATTATCTAGTATCTTTTGCTGCATAAATATCAACGATTTAGTTTTGCATAATTCGAATCTAAATCCAATAAAAGCTACACCTAATAGTTATAGAAACTCTTGAACATGAAATATATGCACAGTATTTAGAAGAAGTCCTCAAGATTTCATTATCTGCTGCTAGAAGTTTATGGGGGACTTGAGCTCCTCCGTCGACGGAAATTAGCGTTAAACAGGAACCTGTTTTATTGCCATTTTTATGCCGATGCGTCAGCTTGTAACATTAAGTAGTGTAATAGATACTTGGAACAAAGAAAGCATATCGCCTGCGATGCCGCATGTAGTAAAAGCGGGCGTTAAACACTACACACACAACAAAGGAAGCATAGAGTTACATAAAGTTTAATGAATATATTTCAAATATGTGTATACATATTTAGTGAATTTTTACCATTTTATTTTATATCCGTTTTAATATAATTTTTCAGTCCTTTCTGCAGTAGCTAAGGGAGTTTTACAAGTAATTGTTTCCTAACCTTTTGAACTGTTATTTAATCCTATAAAACAATTTTGAATTCTACAGCAAATCCACCCATAGAATTGGTGGATGACATTTTTATTCCCGCTGGATTAGATGACTACTACTTATTGAGCATCTTTAAGTAGTACATTATTTTCCAGGTGAGATATGTAATCCAGTGATATTTATATCGGGACTGCTTACAGACTGGCAGTAAATTTGTTCAAGCAGAATTAGAGCTCGGAATTAGAACGGGAGGAACATGAACTTTTCTGTCTGTAACGAAACAAACAAATGAATTCCTACGAAAGGATCATTAAACCTCACACCTACCATAGAGTGAGCAATGTTGCTGGACAAAGGTGTTTATTTACTCAGCTGCAATAAAATAGCTTTAATTTGTAGGTGGTAGTTTAAGGGAGAATACAATATTGTATTTTACACCGGAACATGTCCCCTTTCTAAGGGTGCGTGCGTGATAAAATTAATAGACGTTAGGTCATTCTGTGTGTACGTCTATTTACGGAGTTCCAGAGGTACGATTCACACAATGTATCGCAGGTACAAAGTGCAAACTGGTAAAGGATGGAGGAAAGTTATTGAGGTTTTGGAAGTATCTTAATTTTAATGTTTCTGGCTAACAACTAAATATGGACATGAATACATCATAATGCAAAAGTGTTTGTAATTTGAAAATACAAATGCATTTTTCTAAAATAAAAAGGTTGAAACATTTGAATAATCACTTAGAGATTATGAACTTTCATGATAGATTTCTAGTAATCCATTAATTCAAAAGTGAATTTTCAATAACACAAATCAAATATGACATATTTTCTTTTGCTTCCAAAGCGTCTCCCTTTTCAGGGGTTATATTCCTGGTACTTTCACCTCTATCTTACAAATTCCCTTCATCTAAATTCGAGCTGCTCCATCACTTTAGGTGCTACGAGGCCTCGGCCTTTTCCTTCTCCCATATGACGACCTTCATGGTTTGGATCATCAATTTTCTGACGTCTTCTGTACATGCCGAAGCAATGCAGCGTATTCTTTTCAAGCCTTTCTATTACCATTTCATCTTGCTACATTCTTCATCTTACCCTTCTATTAGGGACTCTTAAGTTCTAGAGGCTTAACTCTTGCACAATGCACCCATCCCTGCTGCACTTAGCAGTTGCTTTTGACTCTGTGTCAAAGACAATATAATTTAAAACAATTTTTTTCGCCTCTGATGGATTACTCAGCTCCAAAAAGCTCAGTCTGTTGCTGATGGTTCATCTTACCTGACATATGCAGTTTAAAAGTAACATATCATTCAATAATGAAATCCAAATATGTAAACATACCTACTATTTTCACCTTCCCCAAATTATATACTCTCCGACAGTAAGATATTCTATTTTTTATATTTATTACAAATCCCCTTATTGCATACTCCAGTTACATTAATAATCACACACTCTGCAGCTTCTCTATTCTATTCTATGCTAGGATTATATGATGAATGAGTAAAGAGTTTTCTCATTTTCAAAAGTATCCATCTTGCAAAGCTATGCATATTAAATCCATAGCAGTATGCAATTAATGAACAATACAAGAAAGTTTACTTAAATAAGGTATTAAATGAAAAAGTAAAAAAACCTTTTAATACCAGTAGGAACACATAATGCTACAATTCCTGATTATTTTAATGTATAAAACGTTACATAAAATATAATGAATTCCAGTGACATTTTCAAATATTTTCAAACAAATATGAAATCACACAGAAAACGAATGTAACCTCAACTTTTATTAGAAGTAGCACTGTTCACTTTAATAGCTTGATAAATATTCTCTAAAACAAATCGACGTAAATGAGGTGGGGTGGAGACCGTGGGGCCCAAAAGCATTTGGTATCCACTACTAACTCACCCAACTGAGAGTGTAACATTCAAATGCCTACTAAAGTTATTTGTGAGATGAATGGGGAACCCGAAAAGGTGCAGTATCAAGTTATGCAGAGATTTCAATAATTTAGTGTGAAATTGGCATGTTGCCATGGCAGCTGAGTGGTTAAGATCAACCGGACGGAGATCGGGAGATCTGTGGCTCAGATCCCTCTACGACATTGAATGTTTCACTCTGACTCTATCTATCCAGGAGCAATACTCATCAAATAAATTCCCACTCTTGAAAAGCTCCAGCCAAGAACACAAAAATGGGTCAAGGAAGAGAAGGATGGATGGAGTCCTACAAGGAGTTTTGGCTTTCATCAAAAGATACAATCTAGACCAAAATAAAATGGAGATAAGAAGAGCAATTTCTGAGAAAGCATAAAAAGAAACCAGTATAAGAAAGTTACGGAGTAAAATTGCCATCAACACACGCAAATGAGATGATAAAGCTGATTATGAAACATTTTCCTTGCACGGATTCCTCGAGGACCGAGAGGGAAGGAGAATGAATTCAATACATCCAATGGACCCATTTAAAATATACATATAGTGACAAATCGGACATTGAACTGTAATTATGGTATTTTAAATGAGGATTTTAACTTATTTTTGTAATGCTTATTGTCTATGAATTAATGAAAAGGACATGTTCTTCATATGTTTGAACTGTTCAATCAGAGAATTTAGACTTGGCATTATTTTGGCTCCGTCAATTTATTGTTTAACTCGTGGAATATTCAACAAACGCAGGAGTAAGCTGATGCAAGTGTAGGTACAAATAAATTACAGGTTTTTAGTTACCTTTATGGTAACATTTTCCAATATATTTGCATAATGTTAACTACATTAACACTTATAAAACTTTCAATCTATACTAACTGGGCTGTCAAAACAATTACTACGAACTCCATTGTTACATTTTCGTATGTTGAGGATTTATAGGCCGCAATGTAGGGATTAAGTGTGATGCTTGTCTCTCTCTCTCCTTGGAGGACTGCTACGACATCTACCAGGAAATGAAACAGATGGCCGTGTCCTGGATAACGAAGTGCTCAACAGGCTCTGACATCCCGGAAGAGCTCACGGCGTTAACAAATGAGCGAACACTTCTGAAGATCCCATACCAGAATTCTCTATATTGCTCTGCCAACTCTATTAACAGAATTACTTTCTCCTTGCACACTAGAGCAACTGGTAATCAATGTCTTTCGTTCTCGGTTCCGCTAGTGCTTTTGTCACGCAAAGAACCTAGAAAGCAGGGATTTCTGAAGGACAGCGACTATCCCTGACGTAAATTACACTGCCCTGGTGTTCCAGACTGTGTAGTTCTGAAATACACGTGACGGTATTACTAGTAAAATTGCAGTTGAGTCTATATTTATGGAAGCTCCTCAACCATTGTGGTTTTCAGCTTCCCATTGCACATTAGGTGTTAAATGTCAGTTAATTTTGCTTAGAAATCTGTTTATGAATGCTAAAGTTCTTCAACGGTCCTACATATACGACACTGTATCAGCGGCTTTCTTTTCCTTTCCAAGAGGAAGAGACATGCCCGAAAAACGCCAACGGCCCTCGCCGGGATTAACTTCACCTTCAGGAACCAGAGGCCACACTCTGATTTTTAAAAGAATATACATGACAGCTATCAAGGAAGGGACGTGGAGGACAGGAGGGAAAGGTTGTTGCTATGGAAACGTAAACAAAGATTGCCACATTGATTACACTGGTTAATCACCTATATCAATTATCGCTAGGGGTGTGCGGAAAACAAGAGTCTGCTTAAGCGTTCAGTACGTTGTGTTCTGTTAGCCTACTTTGTTAAAATACGTCGTTATGGAATCAAGTCTTAGTGGCATTAGTGGTAGACCGAGAATTAATGATCCAAGACAAAGATCAGCTTAGGGTCGGGGTGTTACATTGCACAGCTAAGCTAGAGAATTTGTCCGTTCTCTTAGAGGATGCTTTGAACAGGAAGTGGAGAACTTGCTTCTTCACAAAGAACTGCTTTTTCCTTTCAAATACGTGAGAAAAAGAACTGTGTGTATCCTTAAAACAGTTTAGGTGACTGTTTTTAGAATACCTAAAAATAAGCAGTTGCATCCAGAACGTCACGAAACGAAAACACAGAGCATCTCCATAGTTTTCAATTGAATGCCATAAAAAGACACATCTATGATTGTTATACCCTAAAGGAGCATCCTATAGCACTTAAGCTGCTTTATTTTCTTGAAGAAACAGAGTTATTTGAAGGAATCCTTAGCTCTTTGAACAAAATACTCCATGATCCAGAATTTGAGTTTAAAAATTAAAAGAATAGTAAAAAAAGCAATACACACTCGAAACATTAGATGTTGTAGTGCAAGGGGCTTTGCTTTTAAGAGAAATGCTAAATGGGTAAATCTGGGTAAACGTCGCCCATACTGTGTCAAAGGACTGGTACCCTTGGAAGTATCACAAAAGAACCTGTAGGAAAAGATAGCCGCTTTATTATTGGTCATGCCGGTATTCGCGTGGTATTGTTGAAGACATCCTCCTGCTCTACAGATAGAAAATAAACACTGGGGAGTATCACGAAGACATGGGCCATGACATGAACTGCTGTGGGTCAAAATTCCGGTACACCAGCGCCACTGATATGACCATCTCAATAAACCATCGTTAATAAATTATTTAAAAGATACTCAGGCCTGTAAAGACGCTAGAACGCAGTGAATACGTATTGAGAACACTATTTTTCTCCTTAAATTAGGCTAATACGGATTAAATGTGTATGTTCTCGGTGAGGTGAGATAACTCTAACGCTTGTTTGTATGTTTGAGAATTGAAAGCGTGAAGAGGCGGATATGGGTAACTTGCTATCTGCTTCTCGGTAACTTCGCAGCTCATCTCGTGGAGACACAGATGACCTTCACGTATCTTCTTTTAAAAATCTGACTGTGTAATAGCATATTATCCGAAGATTACAAACAACGATAAATAGACTGTATGAGAAGCCATAAAGCTTTATTATAACTCAGTGTTACAGATGCCACAGAGCGTCGTCTACAGGAAATTCTTTGCCTAACCTTCCCAATATTTGCTGTGTACATATATAAAAGATTAAAGACCGTCAAATATTTAATACTTTGGATACTATTATGTAACTGGAAAATGGTAAGAGACAGACAGAAGGCTACTGCAAAGAGAATGTAGAAGTTCTTAAATGATGCACTGTTTGTCAAACAATTATTTCATAGCATTAGCCGATCAGAGTATACTTGTTGCTGTTCCTTTGAATTTTTCAAACATATTTGTAGACTGGTTCTCTGTTTTACACATACAGGTATCTTCTGATGACATATACCTAGATGAGCAGTCTTAATAAGGCTCGGAAGTCGGGACCTTATGTGCCTAAGCGATTTAAGGTAACTCAGGTAACACCGGGTCCCAAGTTTCGAACCTTAGACGTAATGTGTGCTCAGCGTTATGTCCAGCGATAATCCTGAAATATTGTGATTAAAAAAAAGATAACACAGAAACACAATCACATCCATAAAGCAAATATAGAGCTTACCCATAAACATTTCTCGAACTATACCGGGAACCAAACCGAGGATCCTTTACACAGCAGGCAGGTGCTGTACCGAATGAAATAGCTGAAAGCAGTCTTGTAGTATAGCTGTTGTTGTGACACATTAAATGTGATTTATAAATGAACTGACAAAGTACAAATAAAACAAACTCATCTTAATTTTAATTTGTTCTATATTGTATATTATGTTGTTGCATTGTTATCCCTATAGATTAAGAGTCCCGTCTTCCCGTGAGCCCGCATCAAGTAACTGCTTAGTCAAGGGTGAACTCGAAGGGGGAAATGAACCACCAAAAATCTTGGCGCCTCCTCTCCAAAAGCGATGACGGGGCAGGCGCAGAGCTGTCGAGCGGCTCTCATATCGGATAATTACGGTTTCTCTATTTCCTTCCAACTTTCTTTGCCCCCCCTGGGATCAGCAGTGACCTTCTAACACTGTTACATTTATTACTTTCTGTCACTACCTATAGTAGATAAGAGCAACGATTGTATTCCTACAAAAACTCGACGTCGGTGGTTTACACGTTATGAGACTCACATAATATTCTCTGCTCTTTATATAAAGAGCAGAGAACAAACACAAACACCTATTCTAAACACTCATTCTTCGATACACCTCATATTACCTGCAATAGAAGTACAGTAGGTTTCAATCATTCTCAGATGTTTCAAGAGCTGGTCCTATGTGATTCCTTTGAACTTTATTTTACTTTCCTAGACAGGAAAAGATAAATGAAAAGGAAACGAAAAGAAAAAGGAATAAAGAAAAGTTTATTTGAGATATACAAAACCCTAACAAAAACTGCCAGCCTCGGTAGCGTAGATGGTAGCATGTCTGCCTCACGTTCAAGAGGTCCCGAGTTCGAATCTAGGTCAGGGTGAGTTAC
This sequence comes from Mantis religiosa, assembly GCA_030765055.1. Lineage (NCBI taxonomy): Eukaryota > Metazoa > Arthropoda > Insecta > Mantodea > Mantidae > Mantis > Mantis religiosa. Next base: position 86,551,167 of record CM060957.1, read on the forward strand.
CTGGATAAGGTTTTTACCGGGGCTTTACCTTATCCTGATAGACGAACGTCGGGTAACTCTAAGCTCCATTGACCCCGGACGCATTGGGCATCATTCCACTCATTTCATTCATCGTCCGATATGACTAAATGTTGGAGAAGGTTAATTAAAAAAACAAAAAAGAAAAAACAAACAAGAACTTAATTGCTTTCTAAAATAAGATTTGTTTATCACTTACGGTTTAACGACTATAAAAAGTAGTTCAGGATGAAGAGGATTTTAAGCGTCATTACCAGAAAATAGCACATATATGTATACTTTTTTTCTATGTAGAATGCAATATTTTCCAACTTACTAAAATTTGTACATAAAGTAAATCCGCTCGCCTTGGTAGCGTAGATGGTAGCATGTCTGCCTCACGTTCAAGAGGTCCCGAGTTCGAATCTCGGTCAGGAAGAGTTATCTGGATAAGGCTTTTCCGGCGTTTTCCCTTATCCTGAAAGCCGAATGTCGGATAACTCTAAGCTCTATGGACCATGGGCTCATTTTAGCATCATTTCACCCGTTCCATTCAACGTTCGATATGACTTAACGTTGGAGGACGTAAATTAAAAAAAGTACAGAAAAAAAAGGAAAGTACATTCTCTGTGGCACCAGAAAGCAAGAACTCCGCAGTATCTTTTATAAGGCTGCAATTAAACCAAATAATTATAAACCGTGCTGAATAAAATCGATTCCATATATTATACGCAGGCGTTACCTTCAAAGAGCCACATCTTCCTAGCTTTCTCAAAAGTATACATATTAATGGGATTCGTTATGTACTTTCCATTTTCGTAAGTAAATCTGTTTTAGTGGAGTGCACTCCAGTTATTATGTGTTTCAAATGGGATGGCGTTTGTCCTTGTGCGCTACTAGGTGAGCAACCAATCGGAGTCCTGCGGTGTTGTCGTATTGCATTGCCGCTAAGTGGTGTGTGAGGAGCGCCAAACTAATCAATCTGTATGAACTACTATTTGCGCTAAAACAAAACTTCAGATTTTTCCGAAACTAATCCAAGTGGAAGGTGGAGAGTAATGTATCTAACATAGCCATGAAAACTCCATACTTTTAGCTGAACTAGTTTTTATAATACAAATAAATAAACCACTATTACCTGTGTTATAACAGTAAGTCGCGATGTAAGCACTGTATGGATATTATTTTTGGTTGGCATGTATGTGTGTACGTATATTCGTAATTACTCAGATTTGAAACGTAAATGTTTGACATGACGTGATAAAAGAATTACTGTGAATAATCCAATGTGATCGAGGGGAAACAACTTTCCGGTTGCCCTGGCAGCACGTGTCTGGTCACATTAATCTTTGTTTATGAATGGTTCGAATCTCTATTTACTCTAGAGTGTTCAAAGTGTTTGGTGTGTATGTACATATCCTTTTCGTTACTCAGAACTGACACTTAAACTACTGACATGACGGATAAAAGAATTTCTGTGAATTTGTCAAGGTGTTAAATTTGAGAAAGAGCAAACACTTCATTTCCTGTTAGCCTGTGGAATGCTGTATGCTTATGTTTATGAATGAATGCTGGACAAGAAGTGTTTATTTACTCGGGAGAATTCAGATCAATATCATTCAGTTGTTCTTTACACAACAGTAGAGTACGAGTTAAATAGTGCAATGGCTTCTTGCGGTGAATTTAGTGGCGAGTCAAAAATGCTGGCGTTGCGAAGTCAGGCTCGAAGCACTATTTTTAAGGTGTACACGTTCTTCAAAAAATTTTCGGAAACAGAAACTAAAAATGAGTTATTGCAAAGAGTACTTCCGTCTAAAAACACGAAAAAGTGTATCAGCTGGATAAACTTGCAATTGATACGGAACACGAGGTAATACGCCTCCCACCTTACCACTGCCAATATAATCCAATTGAGTTTGTGTGGGCTCAAATAAAAAGGGGGGTTGCAAACAGAAACAATACTTTTAAACTGACGGACGTTAAACGACTTGTTCACGAAGAATTTGACAAGCTAACACAATAGGACTGGAAAAACTGCCTGAGGCATGCAGAAAACCTTCAAGAAGATTTTAAGAAACAAAGAGCACGTGACGATATCTTGGAACCTATAATTATAAATTTTCAAGAGTCCGACGATGAAGACAGTGACAATGACGAATTGTCTCTTAACGGAGGTGACCTTTACAGCGATAGAGAGAGAGAGAGAGAGAGAGAGAGAGAGAGAGAGAGAGAGAGAGAGAGAGAGAGAGAGAGAGAGAGAGAGAGAGAGAGAGAGAGAGAGAGAGAGAGAGAGAGAGAGAGAGAGAGAGAGAGAGAGAGAGAGAGAGAGAGAGAGAGAGAGAGAGAGAGAGAGAGAGAGAGAGAGAGAGAGAGAGAGAGAGAGAGAGAGAGAGAGAGAGAGAGAGAGAGAGAGAGAGAGAGAGAGAGAGAGAGAGAGAGAGAGAGAGAGAGAGAGAGAGAGAGAGAGAGAGAGGGAAATATAAAAGGAGTGGGGTAACAAGCTGACAACGCTGAGCGTGATACGGCGTCTGATTAGCTGGACTCCAGAACTCTTCCCATTTGAAACACATAATAAGTACAAATATTTTACGCAAACTGGTGGCATATGGTTCCTTTTATTGATACATTTTAAAGATACTTTCCTATGTTCAATGATAATAAAACATGCATATTATTGTTATTAAACATAGAACTCCTCTTGTTTATTTCTATACAGGTTTTAATATTGACATTTAAGACCATTCATACGTAGATTTAAATGTCTGTCTACAAGCTCAACTTCGTACAAAATTTTAGTAAGAGGGATAAGTTTAGAAACGTATAAAAGAGAACAAAACACTGAGGCAAATCCTCAGGAATCATTAATTAGTAACGAGCTTTAAAAAAGCAGAAAATGCTTATTTTTATTTTATTTAAAAAAATTTCATGAAAGATTACATAATTCATCACTTAGGAGAGGGCAGCAGATTCATTAAACCAAATTAAATGGTTCATAGCTAACATTCATTTTCTGTCAATTCAAAAGAATGCATCCCTGAAATTTATTGTAACATTCCCTTGAATCGCGATTGTAAAGTATAATTTTTTTCTAAAATTAATTGCATTGTATGGAGCACTTTCTCAAAAGGAAGCGAAAGAGTGAGTTAGGGAGAAAGAAAAAAGAAAGAACGGTACTAATTAAACTATCTGTTGCGTTGCACCTACACGACTTTCTCTACTCTTGCACAGAGTATTCTAAGAAAGCTTTTATCTCTCTTCATGCTAATTAAATTATACTTTTGTAGAAAAGATGTTATTACTCGTTTTATTGCAAGGGTAAGGGAAACACGTGAATCTAGTTGGTTTATAACGGTAAACAAATCTTTTTAAAATAATAGGTAGTCACTATGTGATGAAATTAAAATTCCATTCTCTTTCCATGGTCAAAGGATAAAAGAAAAGAATAACGATTTACTATTTGAAAAAAGTATTGGAGAATTCTAAAAAAAGGGAATATCTCATATATGGCCCACTTTGCAAAACTATATTTGAGGAAATTATGTGTGTTGTGAAGATCTATACGTCTTGCGTAGCAAGATATCTGTATCTTAAAGGAATGCCGGGAAAGCGCAGTGGTTTCGATCACAGCTCCTGTGCTAAAGGTTCCGAGTTCCATTCATGGCTCTGGGGATGGCGATTTTAAATCGACCCAATCCACGCCTTCACCTCTCTGTACCATATTTGAAGTGACGCCTATGCCCAACGTGGTTCGGAGTCCACGGTATAAGCTGTAGGTCCTCTCGTCTCAGCGACATCTTCACTATTACCCTACCATTGAAGGTAATGGGCCCGCCGTGCCTCCACCTGAGAAATGGGTCGAGATATTACATGGTGGGGCGATGTTACCCCGAAGGCGAAGGTTGGCATATGGGGCACGTTGGTAGCCAACCAATTTACCAGTTATGCAAAAGCCTTTCAGAATGAAGAGGCCTGGCCTTGTGAGGACATCCCCAAGATGTGCATCTAATTTATTAATAAAATATCTTAACTATGTGGCATTTACATTAAAAGTAGTTTTGACTACTATTTGAGAAATCAAAATTTCTTCAAATGTCCCATGTCTGGGGCAACAGATTTCTCAACATCTTATGCCACATGCTTGAAATACGAATGAATGAATTAATTAATAAATTTGAGCCCTGTACTCCTGGTGGAGCTTGAAGTACTAAGTACCAAATTTGAGTTTTAATAATGATTATGATAATAATACCTTTAGAAGTTATGTTTTCGTTTTTGAGATAAGCTGCGCAAAAAAATTAGATTCTACACACAGATCTTGTTCTAAACCAGCTTTCTTATTCAGGGGAAATGAATTCGCGTGTTTATAATGCAATCTGAATATCGAATTTGTAGTTGGAAAGCAAAGGTGCTATACGTTATATCCTGATTAGTGTTTTAAAACTTCAAATGAGCGAACTGGAATATGTGTTTTAGAAGTTCGAGCTTCACGTATCCCAAGTGACGACACAGAACTTCTCAGAAATGCTATTTTCAGGAGGCTGTGGCTTGCCGTTAAGGTTACATGCAAGCCAAGTCATATCTACTTTCATAACATCTTGGTGGGTTTTTGTGCAACCATTGCGAAAAATACCATTTGCAGTAAATGCACGTCCAAGTTTAATGCGAAGTGCACCTGAAGAAACAAAATTGGCACGCGTGTCCCAAATAATGCAAGCATCATTAGAACTACTGGCCGGGAAAATAGGTTACGAACAAACATCACTGCGGCAAAATGCAGCTACGAGAAGACATGAGATCCTGTGCGGGTTATTTCTATAAGGTATTTCGCAAGCTACAAACTTTGGAGTAACAGCAATTGATGAAACCCGAGTTATATAGCTCTTCGGTAACGCGTGAGGCTTACATTTGAAGGTACTGAGTTCGATCCATGTGACCGCTCACTCTAACCATGCAAACTCGATAAAAAAAAAAAGAGCAGCTACTATAAACAAAAGGTCGATTCGGAAAAACATCGGAAGCATTCGATGACGCTGCGTTCACAATGTACGCTTTGGCCTACACACGGCTAGAGTGCAAAAACAATTAATTTTTCCAATATACGCTTTGATACCACCTGGCTTCATTTCAAAGCAATGTGATAGACAGGGAGATGCTTTGCGGCTTGCCCGTATGCATGGTAGCCGAGTGGTAAAACGCGTGTGTCTCGTAAGTGGACCAACATGAATTCGTATCCTTAGTGTAAATGTTTCTTTTTATTATTGTTACGTTCATGTCTTACGAATGGTGCTGGCATATAATGCAAAGTATCCTAGGTGTTTGACCTAATCCAAGCACCGCAGAATGAAGGCAGTAATAGAAGCAGGGGGTTTACACACAAGATACTAAGTTAATTTCAATTTTTATTTGATTTTACATATAGGAATAAAACATTTATTTTAGTTAGGTAGTGTAAAACAGAGTAGAGTGTTTCACCTTTTATGTCCGAGGATAAATGCCATAAAATAAAGTAAACCTTAGCAAATGGAAGTTATACTACAATGTGTTTAATAAATATTTCGTATTTCAACAATAAAAAAAACAAAAACAAAATGATGTCTGGGATTCGAGCCTTTGTAGGTCTAGCACCTACATAGTTGTCTATAACCGCTCGGCTATCATGCATGTTTAGTAACTTCGACTCATTGATGAGAGGATTCAGTAGGACAAAGCTAAAGAGACGCGTTCAGTGACACTTAGGAAAGTATACGCTTCCAGAGTCTGTTTTTTTTTTTCTTTAAAGGGTGATGGGTATCTTAGTGATTTTGTCTGATCGACATGTGTACCACTTCCTCTCATTTAGTCTCATGTTAAAGGACGACTCCGAGGCTATATGTAGGAGACGACGTACAAGTGGCGCAGAGTCTAATGTGTTGGATCTTCTCGGCTCCGCCAAAGGGTAGCTACCCACTTCGATTGGCCGCTGGAAAGGAACTCTGACAGTTTGGGAAGGTTACCTTGTGCATAACCCTCTTGCGGTTCCTTTATCTTATCCGTTCCTCTTGGTGTGTACACCCAAGAAGTTCCATTAAGTGTCGATGTGCTATGTATCCCTTCTTTTACGAATTTATCTCTACCCAATACTTGAAGAAATTGGAGTCTAGCACAGAAAACCAAGTGAGTTTATGTGTTCCTAAGGATACGATTGGAGAACATTGCATAGATAGATAGATACTTTATTTCACTGCTTAGAGCATGGCCCGGTGGCAGCGCTGCCAATATAATGTACAATTCTTTACAGTATGATATACAATTCTTTATAGTATAATATACAACTCCTTACAATATAATATACAATTCCTTACAACATATATACAATTCCTTTCATGCACTATGACTATGCACTATGGTAACAATATAATATACAATTCCTTACAACATATATACAATTCCTTTCATGCACTATGACTATGCACTATGGTAACAATATAATATACAGTTCCTTACAACATATATACAATTCCTTTCATGCACTATGGTGACTATACAGGATTTCTTTTTAACCTCTCTTTGAAATTATTTACATTTGGAGGCAAAGTCTCCAGTAATTCTGCAGTCAAATTGTTCCAGTCATTAATTGTTCTATTGGTAAAGGAAAATTTACCTATATCAGTTTTCTGTTCCCTATTTCTTATTTTTTTAGAGTGATCATTCCTTCCCCTATATGATGGTGTCAACAACCGCTTTGTTATATCTTTCCATGCAGGTTCCCCCTTATATGCTCTAAAAATTGCACATAGCCTTGCCCGTTTTCTACGTTTCTCCAATGATTCCCAGGAGGTAGCAGTGCCTGTAGGGTTTTCAAATCGCATTCCTCTATCAACAAATTTAGCTGCTCGTTTTTGGACTCTCTCGAGTGCTTGTTTTTGACCAACCCGATATGGATCCCAGCATGCCGCGCTATATTCTAATATTGGTCGGACTAAGGATGTGTAAGATAAATTTCGCGATTTTCCATTGCTGCGTTTTAATATTCTCATTACAAAGTGTAATGCTTTGCAGGCTCTTCCAGTGACCGAGTTTACATGTTCCCCCCATTCCAATCTTTCATTTATTATTACACCTAGATATCTAGTGCTACTTACCCTGGGTATTCTCTTGTTATCTAATTTATACATCACATTTTCTTCTGTTCTTGTCCTTGAAAATATAATTGTTTTACATTTACTTGGATTTATCTCCATTTGATTGGATTGCGCCCAGAGTTGAATTTTGTTTAAATCTTCTTGTAAATTGTTAACGTCACCTTCGGTCTTGATATTTCTATAGATTATACAATCATACGCAAAAAGCCGAATTTGTGATGTTATCCCTTTTCATAAGTCATTTACATATGCTAAGAAAAGCAGCGGCCCGATCACGCTACCCTGGGGGACACCTGAGGTTACTTCGGCAGGGGACGATAATCTATCTCCGACGCGCACTCTTTGGGTTCGTCCGCTCAAGAATTCCCGAATCCAAATAATCGCTCTGCTGTCTATTTGCATATTGCAAAGTTTTTCTATCAGTGGTCCATGAGGTACAAGGTCAAACGCTTTAGTAAAGTCAATAACTATTGCATGCACTTTACCGCCTGCATCGAGTGCATCAGCTACATCCTGACAAATAGTTACTAATTGGCTCTCACAAGAGTGTCCATTCCGAAACCCATGTTGTCCTTCAAAGAGCCAGTGTGAATTATCCCATTATCGTCTTAAGTATTGCTCTATAAGATGCTCGACTGGCCTATAATTTGTCGCTTTGGTTCGATCCCCTGTTTTATAAATAGGGACGACTATAGCCTGCTTCCAATCCTGCGGTATACTTCCGTTATTTACCGTTATTTCGAATAGCCTCATTATATATGGCACGATTGCCTCCCCTCCAATTTTAAGAAAGTCACCCGAAATGCCGTCCGGACCGACTGATTTATATTTCCCTAATTTAAATAATCTTTTTCGAATGTCGCTTGGTTTTCGATCATAGGGGGCCCCTCCGTTCTTTTAATACTGGCATTGCTCTTTACCTGAAACACTGAAGCGAATTGCCGATTAAATATTTCCGCTTTTAACAAAGAGTCGGTAACTTGTACATTTCCATTTTTTATACCCGGAATCTCCTCCTTGTTACCCCTGCGCCTTCTCACGAATTTAAAAAACTGCTGCCAGTTATTTCTGTTAGACGAGAGAATATTTTTTAAAAAATTCTCTTCAGCGGTAATCTTCTCTAATAAAAGTTTATTTGATAAAACATGGAATTTATTTGCGTGATAAGTACTAATTTTACGTGACCCATATGCTCTCCTAACTTGTTTCTTTAGCCGTTTTACTGTTTTGTTGTAATATTCTGGGTCAGGGTTTTTTGTGAGTGTTTTACGGGGTATAAATTTATCTGTCGCCTCCACAACGATTTTTTTAAAAATTTTGCCATATTTTTTCAACCGAACTTCCAGTTTGGGACCACAAGGAATATCTAGAGGTCAGGACTTCCAATATAACCGTTTAAATTACGATTAAGTGCCGTTCTGTGTAAATATTTGTGAAATTTGAGCGAGAATAAGGGGCTTACAATTTAAATAACCCTAAGTAAGGACGTGGTATCACATTTGATGCTAACGTTTAAACATTTTACTAACCTTCTTGAAATGTTTTTGTAAAATTTGAAGTACATATTATGTATTTGTTATATGTTAAGAATAGTAGAAACGCGTTTAATGCAAGAACAGACCGGATTTATGAAAGGACGAAGTTATATAGATAATGTATTTTCCGTCAAACAAATAATTGAAAAAAAACTTAAACAATTTAACACATAAACGCACATTCTCTTTATAGATTACACAAAAGCCTTCGATAAAATATCTAGATTAAAATTATGGGAAATTCTAGAGCAAAATGGAATACCAAAACATTTAATAAATGTAATGAAAAGCTTATATGCAGAAGCGAAAATCACTTTAAGATAAATAATCGAGAACCAGTATTGATTTTAAAAGGGTTTAGACAAGGTTTTCAATGTCATTCTCTTTATTTTATAAATAGACGGCATTATTACATCATGGAAACAGCAAACAAGGAGAATGAGGCTGGGGACAAGAACAGTAAAAACAATGGTTTTCGCAGATGATTAAATATTAATAGAAAAAAAACGAGAATTACCTTTAAAGAATAACATATAAGTTATATTATATAGCAGAATCATATAAATTAGAAATATCCAGAAGCAAAACAAAAACTATGGCATGTAGAAATATTCACTGGTTCCATCTAAAATAGCTCTAAAATAACTATTGAAGAAGTGTTAAAATTTAATGTCCTCGGTAGTGAAATATCATATCTACGTATCGGAAAACTACTTTAATAAAATTTAAATAAATTTAACTACATAACAAGTAGAATAAAAGAACCCTAAATATAAAGTAAGAAAAGATTAAATAATAACATTGCATAAAGCAATGGCTGTCCCATTTGTAGTGTATGGTTCACAAACATGGACATAACGGCACAACATAAAAGAAATATAAACAGCAGAAATGAAGTTCCTTAGAAGCATAACTGGATATGCACGACTACACAAAAATGATGAAATAAGGCAACAGTTAAAAATATAACAATTAAATAAAACAATAACAGAATGTAGAACCAATTGGAAACAGCACGTAAATAAAATAGAAGACAATAATTCCTAAAATAGCATATAATTACCAACCATAAAGACGAAGTAGCCTAGGAAGACCGAGGAAAAGATGAAAGGAGTCGGAACAGGCTAAATGGGCTAAACGTGCTGGTAAAGAAGAAGAACTATTTTGAGTAAAATTGTGCACTGTTTTATATACAATTTGTGTTACGATTACAATACTTCCTCTATCAACTCTTCAACAACCCACTCCTTAAAAGTATATTCTTTTAACTATTTCCATTTTTCGAGTTGAACAAAAAGTACTTTAATTACATACTTGAAATCAATATGCTTAATTGATTTAAACCAATAGTTAATGGTATTTTACTTAATCCTTTCTTGTAGACACAAATGTGAATAAAGAAATAAGCAATAGTCAAGTTTATAGAGCTGGTCGCCATGTGATGGTTTGAAGTTTGTTCTCTTTATACTGTCGCCAAGGCATTATTGTGCTGCTGACGGCCCGCGCGTAGGCGAACGCTAGGCGCTTGCCGAAAGAGACAGAAGCGGGGAGAGAAAGAGACAGAAGATCTCTGGGTAGTTCTTTCCTTCTCTTACCGCCGTGAAAGACCTTGAAAATTCGGCATCTTTCGAGAAACAATGACTCGGGTATAAATAACCGGCAAGGTGAGGCGAGTGGGAGTTCTTAATCGAGTGTTCAGCTTTGTGGACGTTTAGCAGACGGCCTTGATAATTGTGCTCGTGTGTGTTACGTCATTCTGCTGATGTCAGGGTAGTAAAAAGTGTTTGTTTACTTGAAATAAAGAGTATTTTAAATTTCACCACACAAGGCTTTTAGTTCTACAAACCCACAAAGTCACAGTATTAAAAGAGGGGGGGGGGTCGATAATGCCTTCTCATTTGAGGAAAGCAAAGTATTAATTCAAAGTAGGGATTGATTAAGTGAAAAGATAGATTGTATATCTAAACAAATTTATCTTTTACAAGTTGGAAAAGTAATTCAGAGTAAAGAATATTACTTCAGAGATTATTCACGGAAAATTGAAAATAACATTTAATTTATAACACATTTGAAACACATGGCATTCAAAATTTAAGTCTTAAAACACGCGGTTCTTTATATTGGCATAAGATGAGATAGAAACTTCAAAAAACTTAGTAAATATCCTGGGATTTTGGAGTATTCACAGATCGGTTCCCCATATGAGTATTAAACTCATTGTGTCATATTGGCTCGGAATCAGCACGATTTCAGACTTAGTATCGTGAGAAATTTAAGGCTATTTCAAAAGGAAGGGCCTGTAGGTATAATAAAACATCACTCCAGTTGGACGAAGCGTGATGCTGACTACAGAAATAACTACTGCAACAGAAACAGGCGGTGTACACTTGTGATGTATAAAATGAAATTAATTGGCAAAGGAAATTGGCGAATAAATGTTTCCAGGCCTGTTCTGAGTTTTTCCAGGCAGTGCTAACTATTAGGACTAACGTGGAAAATATCACTCAAGGATGACGGTTGTTGCTTTTTTTGAACCACAGACCTTTCTCTCCCAAGACTGCATTTTAATGCTCTCCGTCACGGTTGTCAGTGTTATAGCCAAGGGCGAAATAACAAGCAATACCCCTAACGGTGTACAAAAGCAGATTAACTATAAGGACAAAATATCTCAGAGCATAAGGGAAATTTTAAAGATAAATTAGTGATAGATTAATGTTTATTTTTATAGTGAATGAAAGAGTGAACGGTCCCAAAGAAGCATTTTATATATATATATATATATATATATTTTAACCTTTGTCCTCTATCGTTAGGTCTTATCGGACGATGAATGAAATGGGTGAAGTAAAGCTCAAATGAATCCAGGGTCCATAGAGCTTAGCGTTATCCGACATTCCTCTTTCAGAATAAGGGAAAAACCCCGAAAAACCTTATCCAGGTAACTCACTCTGGCCGATATTCGAACCGGGAACTCGTAGGGCACACATGCTACCGAGGCGGGCCAGAAAAATAAAATCTCCTATCACAGAGTATCCTTTAAAGTAAGTATACCTCAAAAACTTTGAATTTTTCAGAAATGTTTGCGAAGATTTTATTGAAATACTGTATATTCAAAACTTTTAGTGACAGGTGAAATGCTAAATCTTGAATTATCTGTAAATGTCCTCAGAAGTACTCTTCATTCTGGATGACTTTTGCATAGGTAAACTGCAAGAAACAAATCCAATTTAACCGAAAAAACAGTTGAAAATTTAAGTTAAATACATTTTAGAGCAAACCATTTCAAAGGTTTGCAATTATACTTTTTCGAGTTGGGAGATATTATTCTTTTATTATCTTTTGCCTATGCAAAGAGAAAGAAATATCAAAGTGACGAGCGTTTTAAAGGTTTGAGCATCGCTTAAAGACTACTGTATTCCCATATTTCTACAAGAAAGTTAGCAATAATATTATGTTTATTCCGAATTAACAAGTAGATAGAGGAAGCTGTTAGATTAGTTTGTACAACACACCAGATCTGTAGGGTAATATTACACCGTGTCGTATACCAATCATGTGATGAATTCAAGTGATCTTACCTTTCGAGATACCAGAATACATAGAATATATAGAAATTAATCCACAAAATTAATATACTGACTGAAATTGGACATTCCAGCGTGATACATTCCAAATGTCCCCACCTGCCCGTGCAATATCATTCAGAATATTGACATTTCCGTTGAACCAAAATCTGTGCCATCGATATAGTTGTCCTCCACCAATCAGTGGTGATATGTCTTTCTGTAGTAATGTAATTAACTTCTACCTTCACATTTATATTCAAAACTTCACTTGTACGTTTCGTCAGATATTTGAAATAAGTTTTGTGGGGAATATCTTCTTGTTAAGTTAGCAATGCCTCTTATAATCTTTAAAGCTTATTTAATAAGATGCTGTAAGAGCAAGATTGGCAGAAAATCCATTACTAGTTCATAAATTGAGGTTGTTTTAGCTATTATATGAGCGTTAAATTGGTAAAACGAAGAGAAACTTAAACAAAAATAAATTAGTGCTTGAAAATACCTTTATTTTGTGCATAGAAGACATTAATAATAAAAATGCAAATTTAAAAAATGTTACTCAAGGTTTTGACTCGTATACTATAAGATACACTGCCACGAACTATGCACATAAGTAACTGGCTAACATGTATCCTATAGGATACTTTGCCAAGATGCATGTTCAACAGTTTTAAAAACTTTTACATAATAATTTGATATGAAAAGAGAGAAAACAGTTTCTTTTTTCAGTGAAACATAACCTCATGTTACACTTTCTGCAAAACACTGTTATCTGACACTTTGAGAGTGCCTGCATCGGCCTTTTTTGTCATGAACAGGGAAATATGCTACATCAACCAGTTGTATTTCTTCAATTGGCCCTGGTTGTAGCTGTGTTTCCTCAACATTGGCCTCTCTTGACGCTTGGGTATCCCTGATTTTTATCTTCAGCTTGTGTAACTGTATTTTCATGTTGTATTGTATCACAAGGTTTTAGAACTACAGCAACAGAAACACAAAGAAGTTCTTTTTTAATAGCACATGCCTCTCCAACTTGGTCGACCTGAACTTCATTGTCAACCTCAAGCTTGATTGTACTTGTGGATTTTCATATTTCTTGATATGAATTGAAATTTAATCTCTAGGACAGCTTTCATGCTCTTCTGAATCAGCCCTGTGAGCTGGTACAAGGGTTAACATCATTTCTCCCCTTGACTTGTAGTATTTTTTTCGCTGAAAGACACAATATTATTGTGCAGTTTTATTCCTTATAGTATCTCAAATCATTAATATATATTAACATATTATATGTTACAAGACTTTTTAGATAGTATGAACCGTAATGATGTTTGTGGATGACTTGAAACTGTCTCTTATAAGACAGATCACCTTTGAATAATAATATAATTAATGCCGCTAAATAATTTCGGTTTAAATGATCTAATGGTTGCATAATTTAGTAAAGAGACCATAAAACACAAAAATATTATTCACTTCAATCACGCAGTACCAATATTATGTAATAATTACCTTAGCAGTACATGCATTCTTCTTGCAGACAGCCATTTTGTGCACCTCAGCTGATTTCAGCTGCTTGTTGTGGCTACTAAAAACTGTCACAGATAGCAACACACTACATAGATCTGCACTAGGTATAATCTATAAATACAAGAGCAAAGAGGGCGAAAATGCAGGTAGATTCTTGACCAAATTTGAATGCGAAATAAATTACGTGTACTACAGAAAACGCCGTCAATTTAAGGTTAGTAATTTACACAGCAAGTGGATAATCAAGATGATCATGTCATAATGATTTTCTGTATGTCAAACTAACATTTTGCCGAGTTGCGGGCAACATTTTATGCAATGTTAACGTTATATATTATTAGAAATAAGTAATAAAATAAATCGTTATCTATAAGGGCGAACTTGTTCATATGCTCATAAGTAAGATTCTTCTCTCCCTGCATTTCAGTAAGTGTGTTGAAACAAGAAGCATGACAGTCTATATTCCCTTCCTGGACGAGAAGTGAGCAGCTGTCTCTGATACAGCCTAATGTCAGCACAATATGGTAAGTAATTAAAAACCAGATCATAATTATTATATATCGAACAATGCACTGAGGTTCTTGTATTTTTTGCAACACGGTGGCATAGTGAGCCAACTGTGCACAATACAGAATAGAAAATAATCTATTTATAATGGTACGGTTACATAAAATAATCTTATCACATAGCAATACTAATTACTGGGAGCAGAGAGAAATGCATTTTTGGTTATTTTAGCAGAAACGAATAAAAGCAAATAGAGATTGTGCACCAGCAAATATTAAAGTCACTTAAAAAGCTATAGAAAGTTTGTAATTAACTACAAAAAGTAAACATTCCAAAGAGCTGAAAAGCACAGCAATAGATTAAATAAAAAACACACAATAGCTTTCCATCCGTATGTTTTACTCTTTAACATTTGTATACTTCAGTGAACTCACAATACTCCAAAGCTTAACGTCGCAGAAAAACACACAATAGCTTTCCATCCGTATGTTTTACTCTTTAACATTTGTATACTTCAGTGAGCTCACAATACTCCAAAGCTTAACGTCGCAGAGATTAAAACTTTTCGTTCCAGTGAGCTGAATTAGAATAATATCTATGACAACCTTTCTGCATACAAAAGGTTTGAGATCATAGTTTTTCCATTTGAATAAATAGGTGCCCTCATAAATTTCAGTTGTTGTATAGCTTTAACGATGAAGCAAACTAACATTAGAGTTTTGATCAATATGTGAGACAGAATTTGCATATGGCTGTAATTTGAGGCAATAACCAGACTGCAAGTGACCTCTATATTTCAGCTTCGATTCCTGAAGCAAGACATTTGTATGGCTTTCGTTAGTAGCGGCATATACCGCAGTGCTAGCTATTCACTTCTCAGTGTGACGTCATAGAATGAATGACGTCACATTTCTAAGCGCTTTCTCTATAATTTGGTCCAACTAGTATTTCCATAGAGGCGGCGGAGAAGTTGCCTAGCAAGCACGCCATAAGTTAACGAAGATCCACGAAAGCTATAAACGGAATAATATCACTGTTAGGGTAAGATGACATGAATATGTTAAGAAAGTTGGGCTTCCTTTTACGAATCAAATAAAAACATTTACATTGAAATAAAAATATATTGTTAATGCTATGCAAGAAACCTGAACGTATTTTATTGCCTTCTTTACCTTATGCTTTCACTTGAAACATTGCCAAGACGTTATTTGGTGTACATTTTATTAAAGTTATCGTATTAATACTGTTTGGAAGGGACGAAGTATTGGTAGCAGCTTCTTCACCATAACTATGCTTTTTATCTTCGAAAAACTGACTCTTAACACTGGTCTTGTTACACACTTTGAAATGAACACTCAGTATGATGTTTATTTTAGTCTCCAAACCTAGGAAGCTCATACAACTGTCATAATTGATTAATCAAAATAACATCTACCCCGCACTATTCAAGTATAGAAGGCTTTACTAGAAGAGGGATCTAATAATACATAATAAGCATACCACTATATGCATTAAAGAAAATACTTTCATAAAGTATTGAAAACTATATGCCCATTTTGTTATCTAATAAATGTGGATTTGTTCCTTTCCCTGTAAAATTCACTTAAATCAAATTCTTTGAAGCTCAACAGAAATGGAAAATATCAAAAGTTTTGCACACGAAAGATGTCAAGATCTGCACGTATGAAAGTCTAATTAAATTCAAATTTGTATCTCTCATTAATATTTATTTTTTCTTCCGAAAATGAAAGTGGTTTACAACGAGATTCTTTCTTGCATCTTTGGAACATAATGCAGTGTTTTGTTTCTGATTAGATTTGTCCCACAAACAAAGTGTTTTCAGGGTTCAGGGTTCATGAGAATTTAAGTATACGTATCTTTTGAAATCTTGCTGTACAGTTTTTGGGAAAACACACGAGTTCATCTGTACGTCTAATCAAACAGCGAAAGAAGCAGCAATGAGTCGCGTATGTTAAAGAGTTTACGGAAAACCTATGTTTGCATAGCCGGTTCAACATTAGCACAGATATTGAATTAATGGCAGTCCTATTATGATGAGATACATCACACATTTCTGGAATTGGAAAGTGAAAGAACATATTTTAGAAAAATGACACTGATTTCCAAAGATGTTGAACCTTAAAAACATTTCAGGAAGACACTGAATAAAGTGACAATGATAACGGTTACATCGTTACCTATTTTAAACAACTTCAATGAAATAAATAAAACATTTATCAGAAATGCACTTGATTTTATTTTAAGCCATACTTCATATTTAAAAAAACACGTTTAGCTCAATAAAATATTAATGTTACCTTTTAAATGCATCGCTATTAAACTTATGTATTAAACCTCTTATGGTTTTATTGCAGCTATTTAAACAACAATTTTAAAATTTATAGCTTACAAAATATTGTTTGTTTAATATTTTAACATATGTCATGGACTGCTAATTGTTCAGGGATGAGTAAAGTTGTTTGGTTAGCTTAGAGTAATGATGCAAATTTAATGTTTATTAAAATAACATGTAAATAATTGAAAATACGTAACCTTTAAAATTAGCCATAGTAGTTGGTAAGTTGCAAAATGCAAAACAAGTACATTCCATTTATGTAACACGGAAGGAGCCGTTAAAAACATATACAACGGAAGACATACTTCATACTAAACATACAATCAAAATAATACTATACGTATTATATAGAGGAAACTAGCGCGTTAATTATTACGTAATTTGAAAGAGCAATAAGCAGGTTAATAACATATGATGAACAGCAGATTTCTGCGACCGAAGTAGCTTCTCTTTTCCACCTGTCCTCCCGGTCACGAAAATAAAGTACACAGCCTCCATATGAATCTGAATATTTTTGAGGACTTAAAAGTCTTTCTGGGAAGGATGCGAGATGATTTTAAATAAAATACCGTTCTGCACGCTATCCTTAATATCAGACATGTTCTGAAATTTGAATCTTCTAAAAATACGAATAAAGATTTTCATTAAACTATTACATAGCAGGACATTTCCACAACAAATAGAGTAATTATAGCCTCTTAAAACCCTTTCATTATTATATTTTATTATTTATGAGTGGTAAGCCCAGCAGAAAATCATACTAAAATACATATTCCGTAAAATAACACAATTTATATGTGTTATATATATATATATGTTAGAACTTACTAGATATTCCTGATTATTGGTTTGAATTTTCCATAACTTATACTTTTCTCTAATAGGAAGTTGTTATTAATTTTTCCTGGGTATCAAAGATAAAAAGTTTCAAAGCCAGCATATGTTGACCAGCCCCTGGGCCTACTTTATTGTCCTGTTTTCATTCTATGTACAGAGAAATATTAATAAAACCATTATGTGCTTGTTTTTATTAACATGAAGTAGATAGAACAATAATCCTTTGGAAGTATATTTTACTGAAACATTGGGTAGTGAAAGTCATATAAAGGATACATCTGATTTTAAAGAGTACATTTAAACTATAACTACTGTGACAAAAATGATAATATATATATAAAGTTAAAGGCGAAGTTCTAAACGATAAGACTCTACAAATAACTAAAAGGCCACGGTTTGGCAATATATTTTATGTAGTTACTCCTTGGTTAGGGTGAGTTACTTGGAAAAGGTTTTTCCCGGGTTTTCCCTTATCCTGATAGATGAATGTCAGGTAAGCTCCACGGACCCCGGACTCATTTGAGCATCATTTCACATATTCCATTCATCGTCCGACATGACAAACGTTGGAGGACGTAAATTACAAAAACAAAAAGTTATTCATTACAAGGCGCACTATGGTTCTTGAACAGTGACCCTCACCCATAGAACAGCCAGTGAGCCCAGGTCTAACCGTCTTTCTCTGTTGTCCCCTTCTGCTGTATTCAGCGAATTTATCGCTCTTGTTACTTGACGTAATATGCCGTGTGAATCGTCTGCCACCTCGAGTAGAGCTGACGTAAAGCATTGTAACGTTGTCATACGTATATATTAGTACTGTGATAATTCCATCGGTAATTTCAAAGTTAAAAGGAAATACTCTTCATAGTCAAACTTGGGTGGTGATTGCTAATGTAGATGAATACCTTAAGGAAGAGACAATGCATAAGAATGGCTACTCTCCTGGGCATTTCTGAGTAATTAAGAAAGTGCAAGAAAGAGTTATATATCACAACAACAAAAAACTAGAGACTTTCATAAAGAAATTAATATTGAAAATTATGCTAAATTGCTATGCACAATGTAAAATCCAAATTTACCTCCTAAGGTCGTGCTAGTAATAGACAATGCTTCTTACCGTAATACTAAAAGTTCAAGTTCTTTAAGAATAAATATACTTTCTTGGTTATTAAATTAACATATCCCATTGATGATATTAACACCAAATCAAAATTGTAAGATTTAATTCTAACCAACAATCGACCAGGGGCGGTTCTTCCTTGATGCGTTTAAATTGCCGAGTCACCTACTTGTTTTTGAATAACTTAAATGATTATGTTTTAATTTCTAGAATTTCTAGCATTTAATTTTCAATTATAAAAGTTCTCCAAATTATATTTTGTAATGGCGCCGTTCATGGCGCCCGCGCGTCGATAATGCAGCTAGCTTAATTCCCCACTAGTGATTCGTTATTAAAAGGCCGAGGTGAACGTAACATGCGGTGGGCGATGAGAGCTTAGAGGGTCACATTGCATTGCTGGTTACCATGGCTACAGATTCGATTCATAGAAGCCGTATATTTCGCACCAACTCGTGTTGCCAACAGAATACCGGATTTTCTTCCTACTTTTTCGTTTATTTGAAAAGAGGTTTGTCGGTAGAAGTGGTAACTCGCTTGAAGCGAGTCCCGAGTGTCATTTGCAACTGTTCATTATCGGTTTTCATCCTATGTAAAAACTTAATTATTTTATGTATTCAGTCATTAATGTGTGAATTGTGAAGTGTTTAATTTTTCATATTTAAGGGATTTACAATGAATCCAACACACGACTAGGTGTGTTCCATTCTCCAAACACACTTCTCTTTACGGAAAAATGATGACAAACGCGACGTGGTAAATGTTGCTAGGCCAACACCAATGCTACGTTTAGAAAAAACTTTGCGGCGGAGCATCTACAAAATACACCAGGAGCTTTAAGAATCATTGATATTAGGTATATAATTGTGTCAGATTCAAAGAGATGGGAAAAACATTAACAAAATTGCAGACGCTTTTTGGGACAACTCACGTCTATATATAAGCTGAGGCTTTCACGGCCTGCGTCTTGAAGATGATTGTTGTAGAAGTTAGGAGTCGACTCCTGACTTCTACAGCGGACGGATCAACCCTGAGGATGCTAGGCACAGCTCCTGGCGAAACGTCAGTTCCTTCAAGAACTTCTAGACCACGGCCCATAAGCCCGGAAGACAACATTCATCTTCACGTCTATATATTGTAAAATACAATGGAAACGTTAACAGACTTTTCATGTAATACCCCTTTAGGAAGTAGACAAGAAATGGTATTTCTTGGACAAAATGAAAGCGAGGAATCTTCAAATAAAGGTAATTTTATGAAACTTTTAGATTTATATACAGAGGGAAGCCCCATCGAAATTCAAAACCACTATTCCAGTGTAAAATCCGTTTTTGCGAATTTAGGTTAGTCAATTTTCCGAGTCACCTAATCAATTCGCCCAGATCTGTGCCTGCAATCGATTCAGAATACGTTTTTGATTGACTAAATACCAAAATATAACCATGCAACCTTAAGGCTTCCTCCTTAACATCCGGATCTGAATCCTATAGAATTAAGTGGGCAGATATCAAACACTGTGTTGCTCATAGAAATTTAACCTTTAAAATGAAAGACAATGAAATGTGCCGCCAAAGATTTGACTAAACTGGCAAATGGAATAGATAAAAGTATGATATCACGTGAATGAAATAGAACAGGAGTACTGGAAAAATGATGCACCAATGGAGGAGAGAATTGGAAGAATTATAGTTGAAGACAATGGGATGGAAAGCAGTGATAAGGATGACAGTAGTAAGGACTCCGCAGAAAAATAAGAATAAGAAGAAAGTCAGGCTTAGAAGGATTAAAATATGATTAAAGGTAAAGTTAGAATGTGTAAATGAAAAACCTTTCTGGAACTAGTGTATTAAATGTGTCCCTGAGTAGCGACGAGTGAAACAAAGAATCCTGTGGTACTTGAGAGAGTGCAGTCATCGCAATGAGATATTACTGACACTGAAGGCAAGGGAAAACAGTTATGAGACTCGCATTAAAGTCTTCATTTAAATATTTCAGCGTTCAAGAACCTCTGTACGACCTATAAATGTGCATAATGTATGAGCAATGGTTGAGGTACTTAAGAGTTGCTACAACCCATCCTTTTTAAAAATGGCTATTTAAGTTATTTTGATTCATTTCCGTGTTTACAGCTTTGCCTTATTCATGACGCCCTTTCGCCGTACATTTGTGCTGCTGCAGGTTCTACTGTATAGCACCACTGATTTAAACGAGCGTGGAGTGAAGTTTCTACCTTTAGCATCAAGGTCCTGAACACAGACAATTCACATTAACACTCAATGATGCTGGTCGGACGATTTCATGTGACCGCGACATATGGTGCAGTAATTACAGCTACACATTATGTACACCTCGATTCCTATGTTTACATGTGTATTATAGGAGCAAATGTAGCTTGTGGGATCAGAACATACCAGATATGTAACAGTGATGAATTTCCTTGGTTACCTTACACCTTTTACATACGAAATTACAGTGCTACAGGCTCTTTTAGACTTCAAGCTGCCTACAACTGAGGTGTTGAAGAGGTGGAGGACTGTTTACAGAAATAGAGTGTAACATTGTAACATTGTTAAATATGAAAAATGGACATAGTAAAGCAGAAAATGATTTGGATTGCTAAAATGAGCAATAAAAATGATAATAAAAAAGAACACCCTAATGGTTTAGGAAGGTGAAAAAAAAAAAAACCTCAGTTGAATGTATAAAAGGTGCACCGAAGGAGTAGAGAATGAGAGAAAGTTTGCTTAGATTAGAATACCAGACGAAAGTTAAGTGCGATCCATATAAACCTGAACCATTTTAACCCTTTACTCAGTAATAGGACACATGTACAACTTTGGGAGAGTATAATTAACAATTAGGAGATTACATTACACAATTTACATCTCAAAGAAAATGTTGGAAGTGTCCTCCACCAGTTTCTATGAATCGTTGGTCCCATTTTCTTTGTTACGACTGTAGACACTGAAGTTTATATGGGTATCTTCAAGACCTTTGTGAGGCATCTGGTTGATATCGAATTCAGGGAAGGTTATTTCCTGCAAGATGAAGCAACGTTCCATACTTCTAATGACACTATGGAACTTGTAACCAGTTTCTTTGATAACTGAATAATCTCAAAAGGTCTGTGGTCCACCAGTTCGCCTGCCTAACCTCACTGTATTTTTTCTTGTGGAGGTATCCAAAAATAGAGTGTACAAGAATAGATCACGGACAATTTATGTTCTCAAGGAATCCATTATAACCAGAATAAGTAACATTGGCGATGATACTCTCCGTAAAACCTCAGGGAATATGGTGAAACGAGTGCAAACATGTATAGATGCTGGTAGAGGAGACTTCCAACATTTCCTCTGAGATGTAGATAGTGTAATGTAATATCCCAATTGTGTATTATATTCTCCCAAAGTTGCACGTGTGTCCTATTATTGGTTCGAAAGTTATGGCCTATTGAAATGGTTCAGATTTATATGGATCGCACTGTATTCGGAGAAAAAGAGGGAAGAATGGAGGTATGACTCACAGTAAAGGAATGATTTTTGTTTAAACTGAAATCTTGAGGGTTGACCAGATGTACACGAATAAAATGAGAAGATTTTGGAGCTGGTTTTAAGAGCCTGGTGATACGATACAGCTAGCGTTGCATTGGTCCGGCAATCCGAAATAGCTTAGCTGAAATCCCTCGGTGTACAATGAATTTATCGAATTACATTTTCTAACCTTAAACTATAAACGGCAAGATACTCTTTCATTAATAATTGAAGTTACGAAATTAGTGTCGCATTAATTTTCTTTAAAAAATGACACAGCATTAAAGTTAAAAATCTGATGCGATACTTTTATATGACGTTCTCTGCTCTTACATAAACTATTCTAACTCACCTTACTCACCTATTACTCTATCTACTTCATCTTAATCTATATAAAAATTTCCTGTATGTGCAAGGGGAATATAGTAGACTTAAGGTAATATTCAAATTTTGTACGAGCTTTTCACTACCATGTGGCCCAACTGCCTCTTCCTTCACGTAAGCAGATATCCTTTCGTGCGTTAAAACAGTTGCAGAACGCAACGGAGAAATTCCAGTTAAACGCGTGGCACTAGTCTAAATTGAGTATACAGGCTAGTTAAATCCTGGGAAATCTCTCTTGTTGAGAGTAGAACTAAGTAAACTTACGTCACTGCCGTACTTTTAAATGGAACTGCCCCTTTTGGTCCTGCAACTATTTTAACGTTCGAAAGTATAACCGCTTACAAGAAAGACGGGACAGTTGGGCCACCTAGTATCTTCACTCTTTGCAAGTTCAGAACATAGCAAGCGAATAACGGATTTTCATTTGAGAAATGTATAAGTATTGAAAAATACAAACAACAATGAATACCGCGGGAATGGTTCAGTCAAAAAGTAGTATTTGGTATAATCTATTTACATTTTTGTCAAAATCTTAAGGTTTACCAGTCACACAAAATTCATCTAGAATGAAAAGTACCCTGAGGATTTTATTGAAAATTAAAGATGTTTTTAATTTGTCAAGAAAATATCATAAACATTTAGTATTTTAATACAAATCGTTGGAGCAATTTGAAAATAACAGAAACATATTGCATATAAAAGGTGGTATCGGTTAGAGAGATCTTACAAGGGTGCTAAATTTACACACTACATTACCGAGTATATATTACATATATACTCATATATTACATATGACCAAAAACAGGCGGTTTTGTCTGTGCCTCGCATTCAGAAAGTTCGGGTTCGCTTCCCGTGGATGGCCAATCTGACTCATGGGTCTTTTCGGGGGTTTTCCGCGTCACCTGGTGAACTCTAGGTAGGTTAATTACATCGCCTGAATTTTCTATCCCTCCATTTCATCTCCATTATCATTTCACATCATCTCTGATATGGTGGGCAGAAGTGTCGGCAGGAGTCTCGGCGCTGCATGGAGGAAGATATGCTCTTGCCTCCTCTTCGGACTGGCCTATTGGGCCTTCCAGGACCATGGTGGCTGGGATGCCGGTTGTACTGGGCTGCCAGGGAGTTACCAACTGGTGAATAATAGGGACCCTGCCCTCTGCACTGTTGTAACTCATTCGGTCGTCATCTCTGTGTCCTTTCGTCTTATCTTCCTCCTGGGGTTGCTCCACTTTGGGCACAGGCACAATAGACCAAGTCTGGTCGACATACTGTAACCCCTCCCTAAGTTTTTATGCTTTGGTATTTGATTAACTTTTTTAGTTACTCCCTTCACACATGGAGTCTCTCTATATTTATCTTTCTGGTGGGGATTTAGGAAATCTCAAAATTTGTAATTTTCCACATTTAATGAAGTCTACTAAGAAACATTTATTGTTTTTATCTGGTATTTTAACCTGAAAGTTCCTTATTCAACCAACACCTCATTACGAAAACTGAATGGATTAAAATAATTTTACAAACGTTTCCAGGAATTCCAACTCAGCACCCGCAAGCAAATTGTCTTTTGTTTCTGGCACCGGTACAAATTTCAAGAAACCACGTTTTACAAGCTGGCAGCGGACCCAGACTGCCTTTTTAATCGACAGCTTTGAGTAATAACTGTGGCTGCAAAGACTATAGTTCAAATATTCAATTCATTTCTATCTACTTATTCACCTTTATTGTTTCCTTCGCTGAGTTAACGTATGTTATCAGAAGGAGTTGCAGCTTTGACTCTGATAAAGTAGATGACTTCATACGATGATACTGGGCTGTATAATTTCTATGGTAACATCTGCCATTCTATAAATCTACAGTACATCAATCCTTTCCACGTCTCTGAGAAAAGTTAAACTCTGCTGAATACAACATTCTCATTTGGCTAACACTGTGGTCGAGCGGCTTCTCGACCTTCTGGCTTCTGAATCTAGATTCTGGGTTCATTTCCTGGGTGGGATGGAATTTATATTTATTTGGAACATTTTGCTACCTCCGGACAGACTGCAAGTATGAATAAAATTTCGAAACCAATGTTAAAGAACATAAGTAACATCTTAGGACTTCAAGGGCTCAAGTTCTACCTATATAGTGGCGGGAGTGGCTAAGCAGTTTTCTGGAAGAACAATTCCCAGAACTTGTGCAAGTTTTTGAGTACCTAACAAGCATGCCAGACAAAGATTTTCTTATGGATTGTTCACCCCAAACTGTCCTCTATACAGTATAGCTTCCTTACCTTTATTACTTCTTGTATTACCTACTACCCTATTGCATTGCACCACAAATTCAGGATTTCAATGAAAATAAACGCAGTGATTAATAAAAAATTATAGACAAACGTCTAGGAGCACAAACAAGAGTCTGTAAATAGAGTCGATGAAAAATTCAATCCCATGGCCGAAATTTGAACCACGGATCTCCCGGTTTCCGTCCAGTCGCTCTTACCCTTTGAACTACCATGGTCAACCTGTCGTTCAGACATTAAATTCTCCAATTGACTCATATTTTCCCGGTAAAGCACTAGGGTCTCTCGTATCCGAGATACGGTTTGTGGCGACTTACTATCGTAAGTACTTGAATCCCAGACTTAATCATTAAAATCTTATTATTTAAGTTCATTGATGTAAATTAATCATTTCTTCACACTAGCGATATATAGGCTAAGGATATTTTTGATAGATAGAGTCAAATCCCCCATGGCCGGAATTTGAACCATGGATCTCCCAGTTTTCCTCCAGTCACACTTACTCATTGAGCTACCATGGTCAACGTGCCATTCTGACTTTAAATTCTCCAATTTACTAATATACTTTCCAGGTAAACCACTAGAGGCTCTCACATCCGAGATACACCGTTTGTGGCGACTTATTATCGTATGCTCATATTATTTAAGTTATTTAATGGAAATTAATCATTTCTTCACACTAACCATATATAGCCTAAGGTTTCTTTTGATAGTCAACATGAAAAATTCAATGCCGTAGCCGGGATTTGAACCACGGATCTCCCAGTTTCCGTCCAGTCGCTCTTACCTATTGAGCTACTATGGCTACTACGTGCCGTCCTGACATTAAATTCTCCTATAATATTCTTTGTTATTTAAAGTATCTTTATTCAGGAAATGAGGATGACAGCGACGTTAGCTCTTGGAAAACATTGCAGAATTCACCTGGTTGATAGCCAGATAGAAGATACATCAATATTGCTGCCAGGAAAACTTCAAGTCATGGTTCCTTATTATTTGTGTGTATTTCCCAAGAGTTATGCTTTTCTTAAATGGGAAGTTCGTTATTTGTCCTTTTTATGTCTTAGCCATGCAAAGATAATTAAATATCAGAACAATCACATAACGACCAGCTGTTCAAATATTTGACTCTCGCTTAAAGGCTATAGTATTCCAATAATCCTTTTCACCTACAAAAAGAATTAACAATAAGGAAATGCTTGCGTCAGTTAATATGACGTGGATAGAGGAATAAGTGTTCGTATGACTATTCTGTATAAGATTGGAATAGAATCAGATTTATTTGTACTACTTGCTATATACAATTCTTTATATACATTACATACATATTTTCTTAAAATTGTATAAATTGTTTGATGCCATCTTTTTTACATTACCTAGCTCAGCCTGCTTGGCACACAGGCCTGCTAGCTTTGCTGAGTAGCAGTCACCATTCTCATCTGCTCTAGTTGGCTATTTGTTTCCTCTTGTTGCCCTTGCAGTGCTTTCCAATCTTCTCTTTTCTCGTCCACTTCTCTTTAGCTTTCCAAAACAGGTTCCCCATAATTCTGTTTCTACTTTCATTTATGGCAGTAACCATTTTTATAGCTATCAACTCTCTTTGCATCTTTTCGCATTTATTCTCCCATAATGTCTGTCTATATACTGCTAGTTCTTTGCACTTTATCATAATATGAACTGTACTTCCTGTTTCTCCATATAATTCATTTATTCCTAATCCTGCCACCTCTTAGCCTCTTTAAGAGCATTCATCCCGTTCTGATCCAAGCCATTTCTTCCCTCTTCTGCTTGTTACTTTGGTATACATATCTTTCTCCACCCCACCCTCTCTTTATTATCCTATAAACATTTGATGTATTTCCTTGTTTCTAACCCACCTCTTATTTCTTGTATTTCTGTATCCTGCATTCTGGTTCTGAGTATTTTCCAAAAACCTGCTACATTCTTATTTTCTGGACACCTATTCCTATTTCTTCCACAGTTTTTTTCTGCCTCTGACCACCATTTCCGTTTCCCATTTTCTTTTGTTGATTCATACATACCTTTAGGATTCCATCATCATCTTTTATCAAAAATTTATACCAAATTATACAAATATAATTATATGTAACAAAAAACTTCACTTATATTAAGAAAAAATGATGTCGATCTTTCTTAGTTGAATTAGTTGATGTTGGAGTCGATTTCACAAACCCCTGTTCGCGTTGTCAGTCAGAGAAAACCACAGGATAAAACAAATTCGTCGCTAAGGAAGTTACTATGTAATTATGTTTTTTCAATATGACCAAAATCTAAAAGCGAAACAAACTTAGGAACAGAATCAACTGCTGGTATTTCAAAATTCATTATGCGATGTTTATTTTTTAAAATAAATATATATTCCCAAATCATTAAATCCATCGGAAATGAATTTTTCTACGTAATATATACCAAAACTTCAAGATGCTTTCAATTATTATACCTTTGTTGTTTGATTTTTCCTGAGCCTACTAAAGCTATATCTCCTGGAGCTGATACAGGCAATCCCAACATCTCTTTAGCAATTGTTTGTATAACTGATATATTTTATTACTTTTGTCTAGTCTGTATAAGAGTTTTGTGAATTCAACACATCAAACATTTTTGTATTCTACCTATGCATAGAGAATGTAATGTCAAGGCTATCACATAATGACGATCTTCTAAAAGATTTGATTATGGTTTAAGCCTACTATATTGTATTCCTATTCTCAAGTAATGTGAAAAAGATGCATACGAGTTATTAAGAATAGTTTTTAGGGAGTAAACAGTAAAGAAGATCATGTCAGTGTGAACATAAGGTTCTTTGAAGGAGCTTGTATGATTTTCATTGAAGCAACAACGGTATGAGAAGTTTGCTTTAAGAATGAAACTTACATCTTGTTTTTTGTACTTAGTCTTTGAAGTCTTACAACATCCAGCCAGAATGAATAGAAATTATTTGTGTGGATTAAGAATTTTGCGATAGATGTGACGTTAATTTTAATTTTATGTCATTTTAAATCACACGTTGAAGCAGCAGCAAACTGCTCTTTTGTTTCAGTTTGAAGGATTGCTGTGTCAAAGCTAGTAAAAGGTGACCAGGGTTTTAAATACTTGACTCTAGTCACCTGTATGAATCTATGCACCTGCAAAGTGGTATAATGAAGCCGTGTATGAGTACACTTTTAGGCAGAAAATGAGAGTTTTATTCACACTCATTTCCTTTGAAGTTCAACGATGGAATGCAGGAATCTATAAAATCGTCGTTCAGATTAGATATTCATGGCTAAAGGCAAAACAACTAGTATAAAAAACCTACATTCTTGAAATGCTTGCTGGAAACTTCTTTTTACTCTCTATTTACTATCGTAATTTGTGTTATAGAGCTATGAAAGTTATGTGAAAATAAAAAGGGACATATTAAATCCCTTTTGTGCTTCCACAGAAGTCATATCATGCATATTACATCGTCTGTGAAAGGCTCTCACTCTACTTCTCATTTAGTTCCCACTTTCTCGTCTCTTTTTTTTTCTTTCCCTCATCGTTCACAGAAACCAGTGAAAATTGCAATTAACTGGTTTTAATCAACTCCTGTGCAATGTGAGACGCAGAATAAAAGCGTTTGTTTGTGACCCGGTTAAATACAATGAAGTTTTGTTTGTGTGGACTGATGGGTCAACTTCTTTGTTGTTGTTTCTCATGTGCTGTTTGTGCTTAGCTAAAACTAACACTTCACTTGAATACCATTCCTTTTGTCATATACAGAGCCATGTATTCTATTTAGGTTGCTACACACCATTAACGTTACATAGTACTGAAAACTGGTAACTTAGTAACACAAGAGAAACATAAGAGGAACGCTAGAGGAATTCGACCATCTGATTAAATAAACAGCTGAGATCATGGCTGAACTCTAACGTGTTGGATTTCTTAATAAACAGCTTCAGTAAAATTTATAGGAGAGAATTTCCTTAGGAAATATTCACAGAGAGAGGATTGGTGAATAATTATTTACCTACAACTGAAAGGAAAAGCAGATAGGAAGAACAACTTGCGGAAGATTTTCATATCTGTGAACTCCAACAGATGTCTCACCTGGCTAAAAGTAGGAAAGAGAAAATGGAAGGGGAATAACCAAGAAGAGAGACTTAAGGATTTAAAGTCACTGTAAATATTTATCTACATCTCTTTGTCATATGCGTTTAAAACTTTGTGTTTACTGCTTTTCTCTAAGGGCAAGTAGTAACACCTGGTGTTATTCCATAACTGGAGCCTATTTTTGAAGGGTTTCTGTTGTGTTAATAGTGCTTATGAACAGAATCACGTCATTTTATCATAAAAGGAATTATTTGTGAACAAAAGTGATAACAAACAAAACTGATTAGCCCGCCTCGGTAGCGTAGATAATAGCGTGTCTGTCTCACGTTCAAGAGGCCCCGAGTTCGAATCTCGGTTAGGGTGAGTTTTCCCGGGGTTTTCCCTTATCCTGGCAGACGAATGTCGGGTTACTCTAAGCTCCATAAACCCCATAAATGAGCACCATTTCACCCATTTCATTCATCGTCCGATGACTTAACGTCGGAGGACGTAAATTAAAAGAAAAGTAGAAGCCAATTAAATACTGTTTTGCTGAAGTGAATATTTAAAACAGTTCTGTTTATTCAAATTTCTGCTTTAAACCTCCTACTGCCGCAGGTCGATTAGATCGGTAATACCAACCAAAAATATGTCGCCAGCGGGGAAAACTGCCAGACTGCTACTTACGGTAATGCTAGCTTTTAGAAAAAAACTTTAACAACAAATGTAACTTTAAACAAAAATTAAAAATGTAAAGGGTGAATTTTATCTATTACTTTCTGTTGAATATTCTTAAGTAACAGAATCATCAGATATCAAATATATATCTAGCCGTGTTGAATTACAACGAGTGTTAATTTTGTTATTGTAACTTGAAATGCAATTTTACATATTTCTTTTGAAACAACGCGAATGACATTTAGTAATACAACAATCTACTCAGTGCCCGCCTTGGTAGCGCAGATGGTAGCGTGTCTGCCTCACGTTCAAGAGTCCCGTGTTCCAAATCTCTGTTAAGGCGAGTGACCTGGATAAGGTTTTTCCGGGATTTTCCCTTCTCCTGAAAGACGAATGTCGAGTAGCTCTAAGTTCCATGGACCCCGGACTCATTTGAGCATCTCAGTTACAAATAAAACAATTATAAACACATCTAATAACTATGTAATGTTACATAAATGTACACAATTAACTCACCATTACCGATTATTTTAGGGTGGTTTGCATCAAGAATAAATAGTCTTCGTCTATCATCGCTGTTTTGCAACACTAGTTAGAACATTATACAGCGAACCAAAGAATTATCGTTTTACATATATAGACAGAAAAATAATTATAATCACATATGGGTTCAGATATTAAAGTATAAAGTATTAATTAAAAAGATAAATCTTACTTCGCAAAGTGAAGCATATCTAGCCACTTTAATCACACTCAAAGTGTTTGTATCGATATCACACTCGCCCTAATATGAAATAACCCATCATTATCTCGCTCTGGCACAAAAATATTGTGAGAATAACTAGCCTGGTTCAATTTTACAAGTTATAAACAGAACTAAACAGGATATATCAAACTATAATGGTGAGGGTTGAAAATACCGTCCTTCAAATAACAAAATACCCCTTTTAATGACCGAGAAACACGCCGTTAGAGGGAGGTTTCGCTTTCCTCATTTTTATAGGAAGCATCATTATAGGTGTTTAAAAAATACGTTTACAGCCTCTCAAACATTGCGTCGAGTAGATAGATGCTGACAGTTTTCGCTCGGTATAGCACAGTCGATTATATCGCATTCGGCGTTTTAGGACAAAAACTCTCGTAAGAGGCGTGACATCAAGAGGGCTAATAGAAGTACGCACAGAGGAAACTACATTCAAGTGTTTGATAATATACTCATATTATCAATAGTTACATATGTAGGCTTAGTTATCCTAAGCCTTGAGGAAGTGTACTCGTAGTGCACTCGTCAATGACTGGCCAGTGTCAATATTAAATGACAGTTACATGAGAACAGAAACGGTATATGGCGCAAACAACATGCAGCATTTTGGTTCATCATTCCCTGAAAAGGGGGTTGTCATATTGATAGCACATTGAAAAGTTGATTTTGTGCAATAATTAACATTTGCTCGAAAGTGGAAAATTACGTGCCTTCAATTTAGGCAATATAATGTATACCGGC
Source organism: Mantis religiosa (assembly GCA_030765055.1). Taxonomy (NCBI): domain Eukaryota; kingdom Metazoa; phylum Arthropoda; class Insecta; order Mantodea; family Mantidae; genus Mantis; species Mantis religiosa. The sequence goes on from CM060957.1 coordinate 86,582,184, forward strand.
GCCATCCTTAGTTTATGGGGAGATGTAAACAAAGCGGGAAAGTATTACTTCGCCAGTGACAGTGATTGGTGGGAATATTCACGCTATTTTATGCCCATGTGGCAAACCTATGCGGTGTCAACGAACTTGTAAATAAAGTTTTATTTTTCTGTTTTCGACGTTTGAGTAGCTTATGCGGTATCACTTTTACGTTAAGATTAAATGCAAAGTTGTATGTTATGTGTAACAAATTTTTCATTTTGTACGCTAAAAGGTGACTGAATGCTTACAACAATTACTCAAATATTTGATTTCTTCACATAACCTCACCTTATTTATAAATTAAAAATTAAGGGCATCGGTCTTTCTGCGGAACAACAATGCTAAATAAGTGCGTGTACCCACTTGGGCGATGACTTGAAAGTTCTACGGTCATGCAAGTGAAACAAATATTACGTACTAATTGGAATCTAACAACGGACGAATTCCTTAAACGACTTCCACTTCCTAATATTTCTTTGAGAATTCATTCGCCACAACAATATATCTTCACGCTGAACAATTATATTTTTTTCTGTTTCTGTTAAGAAATTCAAAATATATATCTCGAAGAATGGTGTGAAAGCTCGTTTTTCTAAAGTTCGAATAATCGGGATCATTTTTTACTACTTGAAGCACTTCTGTAATTGTTGGTGGCTCGTTTCTTTCAAAGAAGCTATGAACTTTGCAACGGAGCAGTTTTAACAAATTTATCATATTCACCTTCCACAACTAGGTTTCCTCTTTCTCGATTTTTTCCTAGAGCAGAAATCGGGCCTGTTTTCCCAACCACTTCGAGGGGAATTATTACTTGGCGCTGAAACACCGTTATATTCTGCTGACAAATTAATGTCCTCCATTGCTTAAGTTGGGTATTTGCACAACTTGCAAAACCCGTTCTATATAATTTGTTTCTCACCTCTTTTTAACGATTTCCCGCTGTGATGTGTACATATTGCACAGAAGCAGCCATGTTATACAACTAATTGTACCCCTTTCCTTCTGCTTTTAAACCTCGCAGCAAGCGCAGCGTGTACTCTGAGTAATACATACAAATTACGCTTACTATATCAAATAAAATACTAATTAATTTTGTTTGACTGTTGCATCTCTAATAATGAGAAGTTCTTTATATATTTTCCGTTAGATGTAAAGTCAAGGGGCGTCCATAAAGTAAGTTCTGTTTCAATTCATCTCCGCTGCAGCGCTGCCATCACAGTTCCGCACATGCGCGGTAGACGCTCTGTATCAAGAAGAAGAAACGTGCGCCATTGTGAGTTCACTGTCAGCTACGTACGCTTTGTTGTGCTTGTTTACAATGTCGATGTTGATTGAAAATCCCGCCACTGATCTGTGATTCGTTTTCTGAATGCTAGGAAAGTGAAACCAATTGACATTTATCTGCTGTCAAAAGGTGTTGTGTTTCTTCACGACAACGCACGACCACACACTGCAAATGCGACGAAAAACATCCTACAGGGATTTCGCTGGGACTTGTTTTACCACCCCCGTACAGTCCTGACCTTGCTCCTAGCAACAACAAATCTTTCCTTGGCGGTCAACACTTCAACAATAAGGAAGAGCTGAAAGAAAATATTTCCAACTGGTTGAAGACACAGGCGGCACACTTCTATGAAGAAGGTATACAAAAACATGTGCCTAGCTGTAACAAATGCCTGCAAAATTTCAGCAGTTATATGGAAAAGTAGTTTGAGTTGTAGAATTTTGTGCAATAAATAATTTTTCTATCTGTAGACAACTTAATTTTATTACCAAACAGAACTTACTTTCTGGACGTACCTCATATATTGTTCATCCACATAGGCTAAACAGCCTATGATGTCACACACATACATGTATTTTGTTTACATCGCCACATAACCTAAGGACTGTGCCGGTATAGGTTAGCCAATGTTAAAACTCAATAGAGTAGGGATTTTATAATTATTGCATCCTCTAGTTATTGTATTATTACTTCTTTAACTATCAAAGTCTTATTGTTCAACTTCTACCACTTTCGGTACTCTTTGTATGTTTTGTGTCTAATGTACACAATATGGTTGCGATATGCCGTTTCCGAAAATCATAACGAGAAATATAAACGTTTACTTTGGAAGTCTTCCTATGTAAATGCTTAAAATGCAATACACGTATTTTAATTTTGTCGCTCTCGTTGTAGGTTCTGTTACCAGCTATTGTGAATCAGCCTTAACAGCCAACGCTATCAATGTACACTCTCATCCTTTGCGAAACAATAAGCAGTGTATACCTAGCTCATTATCCATCAGCAGGCTTCGGGAATCATTAGGTTAAGTTCTATTGTATTGTTATGTTGTTTACAAGCAAGTGGAGAGGAGAGAAGCACTAATCTCGTGCGCTACTGAGGTGCTGAATGGTGCCGTGCTTGGGGAGAAGTAGATACCTGTTAAACCCTGTGCGTCCTATTTACCAGTCATAAAGTGCAACGAAACAGCAACAGTATCGAAGTGGGCTGACTGAAGCAGAAGTGAGCTGACACATGGCTACCACTGAAGACAAAACAATTACATATTGTAATTAAAGGAAAAGTAACAACAGCACATGCATAATAGCTGAGGGACTGCTTTCTTTGACGTGATTGGTCATTAATGAAGGTTATCTAAACAAAAAATATTCATCCCTTATTTCCCAGAAGAAAAGGGAGGAAAAAGGGGACGAGATAATATGTTGTACAAGGGTTATGTGATTGCAATATATATGTTGTACACTGTTAGAGCGAACGTGGTTAATATCATTTTGTTCTGTATTTTGCAGATGTCATAAAAACAGCAGCAAAGCAATCTGAGAACAATACTGTGCTTGCTGATAAATGCATGTAAAAGTTTGTGATATGCAGAGTTATAGAAGCTAAAACGAATGTTTTGTGTTTGAATTTAATTTTTTGCTGTCCTTCAGGAATGTTTCCTTTTGTTAAAATATTAGAGATGTTACTCAAACTATTCTAGTATATGGGAAACCCACGAACTGAAAGATAAATCCACCAACAGGCACTTCGGAGAACCATAGCTTTAATTTTGCATATTCATTCTTATTTTATGTGCAAAGTAAGATTCAAATTTATCTGGAAACGCTCATTGAAAACAGTTTATTTCTTGCGAGGTCTTACAAAGGAACTAGCAGATTTTAGCCTGCGTAAATAAAGAAAGTAAACTCACCCCAAAACTACTGGCTACTTGGAATAATTCCAATTTTCTTCAAAATGACTGACGATTTCGATGAAAATAATACGAGGACTGTTAAATAAAGATTGATCATAATTTTTTACGGTCATAATTTTCGGCACTAAAATTCCATCTTAGCTTAATGTGAAGTAAACAGGCCATAGTAGTTTCATTGTTGGTACTCCTGTTTCTTGCCTGTAAGAACCAGGAAAATTCAGATATGTTCAGTATCGCCTACCACTGCAATGGACGTAACACGCGAGGAACAATATGTGGTTTTGAAATTCTACTTTCGTCTCAACAACTCTTCAGTTGAGGCCTATGGAGAGTCTGTTCAGCACAGCTCAAAGGTGGTTTAAAATGTTTAAAGAGGGGAGACAATCAATTTCAAAGGAAGGTGGACCCAGTGCTCCAGTTACTGCTCTTACGGAAGAAAACATCAACACTGCTGCTGCCATTATGAGAGAGGATCGACGAATTACCTTAAGATCACTTTCTGAAATACTCAACATTTCATTGGGTACCACCCACACGTTGGTGACAGAAACATTATACAAGAGACGTATTTCTGTACGATGGGTTCCAAGACAGTTGATTTCCGAACAAAAGGATATTCGCATGCAGGTTTTCAGGCAGTTAAAGTTGATGTTAGAGGAAGCTACGGAGTTTCTTTCAAACGTAATCACCGCTGATGAAACTTGACTACATCATTTTGATCCTGAGAGCAAACAGGAAAACTAATTATGGAAATCTCCTTCATCACCAAACTCCAAAACAAGCAAAAGTGGTTGCTTCTCTTGGGAAAGTTATGGTCATCTGATTCTTTGATATTCATTGAATGGTTTATCACCTGCACACACATCAGTAACTGGACCATACTACAGGGATGTCCTGAAAACATTGCAAGTCCAAATCAGGCACAAAAGACCATTTTCGTGAAGCAGGCTGGATGCTGCACCACAAAAATGTGCCGCCGCATATTGCCAATGTTGTTGCTGAATATCTTGCAAGTATCAACGTGAAGTGCATCTCTTACTCTCCCTATAGTCCGGATTTAGCCCCATGTCACTTTTTTATTCCCTAACTTGAAGAAACGCCTTCGTGGGAGACATTATTTATCATCAGAAGCAGTGGTGAAGGCTGCGGAGGCGATTTTGAAGGATCTCCCAAGAAATTGTTTCCAGCATGCGTTTGAAGACTGGCAGAAACGCTGGTACAGGTGCATCGCATTCAGGGGAGACTATTTTGAGAAGGACCATCAAAACTATGAGGATGAGTAAAGGTACGTTGTCAAAAAAGTTGTGATCTTTCTTTATTGATCAGCCCTCAGGTATAGCCGCCGAGTCATTGTTGGTTGGTGCCGCGGAGCACTGGGCACTTGCCGAGTGAGATACAGGAGCGGGGAGAGGAAGAGACACAATGATGTCTGGATAATTCTTTCCTTCTCCTGCCGCCGTGAAAGGCCTTGAAACTTCAGCAGCTTTCGCGAACAATTAATGGAGGTATAAAGGCGCCGCAGCTGTCAGAACGAGTCAGTTGCGAGTTACAGTTGGCAATTGTGTGTGTGCAGCTGTTTGAAGTGTACCGCAAATGAATTATTTTGTTTGTTTAGGTGTGGTGAAACAACGAGTGACCTTGAAGATTGCGTTCGTGTGTGTTACGCAATTCTACTGCTGTCAGGGTTGTACAAAGCGTGCTTTTAATTTAATTAAAGAGCATTTTGAATTTCTGCAAACCAGACTTTCAATTTTACGAACCCACAAAGTCAAAATATGTATAAGTTATTTTCATTAAAAAGCAATGCTTATCTTTAATTTTCACTGACCAGGCTCTAAAGAGTTTTCCTTCTTTGCTCAGTGAATTTGATATAATATTGATAAACCATAAGGGATAAATTTTGTTAAAATAAAAAAATAAAGTAAGCGCGGGCGAATTGGTTCGATATTTTTAAATCTTTCTCAAAAGCCCTATTTGTCACATAAATATCAAAGATGTATCTTATATTGAAGCCTAGACATTCTAGATTATGTTAAATAATAAGTTTTGGATGAAAAATCTGCTATATGCTTCCGTTTGCATTTTTATTCCTATCGGAAACTAACCCTAATGACTCTCAAGTTGAGGATGAATAGATTTGGCATAGTGAACGAATTGAAATGGAAAGAAAAAACGGTGGAACATTCAATTTGCGTACATAATGTAATCATGAGAACAAAATAACATGTTTACACAATTGTATATTTATATCGAGCATCTCACACAAATGTTACATATATGAATTGCTTCCCTTCCACAGCCCCCTCGCAGATTTCTTGGTACCATTCTGCGGTTTTCTAGGCTCATTTGAACATAATTTTATCCATATTACACAGGGCGACAATGAAAATGTTTCGGGCTTAAAATAGTGAATTTACATGTATTTCCATCTGCTGAATTAAAAATAACACCATAAAAATGATAGATTAGCTCTTGTTTTGAAGATAAAGTGGCATTTAATTTGTAGAGTGAAGATTTTAAATTAGGGGGAATTTTTTGAGGAGTTGGCACACCTGTCAAATAACAAAATGCAATGAGAGAGAAATTTTGGAAATTAAGTGATGCAAAAGTTAAGGAAGGCATTTTTGTCGGACCAAAAATAAGAGAACGTGTAAAGGATCCTGCATTTGACCAAATTTTGGAGGGGAAAGAAAAGGAAGCTAGGGAAGCCTTCAGGGATGTTGTTCATGAACTTTTAGGCAACAAAAGAGATGACAACTGCAAGCATTTGGTGACAGTGCTCCAGCAAAAATACCGTAACCTCGGATGCAACATGTCCCTTAAGATCTATTTTCTCCACTCCTACCTAGACTTTTTCTCTCCCAGTTGTGGAGCTGTTAGTGTTGAACACGGGGAGAGATTTCATCAGGACATTTCTGTTATGGAACAAAGTTATCAGGGCCGTTAGAATGAATGGATTACTGTTGATCTTTGTATAGGGATTCTACGGAACTCCAGCACAAGAGGCAAGCTAAAAGACGACGAAGTCAATAGGCCACCACATGGTTCTCTTCAGACACGATTATCTGCGAAGTATTTTTCCAGCAATGTAGAACTCTTAGCATCTAATTACCATAAATATGGTAATTACAGCTTAAATATCTAATTACCAGTTTAAAACTCAAATGCACTTTCATTGTTGTTAGCATGTATGTAATTAAAATGTATAATTTTCTCTCAATCCGTTAATATGTAATACTTCCACTTTTGTATATCATAGAAACTAGAGCTAATAACATTTTTTGATTGTCATATTTGTTTTTCTCAACCCAAAATTAGAAAGAATGCCTCATGAAGTGCTCGAAACATTCAAAAATTATTTTTTGTTGCCCTGTGTTATTCATCCTAAATTGGGGACGTAAATAAAAAAGATTACCTTACCATAATCCGCAGTTGTAGAGGTAATTATCTTTTGCCGTTTGCAGCACTGATTAACTAACCACATAACATCAAGGTAGATAATAAATGTATAAAATTCTGTATTTTATTGTACAAATTTCTGGATCTATTTCAATGCACATTTACTATACGTCAACCTTAATTGAACTTAAAAAATAACAAAATGCCAGAAATGAAGCAATTACATACCTGCTTTACAGAAAAGAAGCTCGATTTCTGACTTAGACTGAAGAAACACAATTGTATTACATACTTAACTGTTTCAGATACTTAACTTCTTTGCCCACAAAGATCGATCTAATATACTACCGTGCCCTAGGGACAAGATTTTGAAAAACTATTTCGAACCACCCACCAATGCGAATCACCCAAACTTACCTTATGTAAAATTCATTTTTACCGTTATGCATTTCTGAGATTTTCTTTGTTTTCTTTCGCGTTCACACACACACACACACACACACACACACACACACACACACACACACACACACACACACAAACACACAAACACACACACATACACACACAGATATACACTCCTGGAAATTGAAATAAGAACACCGTGAATTCATTGTACCAGGAAAGGGAAACTTTATTGGCACATTCCTGGGGTCAGATACATCACATGATCACAATGACAGAACCATAGGCACATAGACACAGGCAACAGAGCATGCACAATGTCAGCACTAGTACCGTGTATATCCACCTTTCGCAGCAATGCAGGCTGCTATTCACCCATGGAGACGATCGTAGGGATGCTGGATGTAGTCCTGTGGAACGGCTTGCCATGCCATTTCCAGCTGGCGCCTCAGTTGGACCAGCGTTCGTGCTGGACGTGCAGACCGCGTGAGACGACGTTTCATCCAGTCCCAAACATGCTCAATGGGGGACAGATCCGGAGATCTTGCTGGCCAGGGTAGTTGACTTACACCTTCTAGAGCACGTTGGGTGGCACGGGATACATGCGGACGTGCATTGTCCTGTTGGAACAGCAAGTTCCCTTGCCGATCTAGGAATGGTAGAACGATGGGTTCGATGAGGATTTGGATGTGCCGTGCACTATTCAGTGTGCCCTCAACGATCACCAGAGGTGTACGGCCAGTGTAGAAGATCGCTCCCCACACCATGATGCCGGGTGTTGGCCCTGTGTGCCTTGGTCGTATGCAGTCCTGATTGTGGCGCTCACCTGCACGGCGCGAAACACGCCTACGACCATCATTGGCACCAAGGCAGAAGCGACTCTCATCGCTGAAGACGACACGTCTCCATTTGTCCCTCCATTCACGTCTGTCGCGACATCACTGGAGGCGGGCTGCACGATGTTGGGGCGTGAGCGGAAGACGGCCTAACGGTGCGCGGGACCGTAGCGCAGCTTCATGTAGACGGTTGCGAATGGTCCTTGCCGATACCCCAGGAGCAACAGTGTCCCTAATTTGCTTGGAAGTGTCGGCGCGGTCCCCTACGGCTCTGCGTAGGAACCGACGGTTTTCGCGTGCATCCGTGCGTCACTGCGGTCCGGTCCCAGGTCGACGGGCACGTGCACCTTCCGCCGACCACTGGCGACAACATCAATGTGCTGTGGAGACCTCACGCCCCACGTGTTGAGCAATTCGGCGGTACGTCCACCCGGCCTCCCGCATGCCGACTATACGCCCTCGCTCAAAGTCCGTCAACTGCACATACGGTTCACGTCCACGCTGACGCGGCATGCTACCAGTGTTAAAGACTGCGATGGAGCTCCGTATGCCACGGCAAACTGGCTGACACTGACGGCGGCGGTGCCCAAACTCTTCGCAGCTAGCGCCATTCGACGGCCAACACCGCGGCTCCTGGTGTGTCCGCTGTGTCGTGCGTGTGATCATTGCTTGTATAGCCCTCTCGCAGTGTCCGGAGCAAGTATGGTGGGTCTGACACACCGGCGTCAATGTGTTCTTATTTCCATTTCCAGGAGTGTATATGGGAATATGTGGTTCCGATTTTCATAAGAAATTAACTTCTAAAACCACACATATTTTCTACCCTATCACCACACTCCTACAACAGGAGCTACTGCAAACGGATTTTCTTGATGCCATATATTTCTGCTGTCAAACAGAGTTGCGTTTATCCCGTGCTGTTGTCTTGATGCGAATAGAGAATGTAATAAATGACAGTGCAACGGAAACCTTTAATGTATTGGAAAAGAGAAACACAAATTCTTTGTACACAGGGGTCCTCAAAAGAGCAGTTTGTGAGCTGCCATTTTCTTCCGTGTTTACCACACAGACAAATTCAAGTATTGTAGTTGCTGTAACATTATTTGGCAACGCAAATGAGGCGTCTACTATATTTTTCGTTTTGTGTTTTATACACGATCTCTCCAGCATATATCCAGTTTTGTAAATGACCAGTTTTGCAACAAATTCTATATTTTGGCAACTACTGCCTCATGGCATATGCGATGGGAGCCCTCTAACCTTTCCATAGTCTTGAAAAACTGCATATATATATACGAGGGCTGTTAAATAAAGAATGATCACAATTTTTTGACAACGAACCTTTACTCATCCTCATAATTTTGATGGTCCTTCTCAAAGTAGTCTCCCCTGGATACGATGCACTTGTCCCAGAGTTTCTGCCAGTCTTCAAAGACATGCTGGAAACCATTTTTTGAGAGATCCTTCAAAATCACCTCCACAGTCTTCACCACTGCTTCCGATGATGGATAATGCCTCCCAAGAAGGCGTTTCTTCAAATTAGGGAATACAAAAAGTCACATGGGGCTAAATATGGACTAGAAGGAGAGTAAGGGATGCACTTCACGTTGATTTTTGTAAGATATTCGGCAACAACATTGACAATATGCGGCTGCGCATTATCGTGGTGCAGCATCCAGCCTGCTTCACGCAAATGTGGTCTTTAGCACCTGATATGGACTTGCAATATTTTCAGGACATCCCTGTAGTATTGTCCAGTTACTTATGTGTGTACAGGTGCAACATGCTGATAAATAATTCCATGAATATCAAACAATGAGATGACCATACGTTTCCCAGCAGAAGCAACCACTTTTGCTATTTTGGGGGTTGGTGGTGAAGGAGATTTCCACACTGAGCTTTGCTCTTTGCTTTCAGGATCAAAATGATGTAGCCAAGTTTCATCAGCAGTGATTACGTTTGAAACAAACTCCGGATCTTCCTCTAACATCAACTTTAACTGAATGTTACCTCCATTACAGCGGTATGGGATACTGGACATGTCTGAACTGGTCTGGTTCTCATAGGCGGAAACCAGGAGTACCAACAATGAAACTAGTACGGCATGTTTGTTTCATATTATGCTAACAGTATATATATATATATATATGTTTATATGCTTCAATACGAGTCCTAGAGATAGCCCAAGGGGTGTTTGATTTAGTACTTAAGTATGTTATATCATATACTTCAACAATTTGATCTTTCACCGACTAAACTAGTTAAACCTGAGAGGACACATCTGATAGTGCTCTTTGTGATTTCGGCCTAGGATATCCTTGAGGAAGCTTTGAATGTGTAACAGTATTTTTGTTTAGTAATGTTCGAAAGAATAATAAATATATAAAAATGTATGTAGTTGTGTGATTGGCCGAAGTAGTAGTGGTATGACGTGGTGTGATGACGTGTCAGTGAATCGGCCAATCACAAAATAAAGTGGGAATTACTATGGGGACAAGAAAATCAATAATCTAGAAAAAGTGAGAATCTTGTGTCTTGCTGGAGAACGAGGAAAGATGTTACGAGGATTGTAATTGTAAAGGAAAATTAATAAGATTCAAAAAGTGTTATTCAATATTTATAATAGATAAGAGTGAATCATAGTTCATATTATATAATTAAATAATATATTACAAAATTGGACTCATCTAAATTTTATTTTCACCAAAAATCCGCATCCACGCCTGAGAAAAGATCTCACGACTCTCAGTAGATTAAAACTCGACTTGGATGTTACAAAAAGTTGGCTTGCTTCTTATTAGTTGAAGATGAACGAAAATATAATCCCGTTACAAATGGCGCAGCAACGTGTGGGGCTCGAATAGGATAAAGAAGAGGAGATTAAAGCATCGTGCAGCTCCGTGGGAATTTAAAAGGAAAGAAGAAAGAAGAGAGAAGAAAGAAGAAAACGAGAACTGGTTTAAGTGAGTGAAATTAAAAAAAAAAAAAAAATAATAATAATAATAGTAGTAGTAGATTTATGTTGTTAAGAAATCAGAAAATAGTTAAAAAGATGGCGAGTAGAAAAGAAATAATAGTGGAAGGAGAAGTTACTGATAGTGTAGGAATGAATAGGGAGGATGTAAGATTAAGCATAGATAATGAGTCAATGTTGGAAAGAATAACAAGAATGTTAAGTAATTTAGATTCCAAAATAGAACAAAATGCAAAGAATTTAGATTTTAGAATGAGAGATGTAAAATCAGAAATAGGAGATGTTAAATCTGAAATGAGTAATTTAGATTCTAAAATAGAACAAAATGCAAAGAATTTAGATTTTAGAATGAGAGATGTTAAATCTGAAATGAGTAATTTAGATTCTAGAATGAAAGATGTAAAATCAGAAATGAGTAATTTAGATTCTAAAATAGAACAAAATGTAAACGATTTAACTAAGAAAATGAATGATTTAGATGTAGGAGTAAGACAGGAACTAGCACAAAATGTGAGTAACTTAGAAATTAATTTATTACAGAAGCTAAAACAGGAATTAAAATCTGAAATTTCACAGGAGATTAGAGAAGGGAGAAAAGAGTGTAGGGATAATATGGAAAGGCTCATGCAGATTATAGAGATTAATAAGGATGAGAATAGAAAGGAAGTCAATGAGTTGAGAGAGATAATTCAGGTAACTAGGTTAGGTCAGGACATTGTGAAACAAGAAATAAGAATGGAATTAAACAAAGTTTTAGAAACATTTAGGATACAACAGGCAGAAATAACACAAAAACAAAGAGAAGAATTAGGAGATAAAGTAGAACAAAGAATCAATGTAATTTGTTCTGAAATGCAATTACAACATGATGAAAGTAAGATACACCAAGAGGAAATAAAGTTACAAATTGATGAGATAAGTAAAGTAAAAGAAGAAGTAATTTTGCAAATTAAAGAGGTAAAAGAACATTTTGAAAAAGAAAAGGATAACTTAGGAAAATTGACACAAGTTGTAATTGCATTACAGGCTAGAAAAGTAAATAACGGGAAAGAAATGTCTAGAATTACAAATATAAACGATTGTGACTTACCAGGTGAATTAAGCAATCATCAGAAGTCTAGTGATGTAGTAAGTGAATGTAGTGATTTTGTGAGTCCAGATAATGATATTAATTATCACAGAAACACACAGAACATGTCCTCACACACACAACTCCACAGTCTAGGTCAAAATGAATATGTACATTATTCACTAAATGATATTAGTCCACCAAGTTTTGATGAGGAATCAGGTGATAATCCAAAAGTATTTCTTAGGGAATTGGAAGAATATTTCCGTATTAAGAGAATTCCCAATGAATTTCGGATGGTAATAGTAAAACGCTGTTTGAAGAAAAATGCTCTTGAGTGGTTAAGGTTAACTTTGGCTTCACATGAAACATACAGTAATTTCAGAAATCTGTTTATAAATAGATTTTGGGGACCTGAGAGACAAAGAAGAATAAAAGTTGAGTTAGCAACGGGTAGGTTTGAGTTTAAAAAAGGGATTTCTATGACTGAATATTTCTTAAAATTAGCAAACAAAAGTAAGTTGATCAATCCCGAAATTTCTGAGACAGAAATTGTCAACATGCTAATACGTCATTATCCACCACATATCAGAAATCATTTAATTGTGGCTAAGCCTATCGATTTCTCTGATATGATTGAATTATTATCCGAATTTGAAGCACATAACCTCATTAATGATACTACATCCTGTGATGGTAACTATAATAACGTCCATATTGAGCGAGGAAGAAATCGACAGGAATCACAACCTACAAATAATAGGAATAATAGGACGAGTTTAAATTGGGGCGGGGCACCCGTGAGAAATCAAAGATTTGAAGGAAGAGGTTATGATCCTAGACGAACTTATGAATCTGTAATTCCCGGAACAGGAAGTGGAGTTCAAAATAATGTGCAAAGGAATTATCATAACAATCAGTCGACGATAATTGGAATAAATGATCAAATAAACCATGTAAGATTTTATCGAGGAAATAATCAGCGAATAAGTAATTTTAATAGGGGTAGAGGTACTAGTTTATTTAGTGCAAATCAAAGAGATTTTAGGGGTGTGAGATTTGAAAGAAGTAATCAAAATGAAATAGTCGAAAATACACAAAGCACAGAGAATGATGCGAATATAAACGATAGCACCAACCTAACCAACAATGAAAGTATTAATTAAGGGCGAATAGGTGAATGGAATTTCAATTTCATTGCGTTGGTAATTCCACATTTGGCAAGAGATGTAATTTTGGGTAATGATTTATTATATGAATGGCAAAGTGTATTGAATTTCGAAATGCATGAAATGAAAGTTAAGACAGAAAATGATTTATTAGTAATAAAATTATTGGAAGAAGATGGAAGAAAAGAAGAGAACAGGGATAATATAAATAATGAAAGGTTTTTTGTGGAAGATATACTTTTGCAAGAAAATGGTAATATTGAATACGATGAAAATGAAAATTGTGGGAAGAATTTAATTATTGATGGATTGTAAAATAATGTAACTGACCTTGAAAAGCATTGTTGCCAATTATATACAATACAAGATAAGAACGGCGGAAGCCAAGTGGAGGAAGAAATAGAATTCCAGAGAATATTACAAGTAAAGTTAGAAAACACATACAATTTAGACCAAGCGAGAAAAGAACAGTTGAAATTGTGTATATTAAAGAATAGAAAAGCCTTTAGTTCAAAACCTGGACTGTGTAACAAATACACACACACATTTAAAGTGAATGATACTGATCCCTATTCACATAAAAGCCTTGACAGTAATTGAAACAATATTGAATATATACTATGTGTGTGTTAAATAATAATAAAAATAAAACATTGTTAAACATCAATATATTGTTGTATTTTAATTAATGTTAATTTATTGTTGTTAAATGTTCATTTATTATATTTCATCCAATGTATGTATATTATTATATTTTATGTATGTTGTATTGATGTTGTGTAATATTGGTGTAAACGAAATTGTTAATTGGGGCTGTTCTTCGAAATATATGGAAACAGATTGTTAATTCCTTTGTTTGGTTATTTTCCATATATTTCGAAGAGGGGCATTTGTAACAGTATTTTTGTTTAGTAATGTTCGAAAGAATAATAAATATATAAAAATGTATGTAGTTGTGTGATTGGCCGAAGTAGTAGTGGTATGACGTGGTGTGATGACGTGTCAGTGAATCGGCCAATCACAAAATAAAGTGGGAATTACTATGGGGACAAGAAAATCAATAATCTAGAAAAAGTGAGAATCTTGTGTCTTGCTGGAGAACGAGGAAAGATGTTACGAGGATTGTAATTGTAAAGGAAAATTAATAAGATTCAAAAAGTGTTATTCAATATTTATAATAGATAAGAGTGAATCATAGTTCATATTATATAATTAAATAATATATTACAAAATTGGACTCATCTAAATTTTATTTTCACCAAAAATCCGCATCCACGCCCGAGAAAAGATCTCACGACTCTCAGTAGATTAAAACTCAACTTGGATGTTACAAAAAGTTGGCTTGCTTCTTATTAGTTGAAGATGAACGAAAATATAATCCCGTTACAAATGCCACTTTGAATTGATAGAGGAGAGCCTATTACTCTGGCCCCAAAGATGTGCGATGTCTGTTCATGTTCTCACGGTTGCTAGAGAGCTTAGCCTGAGGTTTGCATTACATAAAATAACTTTCACATCAAGTATTTCCAATTCCGTGCTACGCATTTGCCACAATATGAACTCAGTTAAATGCTACAAAACTGTAAAGCCTAGAAGCTGTCAAAGCCACCTACCTACAGAGAGGACTTATGATACCTAAGTTAACGAGATCTAGAGTAGTTTACCATCTCACCAATGCTGACTTCTTTATAAGGAAAATAGCGTCAATATTCAAAATGTCGCACACCCCCAGAAGCACACATAAGAGAGGGGAGAGAAAAAGAGGTATATGTATGTAGACCAAAGTTTCTTCTTGACCCCAGCGATGATTACTGAGTACTGGAAGGAGTCAAACTTTCTCCTGAGGGATGTGCTCACGAGGACTGCTGCACAATCATGGATTTCTTTACAGAATATGCAATCTTAATAGTAATCTTTTATGCAGATATTAATAGCTTTCAATGATACATGTATTCTGATCAATGCACACAGGGTGTTCAACAATAAAATAATCATGTCAAATAAGAATAAAACGAATCGGACACATTACCGTCTATGGCACTATCATTTATTACTGTGTTTAGTGGTAGTCTTTAATAAAAGGGAATGGGAAAACAATAAAATTTTAGGCTGGGGAATGGAAGCTTAAAGGAATCAAAAATAATGTTATACAGGAAATATGTCTGATATGCGAAAATTGAGAACACAATTGGTTGGTGTGTACAGAAAAAAATGAAGACACATTGTTAAAATAATAGCTCTGAAAATAAAGATAATGTTTTAAACCGGTATGGTGAGGGAATTATCACTATGCTCATACCTGTATGCTCTTTAGTGTTTGATGACATCATCTCTGCTCTATGTGGCACCTGTGTGCCAAAAATCAGGTGTGGAATATAGCTGGAAGTACCCGAAAATGAGTCCAGAATCGTAGGAACTTATAAACATGACAACACAGTGTTTTACAGGAGGAATTGTTTACCTCTGAACGATAGCAGCTTATACATGGCACACGTAAGGAGCGCCGTCCCCCATACGCAAAACAAAGCTGACGTGGTCTACCCAACAGCTACTTGCAAGTAGCTGCATGCGACATTTTCTAGGCTTCAGTTTTGGGCCTTGCGGTTCTACTACGCAGCAGATTTTTGGTGCACGTGGTTTATATACAACAGGCATTATACCATCAAGTTTTCAGTTATGTAGCACTGTGAGTACAGTGATAGTTCCCTTGTCTGGTGCTATCTGAGAAGGAAGTTGTACTATTGATAGTTTCTGCAAAAGAGTACGGTCAAGATGAACAAGAAGGAAGTGTAACAAGAAAGTTGAGAAAAGGGAAAATAGTATATGAAAAGAGAGAGAATCGTATATCGTGGAATTAGGAATGTAAAATATGTAACCAAGAATGTAGTGTTAGAATACTTCCCAATAAGTGACTAAAACCGACAGATAATTTGGAAAAGTTTGTTCTTCACAAAAAATGACTCTTAACATTTTAATAAAATACCACATACTTTTGAGGTTTTTCTGGGAATGTCCTCGGAAGCCCTCTTATTTCTAGATAACCTACATATCTGTTAAACTGTAAGAGATAGACAAAATCATACAACACAATAAATTGTAGATCTTGCTGAAACGCAATTTATGTTAATTGCCTTTTTTATGTACTGAACCATTTCCGAGTTATTCTTTAATTGTTTTAATTGTCCAATACTTATGACTTTCATAAATAAGAATCTGTTATCAATTTTTAAATCTCTCTATTTCTCTCTCTCTTTTAAATTTACTTCCTCCAACATTAAACCACAACCGACGCCTAATTAAGTAGATGAAATGATGCTCAAATGAGCCCGGGGTCTAAAGAGCTTAGAATTAACTGATACCCATCCTTCAGGATAAGGGAAAACCCCGGAAGAAACCTTATCCAAATCACTCAACCTGAGTGAGATTCAAATTCGGTATCTCTTGAGCGTGAGACTGACAAGCTTACCGTCTACGCTACCGAGGCAAGCTTAAATCTCTTGTCCATTCAAAGAGAACGAATTTTCAAAGCCATTATGACAGTGGCCAGCCTGTAGCCTTAAAATATTTGAGAATCGCTTATAGGGATAGTACTCCCATACTCCCCTTGTACCTCTAAGAAAATCAGCATCAGAGCAATATCTGCAAATATTTGTTTGGATTAACATGAATTACAGGGTGAACATAGGGTTTCGATCCATTTTAGGGAAAACGTAATATTAGATTCAAACAAATACAGGTATGGTAAAACATACGACATGGTAACATATAATCCGTCAATGTTTTTTTTTTAAGTCTCATTTGAAATGACCACCTTGGACTTTCATACGGTTTCCCAGCGATTCACTGCTGCCTCATACACTTTGTTCAGCATTGCAGGTGTGTTGTTGCGCACTGCTTACTTGATACGTTCCTTAAGAGGGGCAATGGAAGTGATTTTAACTTTGTAGACTTGTGATTTCACGTATCCCCACGCAAAAAAGTCAAGAGGTGTTAGATCAGGGGAACATGGCGCCCATATGCGGTGTGAACCCCTGCCATCCATCGACATCTTGGGGATATGGTATCGGTGCGAAATGAGGAGGGGATCCATCCTGTTGGAAAACAACAGTTTCCAAAATGCAATCCTGCTGTAATTGTGGTTGGAGGAACAGTTTTAGCACATGAAGGTACGAAATGCCTGTCACTGTTTGTTCTCGATTTTGTCAGCCCGAACCACACCTTAACTTTTGAGTTGTTTCGTTCCCACTCCATGATCGCATTTGGTTGTTCATCCGCCCACACTCTGAAGTTCTGTCTGTTGACCATGCCACACGTGTGGAAGGTGGCCTCATCGCTAAACAACACAGTTTGCAACAAATTGACTTCTTCAGTTGCCCTCAACAGATCGTAACACATTGCTTCGCGACAAGTGTAGTCTTCCCATTCTAGTGCATGTCGAATTTGGAGGTGGTACGTCCGTTTTTCGTAAAGTGAAATACAGAATCTTCTACACTGTCGACTGTGCTGCACCCAACTCTCCACTTAACCTTCTGGTTGATGCTTTCGTACTTCTGATCACAGCATCGCTTACCTGCTGCACAGTTTTATTGGTCACCCGGGGTCTACCCGAACGTTGCACGTCCTGCACACTGCCTGTTTTTTGAAATTTATGCATCAGTATTCTGATATTAGCCCTTGAAAGACCGGGTTTATGGAATTTTCAATCAAAATCTGCTTGAACCCCCTGATATGTAAATCCCCTCAAACTTGCAGAAACATCAACGATTCGTTTCTTAGTTGACAGCATCTTTCACATCTCCTGTAAAAGAAATTCAAAATCCAGCGTTTTCTTAAAAATGTATCGAGAATTTATGTTCACCCGGTAGATAGGGAAATAAAAGTTTGTAGCATTAGTTTGTACTAGAATGGAGGAAGTCATGAGTGTACGTCATATTAAAATTTGTACCTTATTAATTATTATTAAAACCCATAGTGGCGTAGTGTGTGTTTATTGATGTGAACAGAATTGAATTATATGATAAGCTTTTCATCTCACCTTTTTTGCTGTACACTAATTGAAACCTTTTCTCATGTACAGTAGAGAGAACGAAATTGCTATGTGATAGCAGCGATTTTTCAAAAATGATTCCTGGATGCAAAAATTAGCTTTTAGTATTCAAGGTTTATGGCTCATTGACTGCAATGCAATTTAAAAATATGATGGCTGTAATAGGTCAGAGGGCACAAGGGAACCATTAGAATATCCGGTATGGAGAGCAATGCAGATATTCTCTTCCAGAAAGCCGTAAACTATTTTTAAAATGCAAGATGGGGCGTTATTGTGTTGCAGCAGAAATGCTTTATGTTTTCTTTTCTAGAACCTTTGCTTCCATTTGCTATAATATACCGTATAAAACACAGCTGTTGGACTTCTTTGAAGCAGAAGTAATAGATGAAGTTCATCAGAATGTTGGCTCGTGTAGTGGAAGGGTTGTTGTAGTAAAGTTTGCCTTCTTTGAGAAATTCTCCCCTTCTTCCAAATCGATGGTATAAAGTTTATGCCATCGTAATGCGCCAGCACATGAGATAACAACATGCTGCTTGTAGCGAGTCAAAGACTTTATGTTACACGTTTGTTCAAATGAAAGGGAAACTCTACCTCAATTTCTGTTTTATGTTTAGGTAGAGGTCAAGATATTATTTACTCCAGCTCTTGCAATAACGGAAGAGGGCACTTCATCCACTGCAATCTACATAGATTTACTGTGGGCATCACCCCTAGCAGGAAGGGATGAGATGAAGGAATCACAGAAGGTCACAGGTCACAAAGATGCGCAGAAATCCCACTGTTGAGGGTTCCAGACCTCTCTTACTTCTGGAGTCATCTATAGTGGTTTTCACGTCACACAGGCACACTGGGCTCTTATGCGGAACAGACTTTTTTATGGAAGAATCAAGTGAGCCTGTCAGATATATGTGTTTTTAAATACGACTAATATAAAATATGAATTTGCATTTCAGTATGATATGTAGAAGAATGCGATGGTATGCACGAAAGATCTTTTATATATATGTACATTGTTAAAAATAATACAATTTAAAAGTTTCTTTGAAGTAGCTTTTTAACATTGTTCTCCCACCAAGCGCTAAAACTTAGGCTATGCTGGTATTTGGATTCTCAATATGCCTACACATATTTATTTTAAAAAATAAAGTTTAAAACAAATTGTTTATATTCTTCGTTTATGCAATGGGAAATCTACTCGCTGGCTGATTCTCGTAGTTAGAAGTTCAACCAAAAACTTCCAGCGGCAAAATTGTCAAGGTAATAATGAAATTGTTTTTATCTAAGTTACACGTAGCCGCTCTAGATAGCAAGGCATCCTTGAATCAACGCCATAAGGCAACTGTTAGTAAAGGAAGACACAAACCTGATCTTCGTGTCTTGGAGATGACAAAAAGCAGATCTGGTATAACAGTACAAGTGGCGGTGAGAGGTCGTAATTCAGTGGTTTAACTACTGCAAACACGATGCAGGCATAGAAGACAACATATAGAAAGCAGATCATCTGCTGAATTATATCGAACCTCTAATCACTAGGTTAATCAGTGGTAACTCCAGCAGTGACTCCAGTTCTTGTAAAGGCAGTGAACAGGCCAAACGACGCTCCTCCTTGAGTGTTGAACCCATGTCCGATTAAAACCGATTAAAGTGATGATAATGATAATGATAATAATAATAGTAGTAATAATAATAGTAATAATAATAATAATAATAATAATAATAATAATAATAATAATAGTAATAATAATAATAATAATAATAATAATAATAATAATAATAATAATAATAATAATAATAATAATAATAATAATAATAATAATAATAATAATAATAATAATAATAATAATAATAATAATAATAATAATAATAATAATAATAATAATAATAATAATAATAATAATAATAATAATAATAATAATAATAATAATAATAATAATAATAATAATAATAATAATAATAATAATAATAATAATAATAATAATAATAATAATAATAATAATAATAATAATAATAATAATAATAATAATAATAATAATAATAATAATAATAATAATAATAATAATAATAATAATAATAATAATAATAATAATAATAATAATAATAATAATAATAATAATAATAATAATAATAATAATAATAATAGTAATAATAGTAATAATAGTAATAATAGTAATAATAATAGTAATAATAATAGTAATAATAATAATAATAATAGTAATAATAATAGTAATAATAATAGTAATAATAATAGTAATAATAATAGTAATAATAATAGTAATAATAATAGTAATAGTAATAGTAATAGTAATAATAATAGTAATAATAATAGTAATAATAATAGTAATAATAATAGTAATAATAATAGTAATAATAATAGTAATAATAATAGTAATAATAATAGTAATAATAATAGTAATAATAATAGTAATAATAATAGTAATAATAATAGTAATAATAATAGTAATAATAATAGTAATAATAATAGTAATAATAATAGTAATAATAATAGTAATAATAATAGTAATAATAATAGTAATAATAATAGTAATAATAATAGTAATAATAATAGTAATAATAATAGTAATAATAATAGTAATAATAATAATAATAATAGTAATAATAATAGTAATAATAATAATAATAATAGTAATAATAATAATAATAATAATAATAATAATAATAATAATAATAATAATAATAATAATAATAAAAGTAATAATAATAATAATAATAATAATAATAATAATAATAATAATAATAATAATAATAATAATAATAATAATAATAATAATAATAATAATAATAATAATAATAATAATAATAATAATAATAATAATAATAATAATAATAATAATAATAATAATAATAATAATAATAATAATAATAATAATAATAATAATAATAATAATAATAATAATAATAATAATAATAATAATAATAATAATAATAATAATAATAATAATAATAATAATAATAATAATAATAATAATAATAATAATAATAATAATAATAATAATAATAATAATAATAATAATAATAATAATAATAATAATAATAATAATAATAATAATAATAATAATAATAATAATAATAATAATAATAATAATAATAATAATAATAATAATAATAATAATAATAATAATAATAATAATAATAATAATAATAATAATAATAATAATAATAATAATAATAATAATAATAATAATAATAATAATAATAATAATAATAATAATAATAATAATAATAATAATAATAATAATAATAATAATAATAATAATAATAATAATAATAATAATAATAATAATAATAATAATAATAATAATAATAATAATAATAATAATAATAATAATAATAATAATAATAATAATAATAATAATAATAATAATAATAATAATAATAATAATAATAATAATAATAATAATAATAATAATAATAATAATAATAATAATAATAATAATAATAATAATAATAATAATAATAATAATAATAATAATAATAATAATAATAATAATAATAATAATAATAATAATAATAATAATAATAATAATAATAATAATAATAATAATAATAATAATAATAATAATAATAATAATAATAATAATAATAAACTGGTTGAGAACGAAAGCTGAATATCTGTTGGTAATATTGCGCAAGTTCTCCCTAAGAACCTTTGTGCCTTCATGACGTGAAAACCCCTAGAAACGGCGTAGAACGACTCGTTGACCAAGTAGTCCACTATTATCTTCGGGAAGTACTCTTTCCTTTGAGCAATCATCCGTGTCATCTGTCTGCACCACCATACGCCACGAAACCAAGAAGTACGCCTGAATGATGAGAAGGAAAGGACGCTGTACTAATTAAGAAACCATCTGATCATTCCCCTACCGACCAGCACAAAGCAGTAAGAAGCTAAGGTCAGATTGGACTGGAACCCGAGAGCTGTCTTGCCGATAAGTACCCACTGTGAACATAATTATTTGCAGTACCATTTGGAGAGGTGACATCTGGGGAAGTTTGGGAAACACTTTAGCACGCTGCACCGATAATTTACCGTGATTAAATTAGCGTAATCAGCATCGACAAGCAAGAAGCATGTGCAATGTGGAGCCGATGTTGTCAGGATGTGGTCTATTGCGTTAATCGGCTATTACGTCATTAAGATGTCGAGAAGCGTCCCGTGGGATCCTCTCAGCTGCTGCAAGCCTCTGAAGACCATTCAGGCGGAATAGGCGCTAATCAAAGACGATTTCTGTTGCGTGTGTCAGTAATTATGGATGGCTTTACCTGTGAGTTGTGTGTCCAGTAGATGGCAGGTGGGGGCTCGGGGCTATGCTTCACCACGCAGGTCAAGTTGATCGTGCTCCCTTTGTAGATGTACATGTCTGGTTCGCCGATTATGATGGTGATGGGCTCTGTGGACAAACATACATACTCCAATTAACTATAACTCTATTACACACATAATAAAACAGGAAAATATTTATTGACAAACTATGGCATAATGAAAGGTAGAATCAAAAGTGAGAAGCTCAATGCCCTGTTCGGGATTTGAAGCAGAGATGCTTTTAACTAACCGATCAAGGTAAACTAACAATAAGTTTCACAACTGAGTCGCATTGTAACCTCCCTCCCCACGGTAAAGCACAAGCAGATCTCAAATTTATGCGTTAATGGCGACTTACAAGCAAGATTAAGTTCCAGGCTTAATCACTTTAAAGAGAGATAATTAATTAAAATCTAAAAAATTTAAAAATTTTCCGACTTTACTCTCAAATACAATGCAACTGAATACAACAGATGGGTGCAGTATTATTTTCGCTATTGAATGCTAATTAATTCGGCGGCACGAACTGCCCTGCTACCATTTTAAATTGTTCCTTTTTCCTGAAAACTACATTTTCTTTGTTTAATGTACCTTTTATTCTGCACCAGGGATGCCAATCGTAATGAGTTTTTGCAAGAACATGTAAACACAATACTTGGAATGGATTCATTCGTGCATCTTGCATAATTTGGACCATTAGTGTGTATCAGTTGTTTTTAATCCAGCCTCGTTAAGGAAATAATATTGTTGATGTCTTTCATGGTGTGTTTTAAAATCATTTTAAATAACTTATTCTTCTTCACTTCATGGTTTGGGCATATCGCCCGTTCCGGCTTCATAGACCACTCCAGCGTTTCCTGGGACGTCCTCTGTCTCTCTTCCTTTTGGATTACAGTCTAGTACTGCATTTGGATAACTTCCATCCTCCATTCTTATTATATGTTCATGCCATTGTTGCCTTCGTTCTGATATTTTATCATGGATTGGTTCGATTTCTAATTCCTTTCTAATATCCTCTTTTCTTATTTTGTCCAATATTGTACAACTTTTAACACTTCTTAAAAAGTTCATTTCTGCTGTCTGTATTTTATTTAAATCCTATTGTGTTGGCACCCAGGTTTCGCTTCCATATAGTAAAGTTGGAATAGCCATTACCTTTTCCATTTTCATTTTTGTATCCCTTCTCACTCTGTTTTTAAAAGTTCTTTGGATTGTCCCACATATTGCTCGGAATTTGTTTACTTTTTCTTCTATATCAGCATTGTTTCTAAAACTTATGTTACATCCTAAATATTTAAAACTCGATTTAAATAACTTTAAAGATTTAAAAGTATTAATATCTTTAAATTCAGTTTAGAAATTTAAATTATATAATAAATAAATAAGACGCTTGATTTGATTACTGCGAATGACGTAGTCATGGTTACCATGGGAAAGGAAAATAAATAATCTTCCTCCAAGACGAGAGAAAATGATTTCGACTTTCAAATGCAAAGACGTAAAAAATTTCAGCTCAAGATCTGTAGAAAAAGGACGCTTTAAGGGTGATAATAAGTGAGAGAATGGTAGTTCAATTATGTTACAACTTATTTTGTTAACTATAAACAAGAATTAAACTCAGTGAATTTAAAAAGAAAGTCAATAATTTATTTCATTTTGGTAAACCATTTCTGGGAGGAAAAGTACTATGCCCTGGGATAAGGGTCTACTACATGTTTCGGCTGCGAAATCATCACTCAAAACAAATTCAAAAGCTAAAACTTCAAAGAACTTCATCAAATACCGTCACAACTTAAAAATCTATGTAACCTCACATAACTACAAGGAAATCCATAAAACATTACATATAATAAGATATCCTTCTTCAAGTGAATATTATTAAATAATATGAATTGTTTCCTTTATGAATTATAACTTTTTATAAAACGATATGTGACTATTTAATTCAATCTAATTTGATTTAAAGAACGTACTGCCGAGTGTTGAAACGGTTATTTCATATTTTTAAATATTTAAAAATTTGTTCTGGATTGTTCTAGAAAATATGACTTGTATAAAATAGAATGTAAAACTGGGTAGGCCACAGAATGATACAACTTAGTAATAGTGTTCCTATTGGCTATTATAATAATGTGATTACGTAATGTTGTGATATGGACCTACAGGATAAAAGTAATTTAGATTTTCTAGAAACCTCGTGCGCAGAGATTCGAGAATATGCAGATAGTTTTGGCGTCATTCTGCATAAGATCATTGACGTGTAAAGACGTGATATCTGCCGATCTGCAAGTCTGCAGAATTTTAAAGTGCAACGATGCAGTATTGATAATTTTATAAAATTACATAATATACAAAGTTTAATATTGTGATAAGTTGGGCTCGGAAGTTGTTTACCTAAAAATTATCTAAGAATGAGCTATAAAATGCCCATAAAATATAAAAAATGCACATAAAATGTAAAAAAATTACTTAACAAAAATTAACAATTTCTTTCATAATAATAAATTAATAACTGTCACAGACAAATAATGAATATGTGGTTCGAATAACCACATTTTAAAATTAACTTTCTTAGTAAATAATGCAAAAATATGAAAAAATAAGTTACTGTGCCCATTAGCCAAAACATAGCTTACTTAGTGTTGCAGTACACCACCATGGTCATCTTAAAGTTATCAAAAGTAAAGGAACGGTGGTTGTTAGCCTAAACTGTTTTATATCGTACTTTGAGAAACTTCTCTCCACTTCCACAGATATTATTTGGTGCATATTTGAAAAACACTATGTCACTGCCTGTTAAATCCTGTTCAAAAATATCAGTTCTGAAGTTTTCTCCCGATAGGTATTGGCTATCTCTTGGCAACCACTTTATATAGCAACCATTTCTCTCACTATTTGAAAATTGTCACAGTGCAGTTAACCATGTACCCCAGCGTGTTAAAGTTGGTGCTGGGGCAAAGCTATTATTAGGGGCTTTATCTTTGAAATACATAGTTCGGGTTGGTGCTTTTGAAAATATTTTCTTTACTGTGGAAATTAGTGTATGTACTTCTGGAAATGTTGATGTGATCTGTTCCGCCATTATGAATTCGGTGAAAAGCATGGGCCAAACACGTTACATGCACCATCTTATTGTAAAGTAATTGGATCGATTTTGCCGCCTTTACCATGTAAGGCGCCGCGTCTGTTAGGAAGAGGAGCACGTTGCCATGCTGTATTCCACTAGGCCACAACAAACACATGGATTTATCGAACAGTTTGCATATCTGACAGTAGTTAACAGCTACCATAACATCTGAGGTTAGAAGAAACATTTGCCCGACACTAGTAGCTTCTAGCCACATTACGCCCCTCTGAATCGGTTGTCTCATTAATTGATACATAATTTTTCCCCCATTCACACATTCACGCATTCGGTTTAACGTGTCTTCATAACATTTTTGTAGGTAACTTTTACGAAAATTTGATTAATTTGGAATTGTATGACCAGGTTGACGCTCAAGAAAACCACGTAATTTGGAATTAATTTTCCTAGCGGAATATTTGCACTAACAAACACTTCACATAGTTCTTTAAAAAAGGAAGATGACTTGTTACTTGTCGTCGAAGCCGTTTCTTTTAACAGTAACGGAGACGCTTGTCTTCTTTTCACATTTTGAAGAGCTCGCAAATGTTTCTCTGTGGATACAATCCACAGGTTATGCTGTTGTAATCGGCGATTCCTCGAATTGATGCGTCAGAAATTCACCAGGACTGTTAGTACGCTGACCTGTGTTAATTACATGTTTTTCCACACTTACACAGTTACTATTTCATATAAAATATATAAATGAACTTTTAATCACAGATTATTTTAGAATACCCAAAAAGCCCATGGGGCACGGTCAGGTCCACCACGGGAATCGAACCTGGGCCTCCCGAATGCGGGCTACAATGAAAATGCCCTATAAATTCGCGAAAAAGAACGACAATGACCGGAAAATGCATTTAAATATTAAAAATGAATTTATTATAAAATGTGGAAAAAATGAATTTTGATACCTATAAAAACCATATATACCTAACATGTTTGTTCCAGAATGCAGTTAATTTCCAATAAGCATCGTCTGTGGCTACTCAGAAAAAAGATGACTAAAGGCTATTCTCACTCCAATACTACGGCCAGAGATAAAACTCATTGTTCCAGAGTGCCGAGGCATACATCTACAAGACTTTTTCAAGATCGTCACCAAAGGCGAGAATCTATAAATCATCATCGATATCTACAATTATCATCTCACCTCTTTCACAATTTTCTGTTGCAGTGAAATGGATTTTAAAATTGTATCACTTGATAGTTTCTGCAAAAAGGAAACAAATCTGTAGTAACACAAAACCTCAGGATAAGAAGAGCATATTTTTTTAAGTAACTTATCGGGGGTGCACAAAATTTGCATCATCTATATAAGAGATATATAAAATATGATGAACTTAGCTCTAATAGCTCAACAGAAATGGATATTTTAGTAAAAGAAGATTCTTCTCTTCATTTCTGCTTCCCATATCCCCACAACTAAGTATTTGACAAATTAATTGTTGTTTTTTCACAGAAAATCTGTAGGAAAACGTTGTAAAAGTCAAAAGTAGATAAGAAATTCAATACCACATTAGGGATTTCAACCACAGATCTTGCGGTTTCCGCCCAGTTTTACTGCCTAACTGATCTTCACGCTTACAGACCAGTACGATATTAAATTCTCCAACTCTTATGAGAAAGTAAAAATTCAATGTGGTAAGGTTCCTACATCAACTGCATGAACCGGTCAAAATTCTGTCAGAGCGAACATTTGGCAGTGCAATGAATTGTCAAGAGGTTTGCAAGATTGGTCGTGTCAGCTAGCAGCGGAATAAGAACGAACGTTGTCATGGAGCAAAATGACGTCGGACATAGAAAGCAGGAAACTTGTGACAAGTTGCCAGGAGGGTTCGCTATAATGGATGTAATTTGTGGACCTCCCTTTGTCCCATTAATACTATGGTAAGCTTGCTTTTCCGGCCAGATCTTTGTTTACGATGCTAATGTCCGCTCATACTGAGAGCTAGTTACCATTTTTGGTTACATCTTTTTACATATTTTGACATCATTAAATAAAATGTAATATAATAATAGTCTTAGCGTAAATAATAGTGGGAAGTTGTTCAAACATCAATTACAAGTTTAAACAGAACATGGAAGTATATAACTTGGAAATATCTGTTGAAAACGTTCACCAGGCGTATAAGGAAAACACTAGATAAGAATAAATAATAAAATAATAGACCAGAACATGAACTTTCATGAATTGTGGGTGAACAGGAATAAACAGGTGCAAAGCATACTAATGAAAACTAAAATGACGAAATTTCAACAAACTTGTGATAGAATTAGAGCAGCCATAAAACAAAAAAAGAAATGATATATGTTAGTTGATGGAAATTAATCATTTATTCACACTAGCCGTATATAGGCTAAGGTTTTATATAGATAAAGTCAAAGTGCAAGTTGGCCATGGTAGCTCAATGGGTTAGAGCGACTGAACGGAAACCAGGAGATCCGTGGTTCAAATCGCGGCCGTGGCACTGAAGTTTTCATGCTGACTCTATCTATATAAATGATCTATGTGTTTATAATCCGAAAGATACAAATCCAATAGGTATTATTATATGCAAGGGACATATCTTGGAATAAATATAAGAAGACAACAATGTCTTTGGAGCGAAATTTACTGCACATCAAAATAGGGAGCAGAATGGAGCCATGCCATGGTAGTGTTAATTATCATCTTTAACTTTCTCTAGTGCACTTTTGGTAGACGAAAAATAAATTACATTTCATTAGCGATTCGAAATAAAATTTTCACCAGAAATATATCTTATAAATATTTTTCCAAAGTTACTCAAATATTTGTATGGCATTTTAACCAAGATATTAAATGGCTAACAAAAATTACGCACTGCCGTTCAAAAGTCTTTGGACAACCAGTAAAAGTAATGGAATTCAGCGAGTTGCGTATTCCACTTAAGTACAAAGAACCTAAAATCCACTGTTTGGAATACAACACCTTAGTATGTATCGTGATATATTTCGAATAATTTTAAAACGGTACCTTATTGGGTATTTTTACCCTCCAGGCATGCCGTGCCACCGATTATTTTACTTGGACACAACCCATCCGCATACATATGTGAGTAGAGCTCCCAGTGGGTCTAGCCATATTCCGACCTTGAAATAGGTCGTGCCTTAACAACAGAGTACAGTTAAATCGTATCAAATGCCTTGTAGTTTTCAGCCAGTATAGGTTTCGATTACCCTGACAGGTCTTTTAGACCCAAGGATTTCTTTTGGGGTTCTCTCCGAGTCGCTAGACGAATGATAGGAAAGATAACTGCATCCCCTGAAATTCCTACCTCTCATTCTTATTGCTTATTTAACTGCATGTTTCATCCTTGTTGCTATTTCAGGATCTAAGTGTGGCCGGCAGTTTCAGCGTGCATGACAGGGAATTTTCTCTCTGGAAGTCCTCGTCCTGCAGTTCAGGGGGGAGATTTCTGGATTTCGGGCCTTCCAGGGGATGCGTAAGCCCGCAGAGCAAAAGTGGCTGGTTACCGAAGTCGTCTTGCTATGGACCCTGCCGTCTGCTGTCCCTCTCTCTTCACTCTCCCGCCCTATAGGCGTCTCGTCAGGAGACGATGATGATTCCTTCCTTCTAAGTTTGTCATAAAACAATAGTGTCATGTTGTTACAAGTGACTGTTTTGTTCAATTCAAATTGTATGTCGTAAGTAATCATTTGACCATGGTAGTGCGTGTGATGTCATGTCGCGTGACCTTTCCTACCTCTGGTGAAGCATGTACAGAGCTTCGTCTCTCTCTTTTGAGCCAGCTTTGGTTAAAGATGGACCAAGGGCCGTTCTCTGTAAGGTATGTAGCCAACTGTGTATTTATTATTATTGTAGTAAAATTTTCATGTCTAAATTGTAGTTTCAGTATTTGTAATGTAATTGAACCTTTATACAGAAATCCCAACCTCTCCTGAGTATGGCTACCTCTGATTTATTAGCCCCTGAGGTGCGATTTGGTTACCTGGCAGTTTAATCCTTTACCATCCTGGTCATGTTGTCACAATATTATCACGTTAAACGTGTTTGATTTTAGTTCTTTATGCTTAATTTTCTGTTGTATTCTCTATATTACCCCTGTATTACACCTACTACCCTGAGAGTACAACAATGACAATGTATACGTACCAGTCTATCCCTGTTTATTCCTAATGAATAGTATTTCAGTTTGTATAAATGGAAGACCATAAGAGTTCATGTAGTATGGAGTCAGCCAGTACACCCCAGCATGCTAATCATGTATCTTCTTGCTGGGCTAGAACTTCTTTGGTGCAGTTAAGGAAGTTTTGGCTCGTTAACCCAGAAAATCTCCAAGTACGATGTAACTGTTCTTGTATTATCCTGGAGGAGTTTGCAATTGTAGCCAAATGACATACACATCTACATTCAGTATTAAACTCTGAGACAAAGGACTGTATATAATATTGCTGAGCATGTTCAGCAAAAAGTTGTTTTATAATTCATACCACTTACTTTTATTTCCATATAACTTATTTACTTCGGATTGTAGTCACGGGGTTCTGGTTTACAACTTCAATTTTGTTGTTTATGCCTCTATCACATCTGTCGATAGTCACTCCCTGTTATTCTATTCACATGCCTGATCCATTTTTTTAACCAGCGTCCTCTCCAACTTCCCTCATTCTCCCTATTTCATTACTCTGCTTTTCCCCTCTTCAAGTGGTTTTCTTTTCATAATCTGTTTTCGCTGAATGCTACATTATAGAAAGAGGAAAAAATTGACAAACGGCGTACTGGACTGGATTCGATTAAAGCGACAGAAAACTCAATGACAATATTAGTGTGTGTGTGTGTGTGTGTGTGTGTGTGTGTGTGTGTGTGTGTGTGTGTGTGTGTGTGTGTGTGTGTGTGTGTGTGTGTTTGAGATTGATTTCCACCTATTTCTTTCTACGGTAAGTATTTTGGTCAACGGGCTGTAAAAGGAATTCCAAAAAGAAGTAAAGTCACATTCACATTACTTTCTCTGTTTATTTTGACACACGTAACTTCTACATATTCTTATGAAAGCTACTTTTATATCTCCTTTTTTACAATCGAGATAATTTGTACAAATAGTTTCATTATGTGTGTCGTTGTGGAGGATAATAAAGAGAACCGAATCGGGAGTTTAACATCTAAAAACAGGGCGCCGGGGTAGCGCGGTGGTTTCGTTCGCGGCTCCCGTTCTAAGGGTCCCGAGTTCGATTCCCGGCTCTGGGGTTGGCGATTTTAAGTCGGCCCTATCCACGCCTTCACCTCTGTCTAGCACACGTGAAGTATCCCCTATGCCCAACGTGGTTCGGAGTCCACGGTAAAAACTGTAGGTCCTCTCACCTCACCGCCATCTTCACTATCACCCTATCATCGGAGGTAATGGACACCGCCCTCTGGGTGCCTCCACCTGAGAAATGGGTCCGGTCATCACTTGATGGGGTGAGGTTACCCCGAAGGCCAAGGTTGCCATGTGGGGAGTGTTAGTAACTAACTAACATCTAAAAACATCAAATAAAACACACTACCAGAACTAATGGCAATACAACCCCAGAATAAACAAAAAACTGCTTCCATAAAATTTATGAAATAAATTCCCAACAACAAAAACTAACAAAGTTAAATAAAACCACAGAAAGGACTCTAATGTCGAAACAGTATGTACTGATCTAGAAATTCCACACTCTTTTCATGAATGTGGAGGAAGGTTGAGTAAATATGTTGAAAAAAATCAAACCAACAACAGATATCTCGTAAATCACTAATGCCAAATCAGATCTTCACATTTTTAGGCGTTAGTGACAATTTATAGATGGTCATAACCCGAGAATGTTCTCTCATCAAATCCTTAAATCCACAAAATCATTAAATGATTATAATTAAACTAAATAAATATATTGCAATCAACTCGCCAAAGTTTAAGGTAGCTGACAAATATATGCAAATTCCATTCGTTTTTAAAAATATAGCAATAAAATTCAATATTATCCTAGCAAATATTAACTACCTGTGGTTTAACAAAAATACTAGCAAGATTTAAATTTCTACCTCTGGGAGTTATCCAAAAAATTACTGGACTACTCCCACCGATGACTGTCTCATTACAGAAAGGTACTTATAGATTTTGCAGCATTTCTAGGACAGGAAACTGTCCCACAGGAAGTCAAACACATCGCAGAAGTTTCCTATCATCTTTCATGAACAGCTGACGAATATTAGGTAAGTATATTGCGATCAATATAAACACACGTGCAACTTTGGGAGAATATAATACACAATTGGGAGGCCACATTACACTATTTACATCTCAGAGAAAATGTGGGAGGTGTCCTCTACCAGTAACTATACATGTTTGTACTCGTCTCACCATATTCTCTGAAGTTTTACGGAGAGTATCCTCGCCAATGTTACTTATTTCAGTTCGAATGGATTCCTTGAGAACATCAATTGTCCGTGACCTATTCTTGTATACTACATTTTTCAGATACCTCCACAAGAAAATATCTGGGGAGG